>OX438928.1:3430000-4030000 GCA_949316025.1 Lapara coniferarum
TTCTGGCCACACCGGACTTTTAACGAGAAAGGTGGTTTCGGGCGATGTCTCAAAGAACACCTATTGTTATTAGGCATTAAAAATATAAGTATTAGGTGCCAATTTGAATCTCACAGTATGCTTTACCTTAAGTTAAAATTTACTTAGAACCTGTTTTACAATGTTCAAGTACATTTTATTCAAGAGATATCGTATTAAAAAACTAATGTAGATAGTTATCATTTGATTACCATTTATTTGGGAGTTTTACTCGTGGTAGGACTCTCATATCTTAGAGTCCGTCTGAGTGGGTACCACTGCAATGTATAGACATTTCTACCGCCAAGCAGCAATGTGCACACAGTGTTATGTTTCGGTTTGAAGGTCATTGTAGCCTGTGTAACTACTGAACATAATGAGACTTAACATCTTATGTCTCAGGATGACGAGCGCAGTGGAATGATACACAGTACTTTGTAACTCAAGGTGCTGTATGGTGTTACTACTGTTTATGGGCGGTCATATCGCTTGCCATCAGGCGAACGGCATGCTCGTCTCGTCATTCAATGCCATAAAAAAAAAGTCGGTGTGACTTTTTTTAGTTGGCTTATAGATTTATGTGATATTTACTCAGAAGTTTTAGAAGAGGCCAATGTAATAAAATTTTCATTAAAACACTTAATTTGGAATTATAATCTTAATATGTGTGTAAATGCCCCGAATCCCAAGAATATCGAAGTGACATAACAATTTAATTAAAGTGAATGATATCGAATCAATATAATCTTATCTCAGGACCTTGTGAAGACAAAGCCCGCTGATTCAATGGAGCTATTGTCACTCCATCACGGTTTATGAAACGTTCGTGTTATGGTGTTATTTCTACTTTTGTTGTCATGGCACTGACCTATTTCTGAGACAGTTTTGTCTTATATATATTTCTGAAGAACATTGTTTATGTTTAAAAGAATTTGTAGTATAGTGTTAAGCGAGGTTTAGATTAGCAAAAATTAGCCTATGTGTAAATTAGGCCATGATGTACCTGTGTGCCAAATTTCATCCAAATCCGTTTAGTTGTTTTTGAGTAAAATTCTGTCGACGCCGGATTTCCCTAATATCGACCGTATTGCTTTTGATTTAAGGCGCATTTAGTTTTTATTATATCGAGCTATACACTCCACCAATCACAATGACCACACGCATCTACCTAATGTAGACGTTACGAATACATCGGACTCTACAGCCACACACTCGCACACTTTACCTACTACGCGACGACATTACACACAAGCTAATAATTATACCTAATTGTAAAAGGAAATAAAATCAATTTCATACAAATCCAACTTTCTTTTGTTCATCGCGAACAACTTCTAACAAACATCCAAATATTTTTACAAACGTTCGCGTTTATAATATCAGTGAGATTTCAAATTTAAGCAATAGTGCATCAACGGTACATTGCTGCCAAGGGTCAGAAAAAACTGTTCTATCCGAGCAAACTCTTGATCTACCATCAACCTACTGCATGTAATTATCAATTTGCCACACGTGGTTTCTAAATAAAGTTATATGACTATCTATAAATAACTTTCAATAATGCATTCTATTACCCAAGCATAGGCAGCCAAATTATCTATTGTTATTGCTACTCAAAGGGTATATACGAATCCGCCCACGCTGTGTCGAATATTGTCGTATTTCTACTTTGATGATTCAATAAATTGACCTTTATCTTTATGAAACATAGAGTGTATAATGTACGAATACTATTATAAATACAGTCCGCGCGCCAGCTCCAACAAATGTTATGGAATGTTGACGTAATTATTTTGTTGATATTGCGTATCCCACACGTTTATTTACACAACAATATTGTATACACCCAAATTTGCTTTATGTGCCACATACATTTTTAATGTATTTTGTAAAAAAGATTTGGCTTAATTTTAAGGCAATTTGGTACCCCAGACACCCCAGGGTTCCATACCTCAGAGAGGATTTTACGTCTACCAGGACAAACTGGCAAATCCTGGATTATTATTATTTTCATATAATGTAAGAAAAACTTATGCAGATTCTGCGATTCGAACCACACGTAACCATAATATTTCTACTTTAATTTACGAGACATTACACTTTAAAGATCCTTTTGAACCGTTCATAAGCAGGTATTAATTAACTTGTCAGTTTGCAGTAATAGACCTCAGTATAGTTCATATAAAGTCTTTAATGAGTCGGTATACGCTTCAGGCGGACCGCTCTATCAGATAGTTGAAGGCTCATATCCGTCCTCCGTCCCTTTCCTCAAAGGTTGTCAAGGCATTATGATTTCTATCATGTGTGATTATGGCTTACTATCTGGTGACTTAGCTGCTCGTTAGTTTTATCAAGCTTCTTAGTTTTATCCGATTATAAATGACATTGTAAATGTTGGGATATTCGTACAGCAGACCTATGTACTTAATGTATTTCATATAGAAAATCACAACAAAAGAAGCCTTTCTATTAAAACTAGTAAGGAAATGAGGCATTATATAGGTCCTTCAAGCGGGGCGTGAAGAAGCAATTAAGCAGGCCGGCATAACTATGCCGACCGACCAGGGATGTTTATCTCTTGCCGGTCGACATTACTTTTTGGGCTTCACTACATTTACCATCAGATGCAGTGAAGCCACTCTGTCGAGCCATCGATAGAAAAAAATATATTAATCGACCGACCGTCCACCGACTGCCTCGGTGGCGTAGTTGTATTACAGTACGACTGCAAAGCTGAGGTCTCGGGTTCGATCCCCGGGTCGGGCAAAGTGATATTGAGTTTTTCTATTCAGTATCAGCTCGGAGTCTGGAATTTGTGCCCGATATGGCGATAGGCTCGCCCCTATCACAATCATGGGACGGAATAATGGCGAAAAGTGGGTGCGCTAGTTGCGCCTCTGCCTACCCCTTCGGGGATAACAGGCGTGAGTGTATATGTATGTATGTATATTAATATAAAAAATAAAATAAGTCAAAATAAAAAAAGAAATAAATATCAAAAGGCACAATATTGGGCGCGTAGTGGAGACATCATACTTTTTTTGTCTTTCACGTCCATCGCAATCCTTGATGACGTCACGTGCAAGTATTTTGACTTTTTAATTTTCTTAACTTTTACCCCTTGTTTCAAACTTCAAAGACTTATTTCATCGAATTGTTGATAATTTACCAGATTTTTATCATGTTTTTGTTAAATTTTATGTGGCGTTATATATTTGATAAATGTAAACATAAATAAACCAATTATCATGTTATTTTAAAGTTACATTTTATTCTGGAAAAATGCACAGTGGAGGACTTTTATCAATCTTTTGTTAGTAGAAAGGATTTACTTACGTAGAGTAAAAATTGGTGATATTAAAATTAACTATACTAATTATAAGTATAGACGCTTACAAATACAATATTGTAAAATTATTTCATTCCCATTCTTATTTCGAGCGGATTTTCATGGAAACATTTTGCACTAAACGTGAACAGCTGTTTAAAGTTTTCTCATAATATGTCCAACGTTAGCTTAGCTTTTCGCATAAAGTTGGTCGTATTGATTGAACCATTCAAACCACTCCGAATAAAAATGACGCCGCGATCAACTTACTGTGCGTTTATTAGTTTTCTGTATTTTCTGGAATTTGCAATGTAATTACTAAATTGGCACTTCGTTAGTCTGATCCAACTTTATATTCCTAATCTTACTAGTGTTGCGAATGCGAAAGTTTGTTAAAATGTTTGGATGCTTGTGTGTTTGTTGACTGCCTCGGTGGCGTAGTTGTATTACAGTACGACTGCAAAGCTGAGGTCTTGGGTTCAATCCCCGGGTCGGGCAAAGTGATATTGAGTTTTTCTAATCAGTATCAGCCCGGAGTCTGGAATCAGTGCCCGATATGGTGATAGGCTCGCCCCCTATCACATCATGGGACGGAATAACGGCGAAAAGCTGGTGCACTAGATACGCCTCTGCCTACCCCTTCGGGGATAACAAGCGTGAGTGTGTGTGCTTGTATGTTTGTTAGAAGAGAACTAAACGGATTTGGATGAAATATGGCACACGGAAGACCATGTCCTGACTTAACACATAGGCTACTCTTTACTCAAGTAATTTGCTCCTATGGGAACGAATGGATATTTTTAATCTGATTCTTCAATTAAAGGGCGCTGGAGTCGTCTGTTTTAAGGTCTTTTGTACCGGAAAAGTATTTCACATAGTCGCAGCCACGAGCATCATTTAGTGTTATAAATGCAAAAGATGGTGAAGATGATTGGATGCTTGCAGTAAACAGAGAAAACCACAAATTTGGAATTTAAAACAAAACACTGGTCGTATCGCTTGCCCTCAAGCGAACGGATAAAAAAAAGATAACACTTGCGCTACATTTTTAAAATTTCAAGTGCTCTTGACTGTACACTTAATCACAATATTCTCATCACCCCTATGCCAACTTCATAATCATCGTCATCATCATTAGTCATATAATATCCGCTACTGAACACAGGCTTCCACTAAAGATTTCCAGACCTGCCAAATATATCAGCTTAACCCCCCTTATTCCTCTGCTGGTGACGCCCTTGGACATTCACTATTCACTGCTGCATGCATCTTTTAAGTAACATATACCCTGATTCTAATCAAAAGGATTCAAACTGAATCGATAACCAAATCCCTGATGAATAAAACAAGATTGCTTTTTATTCGGTTCAATGTTTTATTGAAATTTTACAACTCGCGAGGGTCAGCGAAGACTTATCGATGTGAAGTGAATTGTTTGATGATGTTTGGATTCAATGCTTTGTGTCAGACTGACCAATTTTTTTTTTGGTATAACATATTTTTCCGCATGTGAGATACCGACTGGGTAGGTAAGCATTGCAATGTTTGCAGTGATGGCTAGATACAAAAAACACACACACAGCGCGCATTTATCCCCGAAGCGGTAGGCAGAAGTAAAACCACTTTAATCAGAATTTAAATAAAACAAAAATATGTAACTAAACTAAATTATTAACTTCGGGCCGAAACTGTACAGTTTCTTTCGATTTTCACAATAGTTTATTTAAAAAAATATATACTTGTTTGTCTTTGACACAGAGCATTATAATTAATTAAATACTATATACGGAAACTGGAAAGTCTGGCAATTGGCGAAATCATTGATAAACGGTGGAAGAAACTAAATTCTTAAGCTGTGATTCCGCAGGTTGCGGCAGACGGTAGACGCCAGACGGCAACGGCAGACGGCAGACGGCATGTGCCGCGACGGCAGATGGCACAACTATGCAGTATTCAATTTTATGAGATCGAATCCGCATACGACGGCAAATAACGCGCGGCAAATAACGCCCGGCAGGACGTCACTTGCCGTTGTGTGTGGTCTCATACAATTAATACTGCATAGTAGTGCCGTCTGCCGTCGCGGCAAATGCTGTTGCCGTCTGCCGTTGCCATCTGCCGCGTTCTGCGGAATCAGAACTTTACTGTAACGTACTAGTTATGCTAATCTTCGAAATAGAATAAGGAAAAATGAAAACTCACCTTATGGTTGTAGGAAAGTACTCCACAATCAACGCTTGGCTCAAACTCAACATGACCTGTGCAACTGCAACATTTGCAGCGAACAATGACACCATAGCCGTTTTGGAGTTGGCCCATTTTAACCCCAAGGTCATTACTATGCAGATAAGCCCAGCTGTGATAAGCATATTCTTCTTTCCAACCTTGTTGATTAAAACCCCAGTGATGAAGTAAGGGAAAATGCACACGCAGCCAATGATGATGCTGTTGATATAAGTTTCCGCGCCACTGAGGTTCTGGAAGTCAGTTTTAAAGATTTGTTACTAGAACCAATATGGAGGATCGACCAACAAGTACAGTATTGCACATTGAGCTTTAAAAATTCAGAAAATTCGTGTTAAGGATTTAAGTTGGTAAGGAAATTTATGTACTTATTTATTGCACTTTATACATAGTTATGTAAAAGTGGACAAACAAACAACTAAGTATAGTATTGGTCAGTATATTATTCAATAGAATTCGGAAATCAACGATAGAAATGATACAGGAGTAAGTGACAAAGAAAACGCACTTCAAATATACTTCTGGTACTCCTGAGTATCTCATTCTAAATTTATATAAAACGTTACTTCCAGGACTAAAACAAATGTTTACTTCCTTTAATTTATCTGGTAATTCTGATGCCACATAAAAATGGTTTTAAAATGCTACGGCCAGTTGCCGTTCGTCACACGATACGGCTTAAACGCCTGACCTAATTCGATAGTATTGGGAAGTTTCATAAATAATTCTATATTCAACACATTTCGCAAAAATATAGGTCAAATGAAAAAAGCACTTTCGCACTAATATATTTATAGTTTGCGTTTCAATACAGTTGATTGGTGTTTTGGTACAGCCGCGCCGTTGATAAGTTATATAGATTGGATTGTAGACATAAATCTGTAGATGTTTTTCCGTAGACCGTGAATTTTAGCATTGTTTTCTAATAATATTTACTGTTTCTTTTGTATGTAACGATATGTTTGCAAGTAGGCTATCTGTTTTAATGTCAGTATCATGATAGAGCATTCCTGGTCGATATCTAGACTAGACATGTTAATGTTGATATTTCTATCAGAATTACCCGTAATTTGGTTATTAATAGGTAATATACATAGTAGCAGGCTAGATAAGTGGTTACCCTTTTCGAAACCATTCAGAACTTACATAGGAAGCCAATTCAACTCCTGTAAGCCAGGATTGACGAACGGCTTTTATGTAAACGAGCGGTGAAGTTCGGCGAATCCTGAAGGCATCGTTGTCGTCAATCCAAAACGAGGCTAGGTGGGATAAAAAATACCAGTAGCTGGTAGGATATATCATGTCCGCCCGCTTAGCGACCAGCGTACATAAGGTGTTATATCCTTAGACTATTTAACTAACGGACACGATATGGTAATAATGCGCAAACAATTTTTTCTGTCAATCTTGACGGGGGGCGAGATAGACACGGATAGCACACATTTAACAAAAAAAAAACCACACGTGCAAGGCTGAATATAAGGTCTCTTTTTGTAATGATGTTATTAATTTTAATAAAACACTTTCTTTTGAATCAATTTTGTTTTAATGAAATTCCTTTATTACTGTATTTATTAGAAGCCATTAGAAGCACACCTCCGCGAGTGCCCGGGGGAAGTGAGGTGGGGAAGGAGGGGTGATGTAAACGTCAGCTGTCACACGTGACAGCTAACACACTTCAATAATTAAACATCACAACCAGAGACAAAGAGTTAAACAGTGTTGGCTACACTTTTTACACAATACCTAACACAACAAAATCACAATTTCTGTGGAGCTCCGTTTAATGTCATTATCATAGAATGTAATGACAACGATCGCAAGTCACATAGGTTCTAATGGGGTCACATAGGGTTTATGACCAGCTGCGCATATATGATCAACGAAGGGTTTGCCTGGTCATCCCATCTCATTTGCGAGATACTCAAAAGTTATAACATGCCATAGTAACCCAAGTAAGGGTGCTGCATTATGGGATCAGCTTGTATATATGTTCAAATGGGCCAGCATAATTGTGTCGACTGACGAGCAATGATCATTCCTCGTCGACACTCTATCTGGACCTCTCTCCGCTTAGCTTCAGTTGTCGTGGTTACTTTGCTGTAAAATATAATAATAATAATACCAGATCTGTAATGTATACCGTCCCACAGCTGCGCCTCTACTGAGAGGCTGTAAGTCTATTGGGTGCATAGGTAAGATTATTCAAAATAGCTTGTTTTCAAGGACTTACCGGAATACAAACATCAGATGCAGACGCATTTCGACTTGCCTCGTTCAGATCACTCGTGTACAAGTCAAGCATGACACATAGATCCTTGTCGCTGCTCAAGTTGTAGTGTTCAACTATGGTTGATAACTGCGGAAACCACAGTCTAAGAATGTTGTATCTGGAAGGAAAGTTGATATTGGTGGTGTTATGAATTATTTAACACTAAATTTACCATGCCAAATAAAATATTATTTTTGCATATTTTAAATGACAAGGCACGCCGCTCGCCTGGCGGCAAGAGATACGATCGCCCATAAACAGTAGCAATGCTGCACAGAACTCTGAATTACAAAGTATTGCGTGGCACTCCACTGCGCTCGTCACCCTGATACATAAGATGTTAAGTCTCATAATGATCAGTAATTACGCTGGCTACAATGGCCTTCAAACCGAAACATAACAGTGCTTGAACACTGCTGCTTGGCAGTAGAAATAGACATATTTTGTTTCCCTAGGCTCTTGTTATTATTCTCGTATATTAAAGTATCCAGGAAAAGGGTTTAATAAAATTTATGATTAGGAAAATTACAACAATAGTAGATTTCGCCCGCGGCTCCACCCGCGTTGAAAAATTTTTCCGAGATAAAAGTCCCGTTTTTTAACTTTCCCGGGATAAAATGCAGCCTATGGGTTAATCCAGGACATGATCTATCCGTGTGCCAAATTTCATAGAAATCCGCTCCGTAGTTTTTGCGTGAAAGAGTAACAAATATCCATACATCCAGACATCCATACATACTTACAAACTTTTTCGTTTATATTATTAGTAAGATCTATCGGCACTTTACATGTAAAGTACGACAAAGTAAGTAGTTGCTACACAAAAACTCACATGTTGATTCACATGTTGCGCGTCACTTGGTGCCAAAAGGAATGACTTCACAAATACAATGTTTTACTATACGAAATAGTTGTAAATACTATCTAACTCACCATTTCATTTAAATTATAATATATTCAAAACCACAGTGTAACTTCTGTTCTAGTTCAAGCCAAAAGTTCTGTAGAGTATAGTAAATATGCCGCAATATTATGTGGCATTCAGGCTACCACGGCTTAAGACTTAACTATATTGCAATCTCTTATACTGGAGCCATTCTAAGGTTCATGCCCATTATCGCAATATTGAAAGCTTAAAATACCGCGTTAACTCAAATTTAATTTCAAAAGCTGTTGGCCAATACTACATTGTAAAGTTGTGGTTTCATCTGAACTTTGTCTCGATCAATACCAGCCCTGTATTATATAATGCCCACTTCTACTTATGAGGGTTCAGTCCTTGGTCCAATCATTATAAGTAATCTATACGAATATGTAAATGTTAATTTCAATGACTGTTACGTTTTACGGTTAATTTACTAAACCAATATTCATGAATTTAGTATGGTGAGGTCAGACTTCAGACTCTTGTCAGTCAAGAGACTGATGAGAGATGTGTACCTACTCCTCTGAACCCCATTCCACTTACCATGTTCAGAGGAATAATTTTACCGAAAAAAATACTTACAAAGCCATTATAAGAAAGTTATTAAGGCTGATCAGCAGTAAGTAAATGACTAGCGGCTTCCTAAACATCGGCTTTATATTATGTAAGCCGACGATTATCTGATGCCTGATGCTTTTTGGTGGTTCCTCTTCCACGTCTGGTAAACGCTTGGTTTTATCCTTCCATAGGTTGATGTACTGAAAAAAATATACCGATTATGGCTTGCTTAAAGTATTAAAATGCTTCATCGATATCATAAACCGTATGATCTCCACTGCTAAACATAGACCTCTCCTAGACATTTTCAGATGGACGTGTTAAGATCAACCTGCTGAAATGCTTAAACAATGATACATTTTAAGATAGCGTTATTGCTTTATATGCTGTAGGAATAATTTCTGTTTACAATTGTAATCTAGCATATATTTTAATCCAGGGCTTGATCAATCTGTGCGCCACATTACACCCAAACACATTCAGTGGTTTCTGCATGTATTCCACGTTCACATAAACATTAAACTGTAATAGGATCATAATATTATAAAGATATTCCTGACAAGAAATCCCGTATTTTACTCATGTAACGACAATATCAACACGAATATTAAATTGATAAGCTCTGTTCGAAATAAAGCTAAAGCTACGTCTATTGAAAACAATAGAGTCCTCTAATAATTGTTTGGTGGCAAACAATATGGATATTCATAAAATATAATTGGGAACAATTCATGAAAATTGACAATGGTTTCAGCAATAATGTTGATCGTTTTTGGTAGGTATTGTATGTTTGTGTGGCTAGCTTTTACTCTCAGTTCTGTTCGTTCTAAATGTGTAATACAAGACTGTGGCACATGGGATAGTTCAGTTTTATTGAAGGAAAAAAAAACGCAATGCATTAGATTTAAATAATAAAATCGGTGGCGTTAGTTACGGCTCTGCCTACCCCTTCGGGGATAAAAGGCGAGAATGTGTGTGTGTGTGTGTGTGTGTGTGTGTGTGTGTGTGTGTGTGTGTGTGTGTGTGTGTGTGTATTAATGTACACACGTATGTAGTGAAACTTTTTAAATCAATTCAATTTTTTCTTTTTATCATTATTTAGTAAATTGAAGTCATATTATTAAATGATGGTTAATTTCAATAAATAAATATACATTTACTAATACTTACAATCAAAAGTGAAGTTAACAAAAATCTCTCACTATCATTATTTATTAAAAATGAATTTCAATAACTGTAGCAAACTATAATATTTATCACGCTTGTCGACAATAGGTAGCTCTGTAAAGTTTGACCTAATTACTACATCGTTATGTCAATATTCTCTTCGAAATAATGACCTTAGAAGACGGTGCCATGACGGTCCAAAGTGACAGAAATGGTTCACTTCAACAATAAAAAAATAATCCCTCACTTTCACTATTTATTTATACGAATTTCAATAAGTGTAGCTAACCATTATAATATGTAACCTGTTTACGCTTGTCGACCATAGATGTCTCTGTATGTACAGTTTGACCTAATTACTACATCGCGATGTCAAGATTCTCTTCGATATAATGACCTTAGAAGACGGCGCCGTGATGGACCAGGGTGACAGAAAATGTAACGATGTTGATTTTTTTAACATAGATTTCTCCCGCGCGCGGCGGTTATAAAGAAGCTTCGCTTAAAAAGAATCTTCGGTTTAGTTTTTTTTAAAATAAGTAGCTAGTGAATGAAGCTTCGATGCCCGCATCGGGACGTATATGATTTGCTAGTTTAGTTTCGAGTGTGAATGTGGTTATACCAAAAACCACGCTAACTAACTCATGCAATAAATATTATAATATCTTAGTTTTCATAGGTTTTGTAGGTGTTTTATTAGTGTTGTGTTATCAGGAGGTGACTGCCTCGGTGGCGTAGTTGTATTGCGTACGCGTTACGAGTACGATTTGCGCGCTGAGGTCCTCGGTTCGAATCCCGGGTCATGCCAAAAAAAACTATATGACTGGGTTTTTCCATCTTAAAAAAATTACTCAGTCGCAGCTCGGAGTCAGGAAGTTGGCGGTGTGATACCCCCGTGCCTCGGAAAGCATGTAAAGCCGTTGGTCCTGCGCCTGATCTCTCTCCGGTCATGTCGGATTGCCGTCTCATCGGACTATGAGAGTGAAGGAATAGCGAGTGCACCTGTGTATTGCGCACACACTTGTGCACTATAATATCTCCTGCGTACCTGGCTGATCTCCGTTGAGATTGGCCGCCGTGGCCGAAACTGGCTAGGAGGATTTCATTTCATCAGGAAGAAGTACTTCTCTTGTTATTTATCTTGTTATTAATAATTTAAACGTTATATCGATACTGTTATGTATAACAGTTAACAAAGAAATTATTAAATTTTATAGTCGACCTCATTCTCAAGCCAATAGGTACATCTCACTAATAAAATTTGATGATGCCCATTTTCTTTCGGACTATCCATTTAAAAATATAGAGCAAGTTTTGTGAATAATTCAATTCTTTAAACATACCTTTTGGAAACGGAACCAATGGAGAAATAGACACGGTAATTAAAGATCCGTTTTAATTTTAAACGAACACTTTCAATGCTCAAGTATTCAAAGTTACTAGCAAAATACTTTCGTTGATACTAAAAAACCAAAGGAAACGGTGAAAATGAATACATTATGGAAATAAAACAAATAATAAGGAAACGAAATTATAGTTAGCATTTTACCGTTGAATATTTGATATCTATCGGATATTGTTTATTTCTGAGCAATTGTTTACTCGACGAAACGCTAGCATGAATTCATTACTTTTTAACACGTATATTTTGAGTGTTTTCTGCACGTATAGCTTCTGTGTTTATTTAGTCTTTACAATCTTTTATATATATAGTTCTTCCGTGCGTGTGTATGTCACTGAACTCCTCCTAAACGGCTGGACCGATTTTGATGATTTTTGTTGTCTTCAAGTGGATTCGAGAATGGTTTAGGTCAACAATTGGACCCGGCAGGTGGCACTGTACTCGGGTTCTAGGATTTTATTTACATTTTGGTCAGGACAACGTCTGTCGGAGCCGTTAATATACTTTTTTTTTTATGGCCATCTTCGGCGCATTAGGGACGGCTGCGGGCTTCCTCCGACTCACGTCTAAGTTGTCGTCCGCAACCGCCCCTGCGCGTACCGCTGTTGCGGTCCTTTTCCGAAGGACGCCCCTGGCGTCCGAGTCAGCGTGAGACACGCTGCCGTCCATCACGGGGGTCACAGAAGTTGGCTAGACTAATAGGTGGGCGGCACCTCCCGCCCACCCGTGACCCCCGGAGGCCCCTATTAGTTTGTTTGCGGTATCCCCTGCCTTTTCCGACAGGCAGGGGATACCGTGGTGGAATTCTCCAAACGCCCCAATCCACAGGGCGGGCCGTTAATATACTGGTAAAGTTAGTCAAGGGACTTGTATAGTGGGGTATTCAGTTTTCGATTCTTGACCCAAATATGTATGAATATTATTATTTTTTATTTAATACCTAGGTATTTTTTAATTTTCTCGGCCAAAGGAAATGTCAAAAAACAGGCTTAAAATTATAACCAAGACACTTTATATATATTTGGACAGTACTCCTAAAAACTAGGCCTTCGTAATAAATCGTAAGTTTTAAAGACCTCCGATTTCGAGTTTTATGTAATTTCATTTTTCTTAACTACGCTTCAAAGGAAAGTTTAAAAAAAGTTAGTTACAAATGGAGGGGTCTAAAAATATTGTTTTAATGGTATCAAGCTCCATATTTTTGCCCCTTTAATACCCATGAAGTTTTAACAAAAAAGTTTAAGCTAGGTTAGATTTTGAGGCCCAGTAGCCAAATAAGAAGCTGAGATCTCCGTTGAAGTATTTTTTTTTCATGGCCATCTTCGGCGCATTAGGGACGGCTGCGGGCTTCCTCCGACTCACGTCTAAGTTGTCGTCCGCAACCGCCCCTGCGCGTACCGCTGTTGCGGTCCTTCTCCTGTTGGTTGCGGTTCTTCTCCTGTTGTCCGTTGAAGTATGGAGAAACGGACCATACATTCATATTCATATGTAATAACTGTCAAGATAGGTCAAACAAGCAGCTAGCACAAGGGTACACATTCGTTGGAACCCTTTCTATGATTTGTTTTTGAGGTTTACTTTGTCATTTATCTTTATTTTTTGTTGGGTATATATTTTATATTAGTTACTAGCTTATGCCCGCGGCTTTGCCCGCACGAAAGAGTTCTTCCTGGATAAAAGTCCCGCAATATATTTTCCCGGTAGTAAAAGTTGCGTAAAACCTTTCTAGGATCTCGAACTATCTGCATACCAAATTACATCGAAATCCGTCCGGTAGTTTTTGAGTACTTATCGCGTACAAACTTTGCCACCCCTTTTTACCCTCTTAGGGGTAGAATTTCACAAAAACCCATATTCGTGAGCACCTACGTACTAAAAAGAATCCCCATGCAAAATTTGCGACTCCTAACTCTTGTAGTTTCAGAGATTTCGTGATGAGTGAGTGAGTGAGTGACCTTTCGTTATATCGACGTCCTGTCGTGTGATTAAAACGATCTGTCGATTAAATACAGACTATATTTTATTATCATTGACACGTTATCTCTAGCGTAAGTGAAGCCGCGAGCCAAACCACTGGATTTTGTTCGCGACTATTGCAAATATAATATTCTAAATATAAAAGTAAAATATAATTTTCTAAAAAAGCCCTAGCCGAAATGTCAAATAACTATTTCAAAGCCGGCCTCAACATTTCTTTCCACTCAGAAAGTTTTTATGGTTGATTAATTTGGTTTTATTGCGAGTTGACTCTTATGTATTAAAATAGATCTGAGAGAAATAAACAAATACTAGCTTTTGCCCGCGGCTCCGCCCGCGTTAAAAAGTTTTTCTGGGATTAAAGTCCCGCTTTATGTTTTCCCGGGATAAAAAATAGCCTATGTGTTAATCTAGAACATGATCTACCCGTGTGCCAAATTTCATCGAAATCCGTTCAGTAGTTTTTGCGTGAAAGAGGAACAAACATCCTTACATCCAAACATCCATACATTCTTACAAACTTTCGCCTTTATAATATTACTAGGACTAGGATAATATAGAATGATATAAACAAATATATAGAATGATATTGGTATTCAATGACACATTGTATTGATAATTTGGCTGTCGATAAAAAAACAAATTAATGTAATATGTTAACTTTTCTATTTTATTTGTTAACTAACTTTTACTGGCGGCGCCCCTTCTATTAATGCCCGTTCTTCTAGGTGTCGATTTCCATTTTAATTAAAAACAGTATTAAACATCTTTTCAAGACGTTTAAAACACTCTCTTTGACTCGTTCTGTATATAAATTTTACTAAAGTTATTAAGTTCCTGTCGCATGACATCCAATTACTTACAGCGAAATTGTGTTTAAGAAAGATTTGTTGGTCTCCAAACGACTCCCGAAAGAGCAAACTTTTGTATCAGTTTAATAAAGCACAAACTATTCAATACTTACTGGGTAGGTCTCTGTGGGTTTTCCAGTGTTTGTTCTGTACATATGTATTAATATGTCCCTTGCTTCGTCGTATTTCTTCTGCGTGACCAAATATTTGGGGCTTTCTGGTATAAATAACGTGTAGAGGAAACATGCTGATAGCGACCATAACGACATTAGGTAAAGGTAGAAATTCCAAGTGTTAAGTTCTGAAATAGATTAATTATATTAATTGATAAAACTAGATAAGGCGGCAAATCATTCGTACGATGATTGATGCCGTATCGTGTAATTCTAATGTTATTTAAATTTTTTTATTATTTAAGTTTCATTCAACTCGTCGAACAAGTATTCTGATAACTAATAATGGAAAATAATCTATATTCTATTAACTTGAAAATAACATAACTCATAAAACAGCCGGACAAAACAAAAAAAGAACATTGAAATAAAACTATTTTACGGATTTTATCGTGTTTTTTTATTTATATTTTCTCCCGACGTTTCGAAGACTTTGCAGCCTTCATAGTCATGGGACGGACTGACAGTACGTATAGTAAAAAACTGCGATAAAATCCACATTTTTTTTTTATTTCAATGTCTAGAATTTACTGGTGGTAGGACTCTCATATGTAAGAGTCCGTCTGGGTGGGTACCACCGCAATGTCTATTTCTACCGCCAAGCAGCAGTGTGCATGCACTGTTGTGTTTCGGTTTAAAGGGCTTTGTAGCCAGTGTCACTACAGGACATAATGAGACTTAGCATCTTATGACTCAGGTTGACGAGCGCAGTAGAATGCCATACAGTACCTACTTTGTAACTCACGGTGCTGGATGGTACTTCTACTGTTTATGGGTGGTCGTATCGCTTACTATCAGGCGAACGGTATGCTCGTTTCGTCATTCGAAGCCATAAAAAAAAAACGCGTAAATATAAGAAATCACACACACACACACTCACGCCTGTTATCCACGAAGGGGTAGGCAGAGGCGCAACTAGTACACCCACTTTTCGCCGTTATTCTGTCCCATGATGTGATAGGGGCCGAGCCTATCGACATATCGGGTACAAATTCCAGACTCCGAGCTGAAATTGAATAGAAAAACTCAATATCACTTTGCCCGACCCGGAAATCGAACCCGAGACCTCAGCATTGCAGTCGTACCATAATACAACTACGCCACCGAGGCAGTCCACTATTGTATATGACAAATAAATAAATAATTTAAAAAATTCTATAAAAATATGCTCCACGTAGGGTTGCGACTATCTACTTGAGCCAAGCTAGGCCTTTGTCAAAGGCAACCAGTCATCCCTTAAGCGACGAAGACAGCCATCGTAAGATTTTCATTGGTATACTGTACTTATGTGCATATAGCTCGTATGAGCTTGTCTAAGCAATTGGCCAATTTTTTCCATTTCTACCATTGATGTATTAAAAACCCATTTCTACGGACTCATCGGTGGATTCTAAAATCGGTAACCCTAATAAAATAAGTGCAAAGAAAGAACATTTATACGCATACAATATAAACTACACTGACAAACCCTGGTGGCATAGTTGTATTAAGGTACGACGGCAGGTGAGGTTTCGGGTTCGAGCACCGGGTCGGGAAAAGCCATGGTAGATTTTTCTACTCGTTATCAGCCCGGATTCTGGAATTTGTGTTCAATATGGCGACAGTCCTCTACAACAATCATGGGAGGAAATACGCATGGCGAAAAGTATGTGCACAAGATGCCTACCCCTTCGGAGATAATAAGTGTGTGTGTGTGGCGTACGTAAATAACACCCTCCTCATCTTCATTCATTCAATTCAATTCTTCAATCATTCAAAAGTTATTACCAAACCGTCCTTCAGAGATAGTTAACCTCCAGTCCTGCGTCAGGATCGCCCAGGACATCCCAGGAATCACGATTTGCGCAACTCCCGCAAACGACGACTGACACAGTATCACTCTATCTCTTATTTCATTGTAACAGAACTCTGATGTTAGCGTCACTACTGCGCTGAAGGATGTCGCGAATCTGGAAGGGAGAAATAGGAGTAAGGTAGTTTTCAATCATCAGGCTATCGCCATTCGCTAGTCTACCGGATAGCGACCATCGCACACACAGTGCTAAAACCCGTCATATTGAGCCATAAATGTGCCGCGTTTAGGGCTCGGCCTGTTTATAACCGGTTCTAACAGTTCAAAATATCAGTACTGAACGTACGCCTCTCAAAGTGAACGCCAACCAACCTTGAGCGGATTTTTTTTAAATTTTAATAGCTTTGAATGACGAGACGAGCATGCCGTTCACCTGATGATAAGCGATACGACCATAAACAGTAGCAATACCATCCAGCACCTGGAGTTACAAAGTACTGTGCGGCATTCCAGTGCGCTCGTCATCCTGAGACATAAGATGTCAAGTCTCATTACGTCCAGTAGTTACACTGGCTACAATGTCCTTCAAACCGAAATACAACAATGCATGCACACTGTTGATTGGCGGTAGAAATAGACATGCGGTGATACCCACCCAGACAGCCTCTTACATATGAGAGACCTACATACATATACATATTATATATTATACACTCACGCCTGTTATCCCCGAAGGGATAGGCAGAGGCGCAACTAGTGAACCCACTTTTCGCCATTATTCCGTCCCATGTTGTGATAAGGAGCAAGCCTATCACCATATCTGGCACAAATTCCAGACTCGGAGCTGATACTGAATAGAAAAACTCAATATCACTTTGCCCGATCCGGGGATCGAACCCGAGACCTCAGCTTTACAGTTGTACTGTAATACAACTACGCTACCGAGGCAGTCATGAAATGAGAGACCTACCCCCCGCAAAATACGTTAAATATGTTAAACTATAGTTAAGGCGTAGATGTTGTTACTATGTTGTCGGAGGCTCTGCGCTACTATGAAACTGTCATTTGCTGAAGTTACTAAAGTAACTGTTGGTTTAAAGTACTGTTTCTTGAATTCTTGTCAAATTATAATTAACTGCTAGTAATGATATCAAGAAGCTCTTCATTATTGAGTGGGTTTATAACAATCATCATAACCATAGCAAAAGCATTACAATAGCTTATTCAGATGAGATACAAATTGAAAAAAAATATACCGTCATAAAGCTAAAAATATGCTAACAGTAATTAATTTAATTAAGTTGCATCCAAAAAATAGTCGACGACTGGCAACGCAACGTCTTTCCTTAGTCCAAACTATTTGAAATACATTGCACCATCAGATCCAATGCAGTTACTTTGCCTTTAACAAAAAAGTCAATATACCGAGAGGCAGGGAAACGCTCTCTATACCGAAACGGTAAGAGAGAAGGACCATTATATTAACGAAAAACTATATTCATTTGCAAAGCTAAGCGATAATACTTACGATTTTAGTATTTCCGTAATTCATGCGCGCGCAATGTAAAGCGTACAAAGAACTGGGCGGCCGTCGCGCTGCGCCGGGACCGGCCCGCGGTCGTTAACCCGTCAGCTGATGTACGTGTTTCATTACGATTTTTTTGAAATATTGATCTTTTTTACTATGTTTATCAGAATAATAGTTTGATTTATCTATCCATACGTGAAGCTGTACAGAAATTTGAGAAAATCCTACTAAAATTGTAACAAAGCGATCGCGATTTTTTTAGTGCCATCACGTCAGGAATCACCAATACTATCACCTGTATTCGTTTCCGAGAGCGTTTCCCTTCCACCCGGTATGACGAAGCATCGTCTAATATCCCTATACTCACAAAATTCCCTCAAAGAATTTAGCTGTTATGAGCACCTCGAATGTCTGGCTGGAACCTGCTATGAACAAGAAGAGGAACATGCCACCAAATCCAAATACCACGAAGATCTTCCTGCCGAAGTTATCTGTTAGGAAACCAGCGATCACTGTTGAGAGAAGCATACCTGGAAAGAAAAAAAACTACATTCAAATGTATTAAAGACTATGTAGATGCTGCGTACTTATTCAGAGTAACATTAAGCTTAATCAAGATGGGGGAATTATTTCAAGCAATAATACACAATTTTTGCTAGAAATATTTTTCTTTTGCATATCTGTTAAAGGGCTCGTATTCGTCAACGTAGGCGAGAATTGCCTCGCCATCGCGCACGTTCAGAGTTCAATAATTGCGTAGATTTTTTTCTTGCAATAATTATTGATTCGTCTAAATGAGGCTTTACACTAACTTCCAGAGTCTCGGCCTCTATGGTAAGGGACATAGGCCTGGCAAATAATAATATTCATTCAATTAAATAATATTCAAACTTTTTCTTATAGGAATAGAACCCGCAATGCCTCTCTTATAATACTTCTATAATATTTATCTCTAAATATAATTATACATATGGATTTATTCTCTCATTGACTACTGTACACCATCCTTTGAAATTGAGATAAAAAAATCCACCATTTGAATGGCATATAAAAATCTGATTTCCATTAAGAAATATTAAATACGCATAATTACTTAATGGAGATAATAAATTAACTTTTCTCGAAATTACGCATTTTGGACTTAGCGAAATGACTGGGTCCTTAAAAGTGCCCGTTTAACCGTCCATTTTAGTAGTTAATTTACGAAAGGCGATCCAAGGGGGCTTTGCATGGCTCCATTTAATATTCTAGTTAAAGATTTAGCGCGCCTTACATTAATAAAAAATTGCTTTCGTTTAGAGTTTTAACTCTATTATTTATTTTATAAGTGAGTAGGTTGTAAATCTTTAAGTAACGTGAAAGCAGTTAATAGTGAAAACAAAATTTGAATTTCAAACATACACATATACAATCACGCCTGTTATCCCCGAAGGGGTACGCAGAGGCGCAACTAATGCACCCACTTTTCGCCGTCATTCCGTCCCATGACGTGATAGGGGGCGAACCTATCGCCATATCGGGCACAAATTCCAGACTCCGGGCTGATACTGGATAGAAAAACTCAATATCACTTTGCCCGACCCGGGGATCGAACCCGAGACCTCAGCTTTGCAGTCGTACTGTAATACAACTACGCCACCGAGGCAGAATTTCAAATTTTAAATATATCTATTTTGTTTGCCACTGGCTCTCATTTTGCTCGTCCTTCCCAGAATGCACGTTTCCAGCATGGTCTGTATGTACCGTGCCAGTGCTCTCCCAACTGAGCTATTTCGACCTACTTTGGCCTATTCAATTTCAAGAGCCCTATTTATCTCTTTAAAGGAGATGTCTAGTGATATCTGTTTAGCAATTATTACAATTGCCTAACTCAGAATTACTACATTACAGTCGTAAATGCACTGAAACGATATCACCAAACTTTTTTCTTAATCATATATTATGATTTTTATACATGTTCAGGGCCGTGTAGCGCCTGGACAATGTTTTTTTTTATGGAAACATTGAAAAAGAATAGTCGAAAGCATGACTTGAACCCGCGACCTCCGGCGTACCGTGCCAGTGCTCTCCCAACTAATCATTTCACTTGAGCCAAAACCTCGTTTACTGACAAACGGTATAAAAATTATAATAGACTAGCTTTTGCCCACGGCTTCGCCCGCGTTAATAAGTTTTTCCGGGCTAAAGGTACATAAAAACCTTCCCGTTGAATCACTCTATCCAACACATTTATTTGGATAAAGATTAATATTATGACGTTGCTACAACTCTTAACAAATAATGCCTTAATTTCGACCAAATTTCATTACCATAAAAACGGTAACACACTAGAGTGTGTTAATCTTAAAAGATAGACATATACTGTCGCGGACATTTTTTTTAGATAATTTCAAGAGGAATAATTCTTTCATACATATATTTTTGGTATCTTGAACCGTTTTCGCAGCGCACGCAATGGAAGCCCTCAAGGATGAATAATTTTCCCCGTTTTTTTTAACATTTTCCATTATTTCTTCGCTCCTAATAGTTGCATCGTGATGTTATATAGCCTAAAGCCTTCCTCGATAAATGGTCTATTCAGCACAAAAAGAAATTTTCAATTCGAACCAGTAGTTCCTGAGATTAGCGCGTTCAAACAAACAAACAAACAAACAAACAAACAAACAAACAAACAAACAAACTCTTCAGCTTTATAATATTAGTATAGATATAAATTAAACGCGTAGACAGATTGAAATAGTGCTATCGCGTGGAGTAATTACTGAAAATGACTGTAGTTTAGGAAGACCCTGGTATAAGTTAGTCCAATTGTGAAAATTGCTGGTGTTTATTTTCCAATTGTCGATTTAATCATTAAATGTGTTAAAAAGAATTGTTGTTTATTTAGACCGCTAAATGATGGGTAAAAGCTGTTAGCTCGTTAATAATTCATTTGACAAGTAAGTAGTAGAATAACTACCAACAGGAAAAAATACATTTGCCTTGTTTCGCAAGTTTCTAGCAACTATTCGTCAGTTATCATATTACATAGATATAGATAATTTCATCCACGATGACGCGCGCTACCAATATTTGATAGAAGATTTTGCGTGTTTGAATACTTTTATTATTTATTTTAGTATGCGTGTGCACTTATAAGTATTAAGTGTGTACTTATAGAATTAAATTCCAAGCGAAAAGTTACTTACTTGAACTGTAATCGATTAGGAAAATTCGTGAGGCGTGTCATCGTGGATGACATTATCAATGGTACTCATTTTAGATCCATTTATTTGGGAGCATTAGAGTGTGAGTTTTGTATTTGGTCGGCTTATACTTATGTAACGAGCAGCTACTCACAAGCTATGAAACAGGCTCTTATTACATTTTTACTATTTACATAATAATACATTATTATGACAAAATACTCACCTAAATAAGGCATGGCGTTTAACAAGCCCTTTTGCACCAAACTCATATTCAAATCACACTCAGCACTCGGCAGCAAGTAAGCAGTTGTGTTGCTCACCAAAACACCGGCTACGAGCCCGACAAACGTGATCACGAGCAATTTTACGTGGAATAAGCCGAATTTGCAAGCTTTATACGCCTCGTTTATCTCCTGCATTGCCACTGGCGTCTTCTGGGCTTGGCTTTTGTCTGTAAAAAAGTCATGATTGTAAAATATACTGTCTTTTTTTATGGCATCGAAAGACGAGATGAGCAAGCCGTTTGCCTGATGGTAAGCGCTCTGACCACCCATAAACAGTAAAAACACCATCCAGCACCTTGAGCTACAAAGTACTGTGTGGCATTCCACTGCGCTTGTCATCCTGAGACATAAGATGTTAAGTCTCATTATGTCCTGTAGTTTCTGCAATGCCTTTCAAACGGAAACATAACAGTTTATGCACACTGCTGCTTGGCGGTAGAAATACTGTAATTTTTGTAGCATATACCGAAATTTAAGAAACTTGCTTATGCTCGTTTCCGCCCGCGTGATTAAGTTATTCTAGATTACATTCCCGCTGTATATTTTCCCGGGATAAAAGGTCCTTCTCTCTAGGAATATCCCTGGGAAGGGTTAGGACCCTTCCCAGAGTCTCAAACTCTCTTAATAGCTAATTTTATCATAATCCGTTCAGTGGTTCAGCCTTGAAGCGTAATATATCGAGAGACAGAGTTACTTTCGCATTTATTGTTTATGGATTTCGGATTCACAAAACCTAGATCCGCAAAACTTTTTTTTTTACGCGGAGAAAGTAACTTGTTACTACCGCCGAGCATTCAAGGGGAACGACCGAGCGGTTATGTTGGGTTCACCGTGCCTTACGACCCGACGTTGAGCCGCCCGGAGAGATGGAAAACGTCGGGCGACCGCCGGGCCGAGTCCCTAACCTATATACAACGCACGGCATACCAACTAAAACTCCGCGGTGGCCATCTTTGGCGCATTAGGGACGGCTGCGGGCTTCCTCCGACTCACGTCTAAGTTGTCCGCAACCGCTCAGAGTACAAAGTTGTTTTGACTCATTGTCTTCAATAGGCTGTATAAACTATAATTTCATAAATCAAAGGACTCATATATACCATACATACTCTAAAATACCACATGCTACGATCCCATACACCTTTTCCACGTTTATACATCTCATTTTAACTGGGTAATATGACATTAATTCACAGAACTGTGGATTTAATCTACTCGTTAACATAGAATAATGGTACTAAAACTACTAATTTTATTATACAAAGTTTAACGCGATAAATTCTCTCCCACATTGACCGAAACTGCACCTTATAAGCTAAAATATAGTGTATATAAATGAGTGCTGACTGTGGGTAATCTAAGCTTAGTTGGTGGTTTGGTATACGTATCCGGTCGGATAGGTACACCACAAGTAGTTGAACAAATTCAAAATTTTCAAATTGCCTACATACTTTTGTGTTCCTACTAGTCTTTTTTTCTATTCACAAAAATAATATAAAAGAGATTTGCTTTACTTCATAGGAATAATTTTTTAAGCTATTGCATAGCTTCTATCGCGGGCCTTGAGCGTGGAGACCGAATCCAGAAATTCCGTAACGAAAATAACCTAACACCCCTCACTCCGACCGGCACAGCGGTGGTACTTTATTTTCAACTCTATCACAACCATGTAGAGTGTAAAATTCCATAAGTAAATTTAATATCGCAGTCTTGTAAGAATACAATATGTAAGAGGATATGAGCTGAATGTTAAACGATAGAAGGTCGAAATTAGCATGTATTTAAAAATTGTTCCAGTCAGTGAAACGTATCAAAATGTCAAACGCGGCGGGATGGCGTGATTCTAAGTTTGAATTTTTAAAAAGTTTTTATTTTGTATGTGTTCAAAGAGGTTTTTATTTAAATATTACGGCTCTGGATACTAGTCCATTGAGCCCGTATTTCATATTTTTTTTAGTTTTGCCATCCATCGATGAATATTTTATTTTATATCTGTTCAAGGAGGTTATAAATATTAAAATTTATGCAATAGCTTTACCGCGGCAGTCTCCGAGTGCCACACGTCTTTTTTTCAGTTTATCTTAACGCGTATTTAGGCGATTTGAAATTTTGATTTTGTACAGATATTTATGCTGCTGCCTGTACAACAGGTGCTAAAACCCATAATGCACGTAAGTGAGCCGCGTTTCCGGATCCTGTGTGTACCCGGGTCAAACAAAAAAAAAATGATGACCGAACAAAAATGTTTTTTTTTTTAATAATGCTCGTCCCAAGGAACAATAAAGATACCTACTTACTAAGTTTTTCGCGGCGTCGCGCGCCCTTGTGATATTTTTTTTGGAATAAAAATCCTTGTGTAGACTTTTCCGTGATTAAGTTAGTATAAGTTAAAGCAAAAACTCAGTTGTCGGCATTGTCTGTATGGTACTGTACCTATGTAATGTTTTTTCTCCCATGTAATGACTTCTGAGTGTACTAATTAAAATATCCTAACTAATACAAACCCCAACCAAACCCCAACCAAACCCAAACCCAAACCCAAACCCTAATCCTTCCTTCCTTCGTTGTTTGTTTTTCGACATGGCGACAACTTTTTGTTTCTAAGAATTTATACTTATTGTAGATTACATAACATACCTAAATAATACAACTGATAACTCTATTAGCACAAATCAAATTATTTTCATTGCTTTAAATAACATTAATCGTATTTCCAAATATAAATAAATGTTTTTTTATGAAAATAAATATTATAACACATTTTTCATACAAAGAACCTTATATTGTATTTTCTTTGCATATTAGGAAACCCAAGTAACTTTTTATAGGTACTCTTTGTACGAAACGTCTAAAATACGTTGTCATATTGAAAATTGATGCAACTTACAACGACCAATATTCACGAAAGATAATAGAAGTGCTCAAAAAGCTACAGACAATGGACATAAACTATAAAGACCGTGACTTGAACGAGGAAACGACGCTCCAATTGAAACAAACATTGAACACGTTGATAGAAACTTTGATCAAGCCTGAACACTTGAAGCGAGATCTGTTCTTTGCCGTTTTACTGTACGCAATGAGGAAAAATGATTTTATACTGATCAAGAAACTCGGGAAACCTGTAACAATACAGGATAATATTCTAGAGCAAAGAATACGTGATGACGTTTACGAAGCTACGTTTGTCTTAACTGATTTCGAAGCAACTGCTTTGAAGCTTATCGCATGCTTCTTACAAGATGTAGTTTTAACCATCGCTACTATAAAACAGATCAAAGATGCTACTTATTCCACGTGTTTTACAACAAATAGATACGTCGTAACATCGAAAATCGGCATTCCAATGGACTTTGCAAATCTCAATGAGTTATTCTTTAATCTCAAAGAGAAAATCGTGATGCCCTTAAAATGTTCGATATTAAATCACCACAGTTTCTCTAGCGGCAGCCTTTCTGGTTTGCCAGATGATATATTACATCACATACTTCTGATCCTACCCATAAGAGACGTCTTGAATTTGTCAGAGACTTGCCAAAGGATTTACAGGGTAACGAAAGACGAATGCCTGTGGTGCAGACTTTACAGGCGGGACTATTCTAATGAATGTAAAAGTGACGCAAAAAGCTGGCGAGACATGTACCAAGATATATACGTTATGAAACAAGCCGAGAAATTCAAACTCGCGAGGAACGTTGGTGCGGAAACTTTCGAAGAATTTGGCGAGTTGTCGAATTATATCAGCCGTGTGGATTCACGATGGGAGGTTATTTTGTGAGATATCGCCTTTTTGCAAACGAATTTTAAAATCAATTTGGATTTTGTAGTAACTGTACGTTTTTGTAAAGATATTTTGTTGTATTCCAATGGTCTTTTCTCTTATTCCAACAGACAAAGCCCCTTTCTCCGAGAGAACATTAAGCCCTCAATTAGATTCTCGTTGAGCCGAACTTGTGGCTACAATCGTTACGTTTTATTTGTTGTCCAAAGGCAATTACGATTAAGAACTTTATAAATTGTTCCATAATTTAACTTAAGCGCCATTAGGGCGATTAGAAACTTGGTATATCAGTAGCTATTTAGCTTATCGCTTTATAAATCTCAGGTATCGGATTCAGTTATGCACTAAGGCCATTAAATATGACCTTGATCGGCCTGTCTTTAGAAAGCTCTTCTTAGCTCTAATTACTGGGCATTATGAACCATTATTATATGCCTCGGTAGCGAAGTTTTATTACGGTACAATTTCAATACTGATGTGGATGGGTCGGGAAAAAATACACTGGGTTGTTCTATTCAATATCAGCCCAGAGTCTGAAATTTGTGCCCGATATGGCAATATGCTCGCCCCCTATTACAGTGTGGGACGGAATACGCACGGCGAAAAGTAGGTGCACTAGTTGCGCCTCTGCCTACCAGACTTTTAAGCTTCAATGATTAACTATAATCGACAATCATGCTTATAGTGTTCCTGTCAACATCACTTATTTGAGCATTGCTTATAAACAGCATACTAAATTATGGTGATTTGGTATTTAATATTATATTTGATATGTACAGTCCGCCACATAAGTAGCTGCGAATTCAAAACCTCTCTATACTTTTGTCTTCTTACTAATTATTGTTTTCTCTTCATAAAAATGAAATAAAGGGGATAAAGTTTACTTCACAAGAAGAAAAAAAAATTTTTCAAATAAATTTAATGCGTAGATGCGATATAATAGTCGCTTAAGTTTGAGTTAGGTTGACTAATTCGCTGCACACTTGCTTAGTTTTGTTTTATCGGGTTAACCAAAGAGAGCTTTTACCATACCATACCAGCCCTGTATTATATACTGCCCACTGCTAAGCACGGGCCTCCTCTACAACTGAGAGGGTTTAGGCCTTAGTCCACCACGCTGGCCTAGTGCGGGTTGGCAGACCTCACATACCTTCGAAATTCAGAAACTTCTCAGCTATGCAGGTTTTCTCACAATGTTTTCCTTTACCGTTAAAGCGAGCGATGGTTCACAAAGAATACACACATAATTTTTTAGAAAAATCAGAGGTGTGTGCCCTTGTGTTTTAAACCAGCGGACATTGGTCTCGGCAGTCAGTTCCACTCCCAACTAGGCTTTTGCCGCTTTTTAACATTAACTTAACTTTTCATCATCATCATCAGCCTTTATCAGTCCACTGCTGGACATAGGCCTCCCCTAATGAGCGCCATAGCGCCCTGTCTTCAGCTTGCCGCATCCAACATCTGCCTGCAGTCTTTCGCAGATCGTCATCCCACCTGGCCGGAGGGCGTCCTACACTACGTTTGGCCAGTCGCGGTCTCCACTCAAGAACATGTTTACTCCAGCGGTTGTCGGTTCTTCGTGAGATATGGCCAGCCCACTGCCACTGCAGCTTGCTAATTCTTAACTTTTACATCATAATATAATCACTGTGCTCAAGATTTTGATTCGTAATATTAAGTTGTTTGTACGAGAGTTAGAATATTGTTATTCCAATATGTTTATTGTTATTTTTCTATCACACAAAGGTAAGGTAAGAAAATAAAACAACGATTTCCAGTTAATGTCTCATAGATTTTATATAACAGCAGTTATTATTCTACGAAACCCCGCACTCATCTTCCTCACATACTTGGTCATGGCCTATTTAAGTTCCTCGTGCAAATAAAAAACGACTCACTGGTACACATTATAAAAGCCATTTCCTAGAATTTCACATTCATAATAGAGTAAAAAGTATTTTAATGTTTCCTCAGCATTGCATTTTGAGAGGGAGAGAGGTAACGCTGTAATTTCCGACAGATCCCGGGGGCTTTGGGCGCTGCCGCAAATATTAATATTTAATCTGCCTTAAGAGGCACCATTGCTCGGGCACTATGACTCTTAGTACTATTATCATAAAATGGAATATACTTTGGCATTGTAATATAGTGCGGTAAAATGTCGCTAATGGCTAGCGTCGACTAGATATTCCAATTCAAATCGTATTTATTCGCCTGCTATACAATAAGTATTAGATATCCAAACGAAATATTGTTCATTATACTTATATTACAAAGCTGAAGAGTTTGGTTGTTTGGTTGAACGCGCTAATCTCAAGAACTACTAAACCGATTTTAAAAATTCTTTCACTAATAGTAAACTACATTACTCTTGAGTGCTATAGGCTACTCATATCCCGGGAAAATATTTTTATACCGGAAAAACTTTTTCACGCGACCGGAGCCGCGATCAATACTAGTTATTTATATTCCTTCAATCACTATATTCATTCGCGTGCTATATCTGTAGACCTTGATTTCTAAACTAAATGTTATTTAATTTTATATTATGATTTTTTATACATGTCATGGCCATGTAGTGCCTGGTTAATGATTTTATATTTTTATAGAATCCTGAATCCTGTCATCTCCTTTAAGAGAATTAAGTACGGATCCTGAAATTGGCAATCGATGGCGGGGTCGGAATAGCTCAATCGGAAGGGCACCGGCACGGTACGCTTGAGGTCGTGGGTTCAAATCCCGCTTTCGACTGTTTCTTTTTCAGGATTCTATAAAAATATAAAATCATTAACCAGGCACTACATGGCCATGACATGTATAAAAAATCATAATATAAAATTAGAAAAAAAAGTTTAGCGACTCGTTTCGGTTATTTACTCCTGTAAAGGGGTAGTGCTGAGTTAGTAGTTGTAATAACTGCTAACAGATGTCGCTGGTCATCTCCTTTAAGAGAATTAAGTACGGATCCTGAAATTGGCAATCGATGGCGGGGTCGGAATAGCTCAATTGGAAGAGCACCGGCACGGTACGCCGGAGGTCGAGGGTTCAAATCCCGCTTTCGACTGTTTCTTTTTCAGGATTCTATAAAAATATAAAATCATAAATGTTATTTGCCATTCAATCGTATTGTTTATGTTCCCTTAATAACTTTGGCTAGAAGACATTATTACATACGTGTTAAGATTGTTTATTACTAAGAATGAAGACATGCAGTAAACGTAATGCCGAATAATAGAGAAGTGCGGCCTTTTGAACCCGACACACACATGCTGATTACTGGAATGCGGCGCACTTGGGCCACGGTTGCGGGTTTTAAAACCTCATGTGCAGTGGTCGCTAGCCAGGTAGAAACAAAATACATCCTACATAACATACGCATACTCACGCCTTTTATCCCAGAAGGGGTAGGCAGAGGCGCAACTAGTGCACCTACTTTTCGCCGTGCGTATTCCGTCCCATGATGTGATAGGGGGCGAGGCTATCGCCATATCGGGCACTTATTCCAGACTCCGGGCTGATACTGAATAGAAAAAGCCAATATCACTTTGCCCGACCCAGGGATCGAACCCGAGACCTCGACCTACAAAACACACCTTCCAATAATTAAATAAATAAAATATAAACTGCATCCATTTGGAACACGATACGCAAATGAAATAAACGCGATACGATTCCGCGTCGCTCGATTCTACTATAGTGGACGTCAGCTTTAATGCTTTGCGCAAATGGTTGAGAAACACATATCAAATGAATATTTGCTTCCACAAGTTCAGCTAACCTACTAGCTAAATATCTTACTAATATAATAAATGCGATTTTTTGTGAAATATTTTGATGTTTGTTAGAAGTAAACGCAGAAACTACTAAACGGGTTTGGATGAAATTTGGCACACGGGTAGACCATGTCCTGCATTAACACATAGGCTTTTTATGTAATTTGTTCTCATGGAAAATAACGGATATTTTAATCTGATTTTTAAATAGGTAGCGCTGATGTACTGTGTTAGGGAGTTTTGTAGCCGGAAAGGCTTTTTACGCTGACGGATCCGCGAGCATCACCTAGTCTATGCGTTTGGCTTTTCCTTTGCTGGTAGACATTTGTTTCTGCCCAGACAGTGACTACTGTACAGACAAAGAGATAAAGATATATATATTTTGCAGATATGGCTAAAACAGATGATCACACATGAAATCAATAGCAACCATTTTTAACCAGAAGATGGTATGCAAAATGAAATGGTTGAAATTAAATACTATGGCCCAATTATTACATAAAAAAAAATAGGAAAATAAAAAAAATGACAGTCACAGTATGCTAATTGGTCAATATTTAAATGGAGATTTTTAAAGGAAAATATTATATGTCATTTTGAATACTTACAAAATAGGCAAATGCATAATACACAGTAAAACCCGCAGTAGTAGGCCAGGTAAGTATGTAGGATCGTTCTGGGATCAGTCTGTGTACTTATATCAGGCTTCGAATATAGCGGCATTATGGTGTCATCTGGATCTCTAAGCAGTACTCCAGTATTATCAGGTGTAGTGGTCACTTGACCCTACCCGTATAAAAGAAGACCAATGTCAATGTTATCACCAGAGCTACGATAACGATAGATTAGGTACAGAAAAACGCTTGGTGAATCTCTATTTCGAAACTTCCAAATTTGACCCCCAACCCAATTTGACGCCCTCGACCTCCCAAACCCATTTTGACCCAATTTGACCCCCCTTGACTCCTAAACACATTTTGACCCAACTTGACCGCCCTTGACCTCCCACACCCATTTTCAATCCTTGAACCCCCCCCCCCCTAGTTTAACTTAATACTAAATATTGAATTATTTAATGATGCCAAAAAAGTATACCTTCTCACGCGTGTACATAAGTATACGCACTCTTTTTTTTATAAAGTAGTTCACGAAACAGCAGCGGGCTCATTCTTAAGTGGTTTTGGTTTTGACTCTTTCACAATTTTAATGACACTAAGTGAGAAAGAGAGGGAGGAGATATAGTTAATGATAATTGTAAATTTGTTTGTGGATAATATTCAGAACTACTCAATTAATTTAAAAAATCCTTTACTTAATAGCTATAATGTTGTTCCTTTCATTCCAGAGAAACGGACAGAACTGTGAGTCAAAGTTAGTTTTGTATATTTAAAACAGCGTAAACAATGGATATTTGTTAGAGGTAAATGTAAAAGTCGATAAACGGATTAGGGTGAAATTTGGCACAAATAGACCACGCCCTTAATAAGCGTAATAAATTATTCAGAGAATGGAAACACTCCAAGCTACGAGGAAAAGCTACTTTTTAATAAAAATCCTACAATTTTTTTTTATGAATAACACCAATTGATTAAATTACATACAAAATAACTCAAACTTTCGTTGTATTTCACAAAAAGGTGTCAGAAAAGGGCAAGATTCCGCTGTTTGATACGTAGTTCATCCCCCTCCAATTATAAAACAATAAGAAAGGATACAGAGAAACCTATCAATACATACTTCTTCTTCCGGTCGTATTATACAATCTGCCGGTTAGTAAAGTCGCATTGAACACCTTCACAAGTCAGGTGGTACACATCGCGTCAAATAGAATGAGCAAACACTGATAACATATCTTTCATGATGTAATTAAACTTGTGGAATAATTTTAATAAATGTTACATCTTTGAATCTTCAGGAACTAATGTGGATTTTATGTAATTTATATTTTTTTTATTTATTTTTATTTCCGTTGTGAAAATCAAAGTATTTTGTAGTTAGCATTGTTTGCTGGATAAATATATGTTAAAACACATAATATGATTATTGTTTTTTTGTTTTGTGTTATTATTGTTACTTTGATTTGTTTTTTTTATTTATTTGACACGTTTAAAATTATTATTATGTTTGCATGTAATTAATTAATCTTTATTGTTGTACTGATTAGTGTAAATGGTTTATTTTAATCGAATAAATAATTATGAGGTAATTAAACTTGTGGAATAATTTACATCTTTGAATCTTGAGGGATCAAGGTGGATATATTAAAACAAATAGTTTTTTAATAGATGACTCTAATAGGTCAGCGTGGTGGACTAAAGCCTAAACCCCCTCGGTGGTATAACAGGCCGGTGCTCGGCATATGGAAGGTATATAATACAGGAATGGTAGTATAATATTATAATAGATGACTGGATTTTGTTTGCGGCTCCACTAGTGAAAATCCTTTTGTTGTTGCCTCTACTCCGACGTGGGAAGGTACAACAGTTTTTTAAACATCTTAAAAATTATTGACTCCGTTTTTACGACCTCCAATCTGTTTGAAGCGAACCTTTTCTAAGCTATAAGAACCTGGGCAAATAGATATTAAGAACCTAACTACGTACCCTATGCAGAAATAGACCCCCCGAAAGACTATATTCATTGTCACTAGATCTAAAACGTCCACCAGATTTAATACTAAAATATATCTCATCATTCCTGTCTTAAAATCTAGATCATAAAAGCCTATCACTCGTAGTAATATGATTTTACAGAATATATTATGAGGCAATTTATTTTTAATAACACCTTTAAGAGCGAAGCCTGATAGGTCGTTTCCGTGAGTGACTTTAGTGTTGTGAAGATTTTCGGCTTTCGGCATATTTGCCCGAAACGATACAACACGACACCCTCTCAAGAATGCAATGCAATTCAGGCAAGATCGTTGTTTAATAATGCAAAAGTAATTTAGGCTGAAGTCGTCTCAAGTTTGAGCTAGAATATCAAGTCGGCATTTGAAATTGTCGACAAGAGGGGTCGGGAAATGAAGGTCCGCGTGTTCTATTTCCGTAACGAATGTATGGGAGATTTGCATTAATATTGTTTTCGGGCTGAGTGTGAACGCTTTTTTGGTCCAATATTGAAAAGACCAAGTATTTTCTATAATAATTTAACTTTTACAAAACCCTTAATTTCCAAGTAATTTAGAATGAAGTTTGACGTACTAGTACCGTTATAATATATGATTAAACTCAATAATAATTTCATGTGTTTTCCGTTAACTTTATTTACAAACAACCCTTTGCACCCTATTTATCAAAGAGCCGTAACTTTTCGGCAAAATGGGACTTTCGGTCAAAATTTTAACAACACCAACACTAATCCCGAATAACATTATGCGTTATTTAATCAGAACTTCTCGTTTCACATACTAATTCAGACTTAACCGTGCTAAAACTTAATATGGACTGTAAAATTCTTGTTTTAGGATGAAGTTTGCTCACAGTAATCTGTTTCTCTTTAACATAATAGTACGAATGTTAAGATGGTGGACCAATTCGAACTCGCATTTTGCTTTGTTTTGGATTTTATGACGTTACTAGACTTATACTCGCGTCCCCACCCGCTTGTATAAGTTTTTCCAAGATAAAAGACCTGCTGTACATTTTCTCGGGATATAAATTACCATATGTGTTAATCTAAGACATGATCTACCCGTACGACAAATTTCGTTGAAATCCGGTCAGCAGTTCTTGCGTGAAAGAGGAACAAACATCCATTCATTGTAACGAACTTTTGCGTTTATAATATTAGTAGGATTTTTAAGAAGGTTCTATGTTAAATGCTCTAAGGTTGTAAAAGTATCCTTTTGGCAAATTATTATGAACTTCTTAGACGAATGAGGATGTTCGAATGACGCAAGAAAATTTTTGTCATTGCAATCTGCATCTAAGCCTTATTAATATTAGATCAGATAATTATAAAAATTATGCTCAGTAGAGATATAAAAGTTTCGTTACCTATTATATTCTTTTCGTTTCATTTTGGCGATATTTCTTTATTTTATAAACGCATGAAATTTATATTAATAATAGTATACTCATTGAAAGTGATGTGTATGTCACAATCTTTTCAGGATTTAAATTGTTCTAAGAACTACAAACAACATCAATCATTAAAATCATTGCCTTAATTAATTTTTCACTTCTGTCCTATTCCATCAATTAAAATATATACACGCTGGTTTATTTTAGCAAGCCCTAAATAATATTATTATAAAATATTTTTTATTTCAATTTCATTTCAAATTTAATCTCTCAATTCAAATAAGGTCTTTAGTTGTCCAAAAATAAAGTCTAAAATCCAAACTACTTACCCGCCTCCGCCAATGCTGGTAAGTTCACGTCACTCATTTTTTTAAATTAATTTCTTTCGCGAATATTTTTTCACAATCTGAAGGCACTGGCATGTCAGCTGTTAACACACTTATAAACTCTCACGACAGTGTTATGACAAAATTAATTTATCTATTATGATACGGCCTTCGAGCGACCAGAATATGTTGAACCCTCGTATTATCTGCAGATGCGTTTTAAATATGGTAATGAAGGCGTATCAATAAACATGTGGATTCGCATAACTTTGAAACGGAGGTTTGGTTCATTTACACACACACTCACTTTTATCCCCGAAGGGGTAGGCAAAGGCGCAACTAATGCACCCACTTTTCGCCGTTATTCCGTCCCATTATATGATAGGGGGCGAGCCTATCGCTATATCGGGCACAAATTCCAGACTCCGAGCTGATACTGAATAGAAAAACTGAATATCACTTTGCCCGACCCGGGGATCGAACCCAAGACTTCAGCATTGCAGTCATACCATAATACAACTACGCCAACGAGGCAGTCAAAATCCTTTCACTTAAAGAAAGTTCCATTACCTCTGAGTGCTACATTTGAAATGTTACTCCGAGATTGGATATAAACCTAGACAGAGCCACGGGAGTGTAATAACAGTTTGTTGTTTTAACAGCTAGAGTTTATTGTATTGTTAGGAATCTGTAATTTGAAACGGTATTTGGAACGTACTGACCAGTTTCTAAATTTAGTCTAAATGTCAAATGAATCGTGGAAATGGTAGTTGGGTGTATAAAAAGGATGCCATATCGATATTCGCTCTCATTCGCTCTCTTTTGCGCGCAGTCTCGCATTCATCTGAGTGGCAGTGGAGTAAGTTTATCTTTGACTTTCATACTGGTCGGTTAGTTGCAGATATCTTTGAAAAGTATTTCTGTTAAATGTCTTTGTGTAAAACCAGTGATAAATGTTTATGTAAAATCTGTGATAAATCGTTTTTATTTAAATCCAAATCGCTTCAGTTTTCTAACAGTATTATATTTATATACTATCTTTTGCTGGCGGCTCCACACGCGTGAACCAGTTTTTCCAGGATAACAGTCCCGCTTTATATTTTCTTGGGATAAAAAATAGCCTATGCCCTTTGTTAGGCTCTAGAATATATGTGTACCAAATTTCATTTAAATCGGTTCAGTAGTTTTGGCGTGAAAGTGCGACAGACAGACAGAGCTACTTTCAGATTTATAATATTAGTAAGAATAACTACTTAAAAATAGTTGCCACTACTGAATTTCAATTAGAAAACAGCGCGTGGCATTGTGCTGTGATCTGCCTTGAAGTATTAGATGATACGTCTCACGATAGCCAGTTATTCCAATGGATAGAATTACATACATAGACACTTGCGTTCTTTATCCCCGAAGGTATAGGCAGAGGCGCAACTAATGCACCTACTTTTTACCGTGCCTATTGGATCCCAAGATTCCAGACTCCGGGCTGATATTGAGTAGAAAACTCCAATATCACTTTGCACAGGATCTGGGGATCGAACCCGAGACCTAATCATTGCAGTCGTACAATAATGTAAAATAGACTGTTCAATGACCTTCGAACCAGAATAAATGCAAACTGCTGCGTGGTGGCTGAAATAGATATTGCGGTGGTTTGTATCAAGAGGACCCTCGCGTATGAGAGGCCTCTAGTAATTATAATTGATTTGGTGCAGAATTTACGATCTGCTTGCGGGGCGTCTAGTTGAATAACGACTACCAATTCTAATTTAAGGTCTATAAACTATATCAATATACATATCAAAATTCGCCTAAGGATACAAAGTATCTAAGTGAACTGGATAATCCAAGGCTGGCATGCAAAACGACTCTACCCCAGTAATGTAACTGCCATAAACTCGAACATTAGTGTCATTTACGTAGAATCACACATAAAATTTGTGACACATAAATTCCGCATGAAATCGGCCCCTTCGACTTTAAGAACTATTTCACTCAACCTTTTCTATTTTACGATAAGACATTTTGTATCTCACTCTAGCAGTTTTACTACGCCATAAGAGGAAATTGGACAGATTTAACGGTATGTTTAATTACCTACGGCATAGTGGAGGGGTCAAGTTATGCTGGTTTCGATTTTGCCCTATGTAAACGTGCGATAAAATATCAATGGAACAGTTTCCGCTCATGACGTATACTATGTTACGTAGCTACTGAATAACAGCCTGTTAGCATTATGAAATCTGTTTTATAGCCTTCTTTAGTCTTTTTATTATCCTTAGAACAGAACTGTTTTGGAGTAAGCACCTAAGCTCCTGTATTTTTTTTTATTTAATTATGACTAAATTGACTGCCTCGGTAGCGTAATTGTAGGTATTACGGTAGGAGTGCAATGCTGTCTCGGGTTCGATCCCCGGGTCGGGGAAAGTGATATTCTATTTTTTTATCAGTATCAATCCGAAGTCTGGAATTCATGGCTGATAGGCTCGCCCCTTACCACATCATGGGACGGAATACGCACGGCGAAAAGTGGGTGCACTAGTTGCCTCTCTGCCTACCCATTCGGGTATAAAATGCGTGAGTGTGTGTATAAAATTATGTATTTCGGGAAAAAATGTTAATTTTTAGGTAAAATATACATTTAAAATATTATTGTCTTACCTAGTACTAATATATAATTTATTTCGAGGTATTTATCAATTTCTACCTTCATGACCATCACTGGCAATTAAATTTGATGAATAAGTAGCGTTCGTCGTAGATTCAAGTTTGGATTTCCCCTTACTTTCTTCTATACGTCTAACATTTCCGGAGAACCAAATACCTACCTTGTATTCTTAATCCATCCTTTTTAAAGCCTTAAGTATAGTAGGAGTTCAATTGCGCTAGATATCTGGTTTAACATCAGGGAAACACAGTATCTCCAACAAAACTGTCCAATTTCCCCTTAGGCTGGCAAGTAGTAATGCATTTTACCCACAAAAACAAAAAGGTCAGCTTATACTTTCCGCAGATGTCAGTGAACTTCTCTCCGTAAAGTGGATTTATTTTTGAAGGTCGCCGTACCATTTGTCTAGGGAATGCCCTAAGCTAGTCAATTTAAGTTTTGCTTCAGCTTTGTTATTACAGAAATTTTGAAATTTAAAAACAAAATATATCAAAATATTCTGACTGCCTCGGTGGCGTAGCTGTATTACGGTACGACTGCAGCGGTCTCAGGATCGATCCCCGGGTCGGGCAAAGTGACATTGGGTTTTTCTATTCAGTATCAGCCCGAAGTCTGGAATTTGTGCCCGATATGGCGATAGGCTCGCTACCTATCACCTATCACTTGCATATTGTATGTATACCTATGTTTCACAAATAAATAAATTTGAATTTGAATGGGACGGAATACGCACCGCAAAAAGTGGGGGCATTAGTTGCGCCTCTGGCTAGCCCTTCGGGGATAAAAGGCGTGAATGTATATCTGAAGGCATTGATATGTAAAGAACCTACAACAACGTTTTAAGGTTTTATTAGGTTTAGATTGTTATAAGAACTAAAACAATGATCCAAAACGTTATTCTGCATCTTGCGTTTGTTAAAATATGTAAGCGAATTTGTATGTTCGTAAGAAATATAAATAAACGCAGAAACTCCTGAATGGTTTTTGATGAAATTTGGCATCGTGATGGGCCAAGTCCTGGATTGACGTGTAAGCCTCGCGTATCCTGGAAAATTCAATGACACTTTTATTCTGGGAATGAGCTCCCACGCTAGCTGCGCTAGCTGAGCCGGAAGCCAGTCATGCATAAAATATGAAGATGGATTAAAAGACAAAACTGTTTTAGTGAAATTAAATCCTCAATCGCATCAAATCCTTATATAAAAGATTTAGAACGAGTTAATTTACCTCTTAAATTCTAATGATAACGTTTCATAACGCAACGTTGACATTCAGCCATAAAATTGGTATTAGAACTGGATTCTCCGATCTCTGCGTCATTGCGACCTAGTCGCTGTGACCTCATTCTTTAGTTATTCAATATGGTACTTAAAAACATGGAGATAAAAACAAAATTACAACATGATAAAAACAGTGAAGTTGCAGTGATAAAACCGCGCTGAGCGTGAATGGAGCGGCTGACTGGAGTAGTACTACTGATCTATAGTACCCCTGGAAGAATATTTAAGTACATTATAAATATACTCAGGTAATAGTTTCGTTTCATAATTACTACAAGTATAGCTTGATAGCATTTTGATTCTTAGTTTCACTGTATTGAACATATTGTTTAAAGTATATTTCAATTGCGACAATCTCTTTAATTTTTTGATTATTAATACTAATCTTAGCATATAGTTTTAGTTCCTCTACTTTTACTCTCTTGCTGAACTGTCATTATATTTTTATATTGCAACGGATTTGCCAATTCGTTCTGGGAGAGGTTTCAATTCAAAATGAAATAACATCTTTCTAGACATATCCAAAAGTTACAAGCTCAGAATAAGAATTCTTCGAATTGTTATACGATGTGGGTTTCGTTTCTTTCCACACAATATATTTCATCCGTCACATTTTCAAAGTAATAATAAAAGTAACAATATAAGTAGAAACCTCGAATATTTTTTATGAAATGGAACAACAAAAGAATTTTACTTACATATCAAACTCCAGATAGTGAAAAGAAGAGAATCGTACATCCCTTGTCTAGTAAAATAGGGAGTAATATATCTGCCAATAGAGTACTCATTCTTGTCAACAGCATAATTATTGACATCGCTAGAGTCCTGAAAATAATATCAATGGTTGGCGGACTAATTCACTGAGAGAAATTTTCGAAAAATTTAAGCTATGTTCGAAAAACGAAGCAAAATATTCCGATTCCAAATATATATAACTGTAATTTAGCCTGCAAACCATCGATTATTATCATACTATAAGTATGAAACCACTACAAGTTTCACGAAGTGTACCGCGTTCCGAGATCAGCGTGTGTATATCCGGTTCTCACAGGCCGACAATCATCGTTCGTCAGCCGAGACTCTATCCTCTCTCCGCTTAACATCAGCAATGGGTCTATATTATGATTTTTATACATGTTAATGGCCATGTAGTGCCTAGATAATGTTTTATATTTTTATGGAAACATCAGCAATGGGGCCAATACAAATCCCGGTGTACAAAAAATACAAATAAACTACTAATAAAATTAAAATAAAATTGAATACATTATCACTGAATATATTTAAATGAAAATAAAGCATACGGAGAGACTAGGCCCAATTTTTTTTTAATATACATACTTAGCATCACGCCTTTTTCTCTATTCAGGGATAGGCAGATGTGTAACAACCACATTTAACCGGCTATGATAAATCATATGTGATAGGGCGAGGTCTTATTTATTGCCATTTAACGGACACATTTCTAGGCTCCGGGCTGACAATGAGTACAAAACAATATTAATTTGCCCGACCAAGGATTCGAACCCCAAATAGCGCGGTGGTCGTAGTACACAGTGGTATTATTATCTTACGAAAAGTGTTTCACGAATACTCCAGCAAGTCACTTTATCATAAAAATATGAATAAATTATTTTATTGTAAGAAGGTGAAAATAAGTAACTGTATTTTGCATTGAAATTTAAATGTTAATAAAAACCACGTGAGACATGTAAGTCTACTTAAAAAATAAATTTTAAATGATGTTTAAAATAACTCGAATTTTAAACGTATTCAACGAACTTCGCAAAAGGCCTCACGAAATCATTTATAAGTAATGAGTAACATAATTAACCAATGAATGAACATAAAGAATGATTCATACGGTTAAAATGAATGCTGAACAAATAAATGAAAAAAAAGTGAATGAATGATATCAATAAGTAGGTATCATGCAATCATGCTCTTTTATATCCGATTGAGAAATAAAGTCTATAAGATAAGTTAATTACTTCTTTAGAAAAGTATTTTATTCCTTTATAGAACGTCTATTACTAATATGTTCACGAAAAAGCAATGGTAATTATAATGTATTCTACTTTTAAGGACATTATAGTCAATGATAATCTACACAAACAAAGTTGCTCTGTGTTGCCACAAACCTGTTTCTTCTTTTATAACCTTAATCACCTTTTAAGTGAAAGTTGTTTGGTATGTGAAAGTCTGTTAAGAGAGGTATCTTCGATGTCTATGAGTTTGTACATATTTTGACGGAAATTTTGGTCATTCGTAATTTAGAGCTCCATTTTCAACTATTTTACTTGTGCCAGTCACGCAAGTAGACGATAGCCTAGTCGGGAAGGGAACTGTCTGCCGAGACAATGTCCGGAAGTCCTCTGACTTTTCAAAGTTACGTGTGTATTGTTTTTCAGTTATCGTTCACTTTAACAGTGGAGGAAAACCTACATACCTAAGAATTCTCCATAAGAATTTCGAGGGTATGTAAAGTCTATGAACCCGCACCAGGCCAGCGTGGTGGACTAACGCCTAACCCTTCTCTGTAGTAGAGGAGGCCTGTGTTCAGCAGTGGGCAGTACCTATATAATACAGGGCTGATTGCATTGCAATTTAGAACTCGCATAGTGGTGCTTGATTGATGAAACTTGTAAGGACTGACGATCTGGTAAAGGTCGCAGCAATTCGCTGATTCAAGCTGCTTATAACAGGTTGCAAGAGGGTATTAAGGGGAGGCCTGTGTTCAGCAGCGCACTTTCTAAGGCTGAACACGATGATTATCATGGTGATGCTACTATTTAAAGGCAGTCCAGATAATTACCTATATACAACCGAGCGGCTGCTCGTCTTGTTATTAAGTTAGGTAGAATAACTTATGGGTACAGAGGCACTGTCAACTTACTCTTCATTCTCAAATCCTAGTGTATCCGACCAGTATGAAGCATAAATCCGCACCAGCGTTGCCATCGTGCTCGTTGATAGTGGATATTTGCGAATACCAAAATTACTACGTTGTATCTGACCGTCTAATAATGAGTTCCTTATAAGAATGCTTTGATGGTGGTAAGTTATTTTTATCCGCATGGATAGCAACCACGAAGTATAGTGGTTATAAAGGATTCCAGAACAAGACCTTTTCGCTCTCCAGTTCAACGACTATTTGATGTAATATCGATTTAGTTATCAGTGTGTCTTCTAACTTTTGGACTTTCTCTTCGTTTTTCCATAAATCAGGATACTGCAAATGATAAAAGCTAATACAATATAGTATAAAGTTTTAAGTACTTGCCTTAAAGTCTAAATTTGTATAATTATTATAATATTTGTATAAGTATAGTTGAAGAACTTAGCTCAATTAAATATGCAGTTTCCATAATATTCGAATGTAAATGTATTTCATCAATCATTCCACGGTTGCCTTTATTCAAACCAAAATCCCCAGACATTTGATATTTTAAACTTCCAAAACAAAACTTATTCCGTCACAGAATTTACATGCATAATCCGATTCGTGGCGGAGGTATCGTGTTTTAATTCCTCCGCTCTGTCAGGAGTTGGTTGCGATAAAATATATTCGGACGTGGCCGTCTGTTTTGAGCTGAGATGATTTATTGGCTCTGTACTCCTCCCGCTGGATTTTTCAGATGTCACATAAATTGATGAATGGATCCGTGCTATGTTTATAACAAATTTAACATAACTTTGAGATCTGGTATTAAAAATGGTTCGTGGTTACACTTCCGGAATAATCAGACTGGCATAATTATGACAACTATCAAGAAATAATAACTTCTATGGCTGACGTTTTAGAAGAAAAGAAAAGCTGTTTATTGTGACATACTGAAAACTATAAACAAAAAAAAACTATATAAAAACATAACCTAGAATTGTCACAACACGGCTCCAGCTCAGCATATGCTGGCGAAAACGCCAGCGCTGATCTTTCTCTGGGCCGCTTGGTGATGTCACGGCCGACAAGACTGAGGTTGTGACGCCGTGGTATTTAGCAAAACACCAATATTAAATACGCTTTAGCTTCCATTAGGTACCTACACGTATTAAAATATTTTCAATTTAATTCTCTGTGCAAGAATATAAATCTTAGTCCAATTTATGAAAGATATACACATTTTTCACTGCATAGGTACTCCAAGTAGGGGTTGGAGTACCTATGCAGTACAAAAATATGTAGCCCATTTTCAACTGAGCGGAACTCTTAAAGATTCTTCTAGCAATTCACGGGTACTGGTATTAGATATCAGATCCACTATCTCACTTTTCAATGGCTATAATAATAAAAATAATGCGAAAGGCTCATCATACACATAACCATCACAGAACAAGTCATCACGTATTTCCACGAACAGTCTAAACCTTTAAACTTGAAATAGCTTAACCTGACTGATGATAATAAATTTCTATACAACTAGCCGTAGAAGAACCGTTGTGGTGGATATTTCGAAAAAATGTACTCTAGAGGCATCGTATTAAAGTCCACATTGGACTGCTCCTTCGCTCAATGCCGTTCGGATAGCGTGATTGTAGATTCGCGATGGAGGAAACTTCATACTTCATTCTTTCTAAGTCATCGCAATAATACAAAAGTTTTAAGATATGATATTTTTACTGACTGGGAATGTTGTTCTCGCGTTTCCAGTATTTTCGACGTATATTTTGATGATTACTTCCTTCGCTTCGGCATATTTCTTTTTGGTTATCAAATATTTGAGACTTTCTGCTATATATGCGTACATTATGGGGACTAGTGACCATAGCGACGTTGCGTAGAGGCAGAAATTTCAAATGTTAAGAACTAAAAGTAATAACAGAATTAATAATATCTTGTAATTAATGATTTTTTTTTTTCTGTTGACGCGGAGAAAGTGACTTATTACTACCGCCCAGTGTTCAAGGGGAACGACTGAGCGGTTATGTTGGGTTCACCGTGCCTTACGACCCGACGTTGAGCCGCCCGGAAAGATGGAAAACGTCGGGCGACCGCCGGGCCGAGTCCCTAACCTATGTACACCGCACGGCATACCAACTAAAACTTCGCGGTGGCCATCTTCGGCGCATTAGGGACGGCTGCGGGCTTCCTCCGACTCACGTCTAAGTTGTCGTCCGCAACCGCCCCTGCGCGTACCGCTGTTGCGGTCCTTCTCCTGTTGTTGCGGGGGGCTCGGAAGCCCCCGTACACCGAAGGACGCCCTTGGCGTCCGAGGCAGCGTGAGACACGCTGCCGTCCATCACGGGGTTCACAGAAGTTGGCTAAACTAATAGGTGGACGGCCCCTCCCGCCCCTCCGTGACCCCCGGAGGCCCCTATTAGTCGCCTTTTACGACAGGCAGGGGATACCGTGGTGGAATTCTCCAAACGCCCCCAATCCACAGGGCGGGAGACGTCGGTCAGTCGTCCACCCGACGCCTCCTACGTCTCGTCTGGCGGCGGGAGGGATCACCACTGCGCTGGCGATCCCTCTCGGCACTCTCCTTCCGCGAGAGGACCGCCTCACAGAAGTGGGCCACCGCCTGCCAGGCCTCCCGACCGCCGACCATGGAAGCGACCACGGCCGGCAGCGAGAGGTCTCCTCCGACGACTGCTCGGAGAACGCTGCGTTCTTCATCCCAGGCTGGGCAAAACTCCAACGTGTGTTGGGCCGTGTCCGTTGGGCAGTTGTCACACGGCCGACTACTCTATCCCCACCACCCGAAACAGGAACTCACCGAAGCAGCCATGCCAGTCAAGATACATTCAATTAATTATAATTACTATTACAAATAGTCAATTATATAACTACAGACATTTTTAAAGGGAGCAAAATCAATGAAATATATATATAAAGAAGCCAAGCTCGGGCTGGCAGGAAAGAGGTAAAAAAAGAATATTTTTTATTAAAATTAATGGGAGGCACGCGTCGCGATCCTCACCGGTGAGGATAGTACAGATCCTAACCTAGCTAACCTACCTTTTACAATCGGTAGCGGATTCATTTTCGTGCTAGTATGCTAAATTAAAAGTGACTTAATTTCCAATATTTGGTGTTACGGGTCTTTTGCAATAATTTCGTAAGATTATTGCTAGCAATTATTCCTTCGTCTAAAGATGGCTTAATTTAAATATAAGAAAATAATTTATAATTTTTATCTACAAAGTTAGGAATGTTTTTGTCCCATAAACTAATTCTATTATTTAGTCGCCCGAAATTCCAACTTGAAGCGAGAATGTAGATACTAAACTCGTTGTCCAGTGTCAGTAAATTTATTGCTTATGTTAGGAATAGACTAGTTTAACATCTTGAAATAATATTTGAAATTATGGAGGTTGATATTATCTTTGTAAAATTTTGAGATATTATTGATAGTGTGGGATATTAAAAATGTGACATTGACTTGAAAAATGTTTGTGTATTACAGTGGTAGGTATTATACACACATACATATACTCACGCCATTTTCCCCAAGGGATAGGCAGAGGCGCAACTAGCGCAGCCACTTATCACCGTGCGTCTCATGATGTGATGGGGGCGAGCCTATCGGCATATCGGGCACAAACTCCAAGGCTAGTACTGAGAAGAAAACACAACATCACCTTGCCAGACTCAGAGATCGAACTCGAGACCTCAACATTTCAATCGTGCCCTAATACAATTGCGCTACCGAGGCAGCCAGTGGTAGGTATTACTAAATCCCAGCAGTTTAGTAGAAGTGAAACGAACTGCAGAGCCCTAATTTCGAGGTTCAGATAGTGTGATGACTGGCGAGAGATATGACAGGTTTAAGTGACCCACGGTGGCGAGTATTACAATTTTTGTATGGTGGTCTCTAGGCAGGTGTATGTAAGTATCGTACTATAAGTCCCCTACAACCAGCGAGTATTATTGTTTGTTACTTAAAGTATACAGAGACTATGCCCTTACATCCGCCACTACAACTCCTGTAAGTTAGGCTCGGCAGTGGCACGCATTTTATGACACCGAGCGGTGAAGCAGGCGAGTCTCTGGGAGCACTAATCTGTCTAACCCACAACGAAAATCAAATAGAAATATAGGGAGGAGTGGGAAATATTGTTACAGTATGCCTTCAAAGAACATCGCGGTGATCAACATATTGAAAATCTGACTAGAACCTACCATAGTGAATACGAAGATTCCTGCGAAACCTAATATCAGAAAAAAAACGCATCCAAACGATATTTTAAACTTAAAAATATTTGTTACGGATATGATACGAAACTTTAGTTCTTATAGGCTAGGTTCTTTTAAACTCATAATAATATAGTTTCTATTCATAATAAACTATTAAAATTATAGAGTACAGTAGAGTAGTATGTAAATAGAAAAAGTTTTTTTATTGTTTCTATAGGCAGACGAGCTCGTTAGTTTCGGAAGCAATAAGAAAAGTGTGTGTGTGTGTGTGTGTGTGTGTGTGTGTGTGTGTGTGTATTAATGTACACACGTATCAAGTGAAACTTTTTCAATCAATTCATTTTTGTCACTGTTCTTATAATAATTATTGTATTTCATTAATACGGTCAAATTATTACAAGCCGAATAAGTCGTTACTCCAATTTAAGTTATACACTTATAACTCCATAGGTCACTCTATCTATGGAGTTTGGACTGAATCATTGACAATGCACACATTGTACTTAGCATTCGTATTACAGTAGCTCACAATTTTTGCCCGCAACCATTGATGTATTAACCCCAGATGCACAGTTAGCTTCTCAAAAACGTCAGGTGACAAATTGGAACAATTTACAAAACGCGCACATAGTGCAATTAGTATCGCATCCTCGTGTCACTGCACGGACGTCAAAAATGCCAAAATGTTCATTCAATAAATGCAACAATACCACCTCTAGAACCTCTAAAAAGGGATGGGATATCGTACTTCCGGTAAGTAAAAGGGTTTATTAATTTGTTTTAGTTGTTTATATGGCTAAATATAAGGAGAAATTTATGATGTTAATTTAATTTGATTAAAAATTTGACGCAGCAGTCACATTATACACGGCAAAATTTAGTAGTCGATTTTCATAATAAGAACACTGCATTACAACCAAATTTTTTTTAGTCTAATAATACAGTTGACCCTATTCCATTTTTAATGGAGTCGTAATTTTTTCTTAATATGTTTATTTTTTAACACGCTTTTATTTAATTCATAAGCTGCTAAACTCATTGCTTTTTTTCTAATATTTATAATTATGAATTGTTTTTAAACAACTCCCAAAAGAAAGAGCTTTTCATTTCAATTTATTTTTGTACACCACTTACTTCGTAATGTATGGGTCCATTTAAGTATTATTTTTATTAAGAACATAAATAGTGTGTATATCAGAATCATGATCTTGCGATGAATTTTAATTTGGATAAAGATCGTTTTGTTTTAATCGCCTGATGGTAGGTGATACTACCACCCATAAACAGTAGCAACATGTTACACCATACAGAACTTTAAATTGCTAAGTACTCCGCGGTACTCCGTTGCACTCATCGTCCTGAGACATCAGATGCTAAATCTCATAATGTCCAGTAATTTCGCTTCGCCGAAACAAATGCTCATGTTGCGAAACACACAAGTGTTTAAGATTTATTTATAGGTGCGTTTATAACGAAATAGCATTTAATGTATTAAATGGTATAACGAGACTATCCCGGCTTCACACCCACCACTGCAACTCCTGTAAGCCAGGATCGACAAAGGCACGCATTTTATGACACCGAGCGGTGAAGCTCGGTGAGTCTCAGGGAACACTAATTAGTCTTAACCCGCAACGAAGTTAATCAAACAGAAGAATAGGGAGGAGTTAGAAATATATTTTCCACTTCCCTCCATAGCAAAGCGGGAGACAAAATAATGGACTTAAAAAAGGTATTTTAACCATTTATAGTATAGTATAACGTGTGTTCCACTTCATATTATGTAGTAGTTACTTGAAATTATTAATTTTGAGTTCGCGGCATTAAGCACATTGCACGTACCGCCTAGATGGTTTAAGCCTACTATGTACGAAACTAACTTTAAAATGAACGAGAAAACATTTATTGTACGAAAACAAAATAGAATGATATTCTATGTGAAAATACGTTATATCTTCTCTTTTGTGTGTAATTTTTTTTATTAAACAAAATTAAATTATGAGGGCTTCCATACACAGATGGGCATTGTCTTTGGTACTCATGAGTTTCATTTAAGTCCTTAATTTTTTTGTAACTACCATAATTACACAATTATCAATAATCAATATTCTCAATATTAACAGAACCTTATTTTATTACATTAATAAAATAAACAGAAAAACGATTCGACTCCGTGAACATCTTTAGTTATTTTGGTTGTGATGACGATTACATTTCTGACATTTATCAAAAACCACACCAAAACGTGCGTTGCTTGCGTTTAAAAATCTACTTTATGTGGTAGGCGTAAGATTGAATTTGTGTTTATTCAATCAAAATTGGTAATTATTTGTTCCTTTTTTGAGTTTCATTTATCGACGACAATTATTAATGTCTTATTTGCAAGGAACTGTGCCTCTAGGGTTTTTAATACATCAATGCCCGCAACACTAAATGTCAAATTGGCCTGGAGGCATTTCGATATGCACCGAACTAATGGATGTGGCTTCAAAACCTACCACATGTCAGTAATTAAAAAATAAATATAGATGTACCATTGAAATGTAAATAATGACCCTAGAAGACTGTGCCGTGACGGTCCAAAATGACAGAAAATGTGACGATTTTTGTGTGAAGATTTTTTTTACACAAATTTCGCCCGTACGTCGATAAAGAAATTTCACATCAAAAATCTTTTGGGCCGTTGCTCATCTGATTCCAGGGGCACAGCCAAGCCGCTTCCTACCGTGAAAAACTTTAAAAAGGTGATGAATTATTTATATTTTGAGTTGATCATTATTAATGTTATTTTATTTAAATGAAACAAGAGAACAATAAAAATACCTACGACTTTGTAGGCAGGTGTCGTGTGCAAGAATTTGGTTGATATTACTGAAATGTCTATTTCTGCCGCCAAGACCCTTGTGCAAGCGCTCACTCAGTTTGAAAAAAAATTTAGCCGAATCGATAGAAAAAATAAATAACTAAATATTTCACAAAGAATTCAACTACAGAATTAAATTATTGAACTGTTCGTAGTTTCTAAATATACTACGACAAAATTGAAAAAAAAACCCTAACACAAATCTCGCAAATTGCTACATCAAGTCGTGATGCTCTAATTAAATATAATGAAATAGCCTTAAGCCACTTACAAGAGATTGGCACTAAAAGAGACAAATAAAGAGCATCTACCGACTACGGAAGCAGTAACTTGAGTTGCAAATTTAAAAGCGAAGAAATCAGTGCTGGTAATCTCATTAGTATTAACTTCTTTTCCACAAGCGCCTGAATATAAAGGCGTGAAGAATGTTCAAAATAAACGGCATTAAAAGCATTCCGCTATTTGCAGCTATAAGTTTCCAACATCTGAAAAACTTGGCACAGGTTTTGAACGCTACGTTTATTTAGTTCGTTCAAATCGAAATCAAATCATGTCGCTGATAAAATCAAAACGTAAATAAGGAAAAATAAAAAACTTTCTTGTTGTAGGAACTTGCCAAGAAGTCTAATATCCTGAAATGATCGATTTAAAACTGAACACACAAAGGAATTTCATAACTTTTGTTGTTTTGAGTTTCTGATTTTACAAGTGCTTCAGTGAACGCTATTTTTTAACACGCTTTTATTAGCTTCATTTCATAATATTGTTGCTTTCCTAATCTAATGTGGGGTTAGGGCAACTCATCACAGGTTTTGGCTTTTATTCAATCTGCTAAATCGAACCTTAAACCTCGTGGTTTACACTTCCATAAAATTGTTTCTGTACCATTTCATGTTTAACAACGATTTATAAAACCATTAACAAAACAAGTACATCAAAGAGCTCACGTGTCCTTTTTTTACTTTGACCGCCTCGTTGTCATAGATGTATTATGGTACGACTGCAATGCCTCAGCATTGAGGTCTCTGGTTCGATCCCCGGATCAGGCAAAGTGATATTGTTTATTTTTTATTCACTGTCAGCCCGGAGTCTGAAATTTGAGCCCGACATGGTGATAGGCTCGCCTTCTATCACATCTTGGGACAGAATATACACGGCGAAAAGTAGGTGCATGAGTTACACCTCTGCCTATCCCTAGAGATAAAAGGCGTGATTAAGTGTGTGTGCCCTTTGTTTTGCAAAAATAAAAACAGCGTTGCTCCAAACAGCGAGCTGGCTCATATCCATTCCGGCTGGAGTTTTATCAATAGGTTCGATTACGGGTGACGCGCAGCTACTTTATCTCTTCCCTTTTGTGCTGGAGTCGTGTTTCGCCTCAGTCAAAAATCGCCGGATTCAGGTTAATGTTGGTTGGAAATGTCTTTTTTTTAATAGTTTCGGTGTTGCAGCTTTGCTTTGTGTTTTGTCTTTATTAGATTGATTTAATCAAGGATCTAATGTACTAAACTCTCGGTATCGCTCTTTCGTATAAAATGTGCGTGGAATGGACTTTTTTCGCGGTAGCAACTTACGCAATTTTGGGCATCAATCGACTAGTTAGAAAGAGACATATTTTTAATGAAATAATTTTGTTTGTCGCCTCTGGAAAACATTTGATTTTTGCCAAAATTACCAGATAGACATAATAATCTAAAAACTTTTAATAAGAAATGTAAACTCATTACGGATAGAGCTCAGAGCATGGAAATGAATTAACAAACAAAACTATTTAAATTAACTCGTTTTATTTATTCTAAGATAAATACACAACGAGATTCAATTTAACTAATAAAATCAAAAAGTATCCAAAGAAATCCGAAAAAGGCAATCTGGAAGGCCGAAATTTGAAGTCATAAAGTATAATGAATACCTAGATTAAAATAATCGAATGAATTAATGTAACGATTTGAGCGTAGCGTGAGACGCCCTCTGGCCAGATGGCGGGACGATTTACACAAGAGGGCCGGCTGCGACTGGATACGTTAAGCAGCTGACCATGACTCTTGAAGACCAGCAGTAAACCATTATTACCAATATAACTGGTGGTAGAACTCTCATATGTAAGAGTCCGTCTGGGTGGGTACCACCGCAACGTCTATTTCTACCGCCAAGCAACAGTGTGCATGCACTGTTGTGTTTCGGTTTGAAGGGCATTGTAGCCAGTGTAACTACAGGACATAATGAGACTTAACATCTTATGTCTCAGGATGACGAGCGCAGTGGAATGCCACACAGTACTTTGTAACTCAAGGTGCTGGATGGTGTTTCTACTGTTTATGGGTGGTCGTATCGCTTCCCATCAGGCGAACGGCATACTCATATCGTCATTCGATGCCATAAAAAAAAACAAGCAGGCGACAACTTCATATATCACGGTAATGAGGTATCGCGGCCCTTTCCAAGACATAGTCCTTCTTCGTAGATAACACGTTAATATCACCTTACACCAAGTTACACACATAAAAATATTGCTACAATTAGATGACCCATTTTTGCGTTTCTCATATAAAGTATGCAATGCATGCAATCAGCCCTGTATTACATACTGCCCACTGTTGTGCACAGACCTCCTGCGGGTTGACAGACTTCACATACCCTCGAAATTCTTATGCAGAATTCTCAGGTACCTATGTATAAAGTTGACTATAATACCTGCGAATTCTGCATAAGAATTCCGAGGGTATATGAAGTCTGACATACCTGAGAATTCTGCATAAGAATTTCGAGGGTATATGAAGTCTGACATACCTGAGAATTCTGCATAAGAATTTCAAGGGTATGCGAAGTCTGCCAATCCTCCGATGGAAACCCTTACGATGTTTTTCTTAATCGTTAAAGCGAACGATAATTGATAAACAATACACACATAACTTCGAAAAGCCAGAGGTGCCTTGGATTTTAAACCTGCGGATATTGTCTCGGCAGATCGTGTCATTCCCAACTAGACTTTCCTACACAATATATAAAATACAAAGTTCTATAATTTCTAAAATATTAAAAAAATAAGTTGCTCTTCATCCTCAGTACATCTATCCATTAAAACACATAACCGCACCAGTGATATCAACACAATGATAGTGGAAATTTGCGGGCACCAAAGCCGCACCTCGTTGTACCTGACCGTAAATTATAATTAATAAACCATTACGTATAATTAATTATATTATTCGTGCATGCGGATTGCATTGCGTCTGCGGGTGGCAATGCGGATTTTTACTGCCATGTTGATGCCCGTTTGTTTTGGTTTTAAATTATTCAAGTCGTTAAGTAACTAGGAGTTGATAAATCACATGTTGAAAAAAAAGTAAAGGATAATTACTAAAATTACGAGCAATTATAGAAGTTATTATTGTAATATTTTTGTTGCGAATTATAAGACTGACACCTAACAGAAGACTCCATTAATATGATACATCAAATGCAAGCATTTATTAAGATTATCGGGAATTATAAGACGTAAAATTAAATGTCTCAGGGTGAGAAATGCAGTACAGGACTTTAAACTTTGTGGCATTTTTACTGCTTATGAGCAGGTGCCTATCATAAGGCGACCGGCTTGCTTGTTCGTCATAGGAGTTATATAAGGCCACGTGGAAGAAGAAGAAACTTAATAAAAAATATGGGATGTAATAATCAGATCCAATTGTTTCGAACCATTAATTATAATAGCAGTCTATTATATACCTACAATTCCCTGCTGAGCACGGACTTCCTCTAGTACTGGGAGGTTTTAGACCTCCTCTAGAGCTTTAGACCTCTACGCTGGCACGCTAGCGGCTTCAAACCAATTATAAATGCTAATTATTTTTTCGTATTAACCATTGTTTCACAAATGTATTCATTTGTAGTGTTTTAAATTGATTGACATGTATATTCATTTATTGAAGTAATCCACCACATTATGAAATTTATTGCAAACATTCATTTGGTATGAGATGGAAGGAATATCGAATGTAAGTGGATTTTGTTCATTTTACTACCTAATAAAATACTGAATTTATATTGAAATTGAAACCCAATTTCCCACTACCCTTGTTGTTTTCAACTTAGAAAACAGTTCTTAATCCGTCAGAATTTACATGCATAATTCAGTTCATGGCGGAGGTATCGTGTTTTAATTCCTCCGCTCTGTCAGTATTTGGTGGCGATAAAATTTATTCGGACGTGGCCGTCTGTTTTGAGCTGAGATGATTTATTGACTATTACAAGATGTCACATAAATTGATGAAGGCGTGTCGCTTCATTTATCTACATTTGTTTAATATTTTAAATCTATATATATAAAAGAAAGTGGTGTTAGTTACACCACTTATAACTCAAGAATGGCTGAACGGATTTACCTGAAAATTGGTGGAGAGGTACCTTAGAACCAGGAGACGGACATAGGATACTTTTTATCCCGGGAATATATAAACCGGGACTTTTATCCCGGATAATTGTTTTCTGCCAGTGGAACCGCAAGAAAACAAGTATAGACATATTTCGAGATCCAGTTGAGGACATAATTACTCTTATCCCGGAAAAAGATAAACCGGGAATTATATCCCGGATTTTAATTTCTCGCGAGTGGAGCCGCCACGACTAAACCACTGAACCGATAGCGATGCAATTTGGCAGGGAGATAGTTTTAAACCCTGGGAAGAATCTAGGCTACTTCATATCCCGGAAAATATAAACCGGGACCTTAATCTCGGAAAATAGTTTTTTGCCAGTGGAACTGTATGAAAATAAGTATGGAGATAGTTTGTGATCCAAAGGAAATCAATCTCAAGTTTGAGTTACATCTCAAGTAGACATAATGTATGAACAGTTCAATACATTATGTCTACTTGAGATGTAACTCAAACTTGAGATTGACCTATTAATACCGCCCATAGGCTACTATTATCCCGGAAAACAGACACCGGGAATTTTATTCGGGATTTTTTTCCGGAAAAAAATATGGTTAGGTATTATTTACGGGGGGGTGGGGGTGTTTAGGGATTTTAAAATTTCGTTAAATATGAAAATGAAATGAAAATCCTCCTAGCCAGTTTCGGCCACGGCGGCCAATCTCAACGGAGATCAGCCAGGTACGCAGGAGATATTATAGTGCACAAGTGTGTGCGCAATACACAGGTGCACTCGCTATTCCTTCACTCTCATAGTCCGGTGAGACGGCAATCCGACATGACCGGAGAGAGATCAGGCGCAGGACCAACGGCTTTACGTGCTTTCCGAGGCACGGGGGTATCACACCGCCAACTTCCTGACTCCGAGCTGCGACTGAGTAAATTTTAAGATGGAAAAACCCAAATTCGTTAAATAAGGACTCATTTGGTGGTAGGGAGGTTTTTTGCAAGAAAATTACGCGGAAAATTTGAAAATTTAAGAATACTTAACCGCCATATTAAACGTGTATGTCACTGAATTCCTCCTAAGCGGCTGGATCGATTTTAATGATTTTTTTGTGTCCTCAGGTGGGTTTGAGAATAGTTTCGATTAACAATTAGATCCGGTAGGTGGCGCTGTACTCGGGTTCTAGGATTTCATTTCCTTTTTAGGGCAGGGCAACGTCTGTCGGGGCCGCTAGTTAAACATGTTTTCTAGTTGGTTGTGCTAGAATATTTGTATCCACGTAAGTGTGTCGCGTTCCATGATTAGTCTGTGTGCATCTAGTTTCAAGCAGGCCAGAATGATTAATGTCGAGTAATTAATTAAATAATTAATTAAATTGCCAGAATAATTAATTTAATTGTGTTTAATGTCGAGGGATAACCATATCTCGTCAGGCGACACTCTATCTTGACTAGCGTTGAAAATTCTGAAAGAAACGAATTGGTTCTTTCGCGAAAAAAAAGGAAATATCGATTTGTTCGTTCTAAGCATTGACAATTTCAAACCACGTGACTTGATGATTTTTTTTCTCTGTTTGTTACTCTTGATGAGCTTTAGTGTTATTTATAAAAAAAAATAGGTATCAGTGATTCCTTTGTGTGTTGTGTTCAATATAGACTACACTGGCAACGTTGACTTATGTGGAAACATAAATACACACATGAATTTATATATTTATGAAGATAAATTTCGAAAAACTATGGTTTATTTCGGTTAATTTCGTTTTTTTTTCGAAAATAACTCGTTTTTTTCGAGAAACATACAGTTTTCGATCAAACTTCTCTAGATTTTTTGAATGTTACACTGAAAAAAACAATCGATTTTGAAAGAAACGGGAATGTTCCTAGTATTGTATTTTTCAACACTAATGTTGACACTTCTCCCCTTATCATCAGGCTTGGTGTCAAGTAGGCGGTTCATCGAATAGAACTACAGTTATATTATGAAACTTGAATTATCAAATTCAACATTATTTATGAAAACAACGTATTTATTTCCGAACGGGTAAGCATAGGTATCAAGGTACCCACTTTTCGTCATATTCTGTGTCCCATATGATAGGAGACAAGCCTGTCGCCATATTATGTTCCCAAGAATAGTATCTAAGTACTTACATTCCATGGTTAAGTGAAAATCAACGAAAATAATATAAGCTATATTTAATAAAACATAAATAATTATGAGTTCCAAAAGCATTTAGAAATGTCTCATTACGTTATTAATAAGAATAAAGATGTTTGAAGATAATATTCGATTCACACAAATCCTACTAATATTATAAACGCGAAAGTTTGTAAGTATGTATGGATGTCTGGATGTATGGATGTTTGTTACTTTTTCACGCAAAAACTACTGAACGGATTTCGATGAAATTTGGCACACAGGCAGATAATGTCCTGGATTAACACATAGGCTACATTTTATCCCGGAAAAATAAAAAGCGGGACTTTTATCTCGGAAAAACTTTTTAAAGCGGGCAAAGCCGCGTGAAAAATCTAGTCTAGTCTGTTATAAATGGAGCGTATGCTCCTAATTTTGCGACAATAATATCAAAATAACTAGCTCCCATCTATAAAAATAGTTATTCTGTCCATGCTAGGTATCAATAATATTCAGTCGGAACCCATATTTTATAATTTTTGTTATAATAAAGGAATAATATAAATAAATTAGAGCTTTCAAAAGTTCCTTTTTTATCCAAATGTGGCTCTTGTGTCGATTTTGTGCTGCCCGTTAGAGTTCGTGCACGTTTCCTATAAATCAGTCGTAAGCAATACACTATTATTAATTTAATTACTTGTTTCAGGTAACTTACATTTCGGCTTCATACTTCGCTGTAATCAACATATCGTAAGTCTAAATATAATAAAATATGATATTTTTACGAATCCTGTCTTCACAAAAGGTTGCGGAAAAATGTTAGTCGAAAGACCGGCAATAACTCACTATGTAATTTGGTAAAATAATTTTAAAATGTTTTCCACCTTACCGATACAGGAACTAAGGACCGCTATGATAATTATTTACACCTTTACTCACAAAAGATACAACATATCATAGTATCACGCCTCTATCCCATAGGGATAGGCCTCTGCATACCATGGATCGCCACTTTGCTCGATTCAGGCACACTACATTCGGTTCCTCTACCTTCATCAATCTTTTCATGCACTCCCGCGGGTTCAGGGTACTTTTGACCTGGCCTTTACTTAGAATATCAGATATCTGACATTCGAAGGTACGGTGCGGTCGACCCCTGCCGGCCCTTCCATCCACACTCGCCTTATATACCCTCTTTGTCAGTCTCCTATCATCCATCCTTTCTAAATGCCCAAACCACTTTAGTATAACCTTCTCAACTTTGGTCACTACATCCTCTGTCACTCCACACATGTCCATCACCCTAGTATTCCGCATTCTATCACACACAATCACCCAAGTGTGCAACGCTCCATTCACCCGATTACCTGCATTCTAAAAATACTAATATGAATAATGATATGATAAGGCTTTTGGGGGCGCACAGTGACCCCCTAAAAGACTCCTACAACTACACAGTGGTGTTTCTACATTTAAAGCCTCTCTTATACTATGCCACGCTTTACGATACGTCATTACCACCTCGAATATTCTCATCACCTCTCCTTTGTTTTGCAAATATAATAGCATTGATGCGAACAGCTGGGAAATGGCGTGCCTCGATACCGCTCGTATTCATTCCGTCTGGAGTTTTATCAATATGCTCGACTTCGGATGACGCGCCGCTGCTATTAATATATTTTCCATTTTGTGCTGGAGTCGGATTTTGCAGTCAAAAATCACCGGGTTGTAGTTAAGTTTTGTTTGGAAATGTCTTTGTTTGAAGTTCTATGTATCGCTTAGAACAGATTTGATGTTAATTTTGTGCTTCTTTATTTGGCTTTATTACTGTATTAAATTGTTACAATGGTTACAATATCTGTATAAAAAATATAATATTTTGTGATTTCTTTCAGTGGTCTGGTCAAAATGAAATCACACTAAAAAATCTTTAGTTATGTTCAAAAAGAATGCTTACAAAAGATTTCTTTCTTCAAAGGAATCCTTAGAATTATTTTTGTGTTCCTGATAAAAATTTCTCTATTAAAAGATTTTTTCAACTAATCTAATGATCAATGGGCTTTTGCTAAGAAATAAAAAGTGTTTTTGTATGAAATATGAATTTTATAAAAACCAACGACTATGAGAGACATTTGTATTGAAGGACACCACGTGCCGTTTCCAGTATCATTTAGATACTCCCAAATACTTTATCAGAATGCAAACAATTGGATTCACATACACTCTCTACAGACGAAATGTATTATATAATAATATGAATCTTATCTTATCTTATCTTAGTAGTAAATACGGAAGTTTGTGGTATTTGATGTTTTTTACAAGTAAATGTTGTATTTACGTGCAGTCCACATAATTACGGCGGCCTTTCTGAACAGAATTATTCAAGCTGAGCTCTGAGCGCGACGTTTCTTTTCTTTGTTCATGGCCCTACTGCCAGTAGCCTGACGCGAGTCGGCTTTTCTGGCCACACCGGTCTTTAGGGTGAACGCAGAAGGCGCTCGCAACCCTTTGAATTAAGTAACCATGCTGAGGGCAACCCACTAACGGGTTACGAACCTCGGCTCAGGACGGCCACTGAGAGAGGATGAGACATCAACGATTAGGCAAAGATTGGTTTTTAGGCCTATTCCTAACAGATTGTATTGTCATCGGCACGCGGGCCGGAACTGCTATGGGGGTCGGGGGGGCGACGGGGGACGCGGCGACGCCCTCGACGACGAGGACGGAACTGCGGTATTGTGGAGTGTTGGAGTTTCAAGAACTCGTTCTTACGGTGGATGGCCAGAGTGATTTCGTCCTCTGGATCAGTTAATTCGGAACGCGGCCGTCTCCATTTGGCGCGGTCGAATGAAGCTGAGCGCGACGGTTATGTGGGCGACTATGCCGAGTGATACTCCTCCGGTGCGATTGTCGCTCTCCCGGCGGATACAAATATGCCACTAGAAACCGCTTCAAGGATGAAGATAAAATTTGCCACAGACATAGATCATACTAGCTGACCCGGCGAACTTCGTTCCACCTAACAGTCGACTTTTTGTTTTTTTTTATTGATACCTACTAAGTAGCCTAAGTTACTCTTTGTTACATCAGCTACCTACCAATAAAAGTCCCGTCAAAATTGGTCCAGCCATTTCAGAGATTAGCCGGAACAAACAGACAGACAGACAGACAAAAATTGTAAAAAATGATATTTTGGTATATACACACACACACACTCACGCCTGTTATCCCCGAAGGGGTAGGCAGAGGCGCAACTAGTGCACCCACTTTTCGCCGTTATTCCGTCCATGATGTTATAGGGGGCGAGCCTATCGCCATATCGGGCACAAATTCCAGGCTCCGGGCTGGTACTGAATAGAAAAACTCAACATCACTTTGCCCGACCCGGGGATCGAACCCGAGACCTCAGCATTGCAGTCGTACTGTAATACAACTACGCCACCGAGGCAGTCATAATTTGAGTGACGCAACCAAAAACCTACCTTCACCTGTTTGAGATAGCATCACACTTTTAAAAGCAAATTGTAGAGATATTAACTTTGTTTTTATCATCTGCCTCCCAAACACATAAATGTTATAAAGCACCCAATCTTAAGTTCAAAGATAATCAACTTAAAGTACAGTTAGTAAATTACGAATACTACATAACACCTAAAACACATTCGTGAAATTCTCCCAAGTACCGACTCGCTGTATTAACTTCTGTTATGTACAATGCTTGCAAAGGCACCTTAATTGTTGGTTGTGCATTTGTGACTTATATTACGAAGTAGGTGATAGCGGCGGCTTCAACCGTTTCCCCAAAAAATGACACTGAACTTTTCCGGGATAAAAGTAGGTTAAAAGCCTGTTTCACAGTTAAAAATAAATTTTATTTGGCAGCTATTGTATTATGCACCGGTGGTAAGTCTCTCATATGTACGAGTCCGTCTGGGTGGGTACCACCGCAATGTCTATTTCTACCGCCAAGTAGCAGTGTGCATGCACTGTTGTGTTTCGGTTTGAAGAGCTTTGTAGCCAGTGTAATTACAGGACATAATGATCATTAACATCTAATGTCTCAGGATGACGAGCGCAGTGGAATGCGACACAGTACTTTGTAACTCAAGGTGCTGAATGGTGTTGCCACTGTTTATGGGTGGTCATATCGCTTACCATCAGGCGAATGACATGCTCATCTCGTCATTAAATATAATAAAAAAAAACAATGTAGTACATCAGACTCATTTTATTACTATTTATTTAGGAGCAAATATTAGAATGTGATTTTTATATTTGGTCGTCGTCAGAACTCAGGTCTTATTCGGTCATTTAGAGCTTTGTACTAGTTGTACTTGAAAATATAAAATAATAAAAAACAATCGCCACATTTCTTTAAGTTCAAAATATAGACAAAAAACAATGTAATAACATTAGTAATATAATCAAATAAAGCTACATTCCAAACGTTATTCAACCTAAACTAAGTGCACTGAATCGCAAATAGCAAAATTAATCATTCGTTAATGGCTTCAGAATTATAGAGTGCGTTCTATCCACCTGGGTCTTCGCTTCTCAAATAGCACTAGATCTAGTCCGCAACGTACCTAGATTAGGAAATTCAATTTAGCGTCAACACGAACCCAGCTGAAACTGTATATCTTGCTTTGTAATTAAATCTAAACATGAACCGCAATTCTCGAATGCACAGGAGTCAAGGTTGTGCTTCATGGTGAAACAGAACTGTTGGACATTAAGGATTCGTGAATAGATGACGAGGAATTTAATATTATTATACTTATAAGAATCTATACTCTATACTAATATTATAAAGCTGAAGAGTTTGTTTGTTTGACCGCGCTAATCTCAGGAACTACTGATCCGATTTTGAAATTTCTTTCACTAATAGGAAGCTACTTTACTCCTGAGTGCTATAGGCTACTTTTTGTCCCGGGAAAACTTTTCACGCGGGTGGAGCCGCGAACAATACTAGTAAGTAATAATGTGGATATTGGTGAAGATTTTAATGCTTTGTGAATCAAGTATCCACGTTGGATGAATGTAGGTATAGAAGACGTGTAAGTAGATTTTTTTTATGGATTAATATTACTTCGCATGTCAAAAAAATGCGCTCACGTCGGAAAAATCGGTAAAAATAAGCGGGCGAAGCTGCGAATGAAAGATTTATTTCTAAGAAATAAATAAAACATTTTTATCTTGCGGCCTTTGATTTAAGCTCATCTCCTCATTTAATCTCATAACAAAAAACAGTGACAAGATCAAAGCGATTATAAGACGTTAAGCCAGACAAAACCATAACCCTTACCATATTATCATTACTGAAAATCAACCTTCAATCAAAAACCCGTCTATAAAACCCAGCAAGATAAAAACGGAGTATTTCAAAAACCTTTTAAGTTCTTAAAAGATTCATTGAATGTTTCAAAAGAAACCCGATTTTCAAGAAAAGCGACTGGACAACACAATGCAGTCAAAAAAACTGTCAGTCGAAAGAAACGCTTAATGGTCGACTATTTTTCGCCTCTTAATTGCTCCTTCACTCGACGCTTAAAGAATATTGCAGTAATACCTAAAACAGCTGCAAATATGGCACATAAATGCAAAAGCCTTTATGCTTTACTAGCTTTTGCCCGCGGCTCCGCCCGCGTTAAAAAGTTTTTCCGGGATTATAGTCCCGCTTTAGGTTTTCCCGGGATAAAAAATAGCCTATGTGTTAATCCAGAACATGATCTACCCGTGTGCCAAATCTCATCGAAATCCGTTCAGTAGTTTTTGCGTGAAAGAGGAACAAACATCCATATATCCAAACATCCATACATCCAAACGTCCAAACATCCATACATTCTTACAAACTTTCGCCTTTATAATATTAGTAGGATAGTAGGATTGTATTTAAAATGATAACTGGAAAAGAAATTGTGACTGATGGGTTTATGATCTTGTCTGGCTTGACATAGTGTTTACTCTCTTTGTTTTAAAGAGACGTTTTATATTCCTTTGCTTGGGAATTTATGTATTTTTTGTAATCATTGATTTGTTTTTTCTATTTAGGCTTTGATCATGAAACTCACAACATATATAAATATAAAGGATCATAGAGAAATAAACAACGCAGTTGTCGAGAAATCGTATTATTAAGCTGAAGTGTTTGTTTGTTTTGTTGGTTGAAAGCGCTAATCACAGGAACTACTGAACAGATCTTGAAAATGCTTTCACTAATAGGAAGCTACATTATTACTGTGTGGTGCTACTTTTTATCGCGGAAAAATATTTTTATCCCGGAAAAACTTTTTCACGCGCGCGAACCCGCGAGCGATACACTAATATTATATAAAAATCACATTGATGTATTAAAACCCCTAATACATCAATGAAAAATCAGTAACAATTTGACAGGCACTACGTGACGCATTAGAGTGTTTCCCAAAATAAATGTACGTAAGGTAATGTAATCCTCCTAGCCAGTTTCGGCCACGGCTGCCAATCTCAACGGAGATCAGCCAGGTACGCAGGAGATATTATAGTGCACAAGTGTGTGCGCAATACACAGGTGAACTCGCTATTCATTCACTCTCATAGTCCGGTGAGACTGCAATTCGACATGACCGAAGAGAGATCAGAGAGGGTACGTAACAATAGCTTAAACGAATGATTATTCATTTTGATGTCTAAATATTTGAAAAGACGAACGAAACTATTTCGTCACGTACACTCATTTTGTGAAATACTCATTAGTTATTTATTTCTCTAAATATGTATTTTTGTCATAAATTTTACTCCCATTGTGCAGAAGCACGTTGTGATAATCTCAACAAACACCAATAAGCAAACATAATTTTATTACCAACTAGCTTTTGCCCACGGCTTCGCCCTCATTAATAAGTTTTTCCGGGCTAAAAGTACATAAAAACCTTCCCGTTGAATCACTCTAATATTATGACGTTGATACAACTCTTAACAAATAATGCATTAATTTCGACCAAATTTGATTACCATAAAAACGGTTCTAGTGAGTTAATCTTAAAAGATAGACATATACTGTTGCGGACATTTTTTTAAATCATTTCAAGAGGAATAATTCTTTCATACGTATATTTTTGGTATCTTGGACCGTTTTCGCAGCGCACGCAATGGAAGCCCTCAAGGATGAATAATTTTCCCCGTTTTTTTCACATTTTCCATTATTTCTTCGCTCCTAATAGTTGCATCGTGATGTTATATAGCCTAAAGCCTTCCTCGATAAATGGTCTATTCAACACAAAAATAATTTTTCAATTCGAACCAGTAGTTCCTGAGATTAGCGCGTTCAAACAAACAAACAAACAAATTCTTCAGCTTTATAATATTAGTATAGATGAAATAAAATAAATCTTTTCTATACAAATCTACATCAATCAAACCGCAAATCGAATTAACAAGATTCATAGCAAAAGTAAATTAACTCACAATAGATCGGAATCAAACAACACGCACACATCCTATAATTCGTTTTATTCTCTCTCCCAGACGCCGAATACAAAAAGTTGGCCCAACTTTTTGGATCAATGGCATTTATTTGCTATTGGTCCAAGTTCTGAGACCAACAGATTTCTTTGCGAAGTTTGAAAGCCGAGTTACAAGTTTATGAAATATAAAATAGTTCAGTCGTTTGGTATTTGTTTGGGTTGCGTGCGGGGTAAATACTTGAAATAAAATGTAATTTCGTTTCAGAAATCTACTTATTATACTAGGGCCATAGGTACAGTTGTCTAATGACATTTGTTATCCAATTCGCGAGGAAACGAACAGCCACGATTTTGATTTTGATATGGACTGCCTCGGTGGCGTAATTGTATTACGGTATGACTGCAATGGTGTGGTCTCGGGGTCGATCCCCGGGTAAGGTAAAATGATATTGGGTTTTTCGGACATGGACATGGGACGGAATACGCTCGGGAAAATGTGCTTTTTTTATTATTGTCATCGAAGGCAGACGAGCTTACGGCCCACCTGACGATAATTGGTTAACGTCGCCCATGGACGTCAGCAATGCCGGGGTCTAGTTAGGCTCTAGTTGCACCTATGCCTACCCCTTTGCGGGTAAAGGCATGAGTATGTGTGTGTTAACCACAACATAAATGTTACTTTGATTTATATTTTTACGCCATTTATTGCTGACATTAACCTTAGTGTAGACTTAGTACGAGGAAACTAGATCGTTATACGGTACCCCTAAGTACCTGACACATACAGCGTTCTTACAGCTGTAAAATATCTGTAAAAAAATATTCTTAGAATTTTTAGTAAAGGTTGCTAGATATCTTCTTAAAAAAATACACGCGATCCCGGAATCTGAATTCGTGCTATACGGCGATAAGCATCGCAGACGGAAAAGTCAACAAACCGTGAGAGCATTACGGGCACTATGTTCTTGTTATCCTTTTCCCGTATCCCCTCGTATATACCGGTATATACTCGTATATATTTCCATATCGATACCGTATCATTAACTTCATATCCGCGTTACCCATGAACGAAAAAAGAAAATTGAGACATAAACCCAACGGATAATCACTCAGACAATGGCGCGGGTCGGACGATATTTTTCAGTAATTTAATACGTTTTTACATCAAATCCTGGCAGCTGGATGTAATTAGCAGCGGTACCCTTTGTTTAACGCGTTAAAGTACACATAATTAAAGGGACGGCTGCGTAAACATATCGCTCGCGATGGTTTTTTGAGTTAGTGACGAGTGGAAAGTACTCCGAATTTACATCATTATACTCGACACATTTTTTTACCTTTTAGATCCGTTTTTCATTTAAATACTATACTTTAGTTATAATTATACTGATGGTAATTAATTATGTTTCAATCTGACAATTATTTCGTTGATACATCATTAAATAAAAAGAAGTGTAGTGAATTCAACGTATATGTTTGCAGCTGCGTAAAGCTTCAACAATTGCTAGCAATATTTTATTTAACATCTGTCAAAAAACTCGCATATACATGCAGGCAAGTATTGCCTCGTCATTGCGCATGCTCTGTCAGGGTTCAGTAATTGCGTAGGTACTATTATTTCTAGTTACAATTGACTCGTCTAAATGAGGCTTTAATATCTGTGGCGCGGGATAAAAAGGCGTGAATGTACATGTATATGTATGTATGCTCCAATGTCAGCAATACGGAACCGTTTCAAAAACTAAAATTCTTGATCTCTCGCAAAGAATTTTTTTTTTCATTTCCACTAAGTTGAATGTTTAACCTACTTTCTAAGTGCATTTAAGTATCGTTGTACTTTTACTACAATTCAGCTATATAGAGCACTGAAAAAGGCTTTGCATTTGTGAAAAATCTATTGTGACCTTACTATTAGATTTTTTTATTTCGGTTTTTCTTTTGGCATAATAATAATAAATAATTATACCAGCCCTGTATTATATACTGCCCACTACTGAGCACGGGCCTCCTCTACTACTGAGAGGATTTTAGGCCATAGTCTACCACGCTGGCCTAGTGCGGGTTGGCAGACTTCACATACCCTTGAAATTCTTATGGAGAATTCTCAGGTATGCAGGTTTCTTCACGATGTTTTCCTTCACTGTTAAACGATAATTAATTTTTAATTCTTTTGGCATATGAGGGTTTAAATCGCATTATTATTTGTCAATCCGATAACCTATTGTTTTATTTAAATGCAGTAGAAATGATTCTTCTTTGCATCTTTTTAAAGACTATGATCACCTTACACCAAGAAATAGTCAATAGGCCATAAAAACCTTTTTAGGCACCACGTATGTACCTTGACCGCCTTGGTGGCATAGTAGTATTGCATGCGCGGTAGTATTGCGCTGTGGTCTCGGGTTCGAATCCCAGGTCGGGCAAAGTGATATTGAGTTTTCCACTCAGTGTCAGCTCGGAGTCTCGAATTTGTGGCCGATATTACGATGGGATGATTGACGCTTACTTGGGGAGGCCTTCGATCAGCAGTTGACGGTGACGGGCTGATTGAAGATGGCGATAGGCTCGCCCCTTATCACATCATGCGACGGAAAGTGGGTGTATTTGTTCCGCCTCTATCTATGCCTTCGGAGGCAAAAATATTAATTAATATTCAGTATCCTGTGCTTAGTCGCTCGAGTTGTGACAACGTAGTACTGAACTTTGTTTTTAAATCACTTTAACCCAAACAGTTAAAACTAACAATAAACATCTTTAATACACACACGCCTTTCATCCCCGAAGGGGTAGGCAGAGGCGCAACTAGTGCACCCACTTATCACCTTTATTCCGTCCCATGATGTGATAGAGGGCGAGCCCATCGCCATATCTGGTACAAATTCCGATTTCAGAATTCAGACTCCGAGCTGACACTGAAGAGAAGAAGTCAATATCAATTTGCCTGACCCGGGAATCAAATCCGAGACCTCAGCCTTGCAGTCGTACCGTAATACAACTATGCCACCGAGGCGGACATCGTTAATACATATTGTAATATTTATTTTGTGTAGTATTAATATGAACAACATTCTCTTTATAATCTTAATAATAAAATATACAGACTCACTCGCTTTTATGGATGGTTAAATTTAAACTATTCCAAACCCCCGGAGTATGTTAAAGCAACCGAATAACTAAACTGGATTAAATGTAAACCGTTTATTGCACTAAATAACCCAACTAACTTAATTCCTTTGACTGTTCAGTTAAAACAGTAAGTAGCTAACTGAACGTTTGGTCGTGGAAACGAAAAGCTTGGTAGCTTTTGGTGAATTATAGTTATTCAAGTAAACACTGGCTGCCTCGGTGGCGTACTTGTATTACCGTACGACTGCAAACCTGAGGTCTTGGATTCGATCCCTGTGTCGGGCAAAGCGATATTGAGTTTTTCTATTCTGCCCGGAGTCTGGAATTTGTGCCCGCCGTCATTCCGTCCCATGATGCGATAGGCTCGCCCCCTATCACATCATGGGACGGAATGACGGCGAAAAGTGGGTGCACTAGTTGCACCTCTGCCATCCCCTTCTGGGATAACAGGCGTGAGTGTATATGTATATGTATCAAGTAAACAGTAAAATTTTCAACTTAGCGGTTACTAAATCAGAGATGACGTCTATGAAAAAACCCGCTCACCTAGAGGCACAAAACACACACTACGATTATATCCTTGAAAGGGTAAAGATGCAACCAGAGACCCAACTTTTCATCACATGTAATTCCGTCCCATCGCTATCGCTAGCCTATCGCTATATCGAGCATAAATTTGAGACTCCGGACTGATACTGGGCAGAAAAAAGTCCAATATCACTTTGGCCGAACCGGCATTCGAACTTGGGACTTCAAACCGGTGTTGTACTATGCACAGTACAGTATGCCACTGAGCCAACCGAGTAATTATACTCCGGTCAAAATCTAAATGCTGCTCTCAAATTAAGCACTGGTGGTAGGTCTCATACGTACGAGTCCGTCTGGGTGGGTACCAGACAATGCCTATTTCTGCCACCAAGCAGCAGTGTGCATGCACTGTTGTGTTTCGGTTTGAAGGACATTGTAGCCAGAGTGGACATAATGACACTTGACATCTTATGTCTCAGGATGACGAGTGCAGTGGAATGCCACACAGTACCTTGAAAGTCAAAGTGCTGGATGGTGTTGCTAATGTTTATAGGTGGTTGGATCGCTTACCATCAGGCGAACGGCATGCTCGTCATCTCTCAAGAAGATGGAGGTACCCAGATACCGAAATTTCTTTTTTACTGTTTTTGTACCTACTCTAATATCATAAATCTGGAGTTGACAACAACATACTTTTTCGCGCACTCTACAATATGTAGAGTGAAAATTTCATTTTATGTAGTCAAAATTATAAACGGCACTATTTAAAAAGTTATTTCTTACAACGTTCAGCTCAGTAGACCGTATCATACAACACGGCTCCTTGAATTTTGATTTATTAAAAATCTATTCAATACATCACAATATAAATATCAATACTATTATGCCATTTTATGAATCATACATAAATACATAAATCTCATACATATTTACCGTCTTGTCCGAATAAAACAAAAGTCGCAAATAATGCGCGGAAACTAAAAGTTAACGACGCGGCAGTTTGCAAATTTGTTATTCAAATTTTCAATAAGGTGCCATTTCCGCGTTAAAAGTCCTGGCATTCGTCATTTGGAATTTTGTCAGTTCATTCAGGAAACTTGCTTTAAAAATATAGGAGTCAGGGATACCGACACGATATACTTACGTATCTCTACGTACATAGTATGAAACTACTTCATTCGACCGTATGTGTGACGTCATCAATTATTTTTCAGTTTTCATTTCCTTTCTCCGAAATAACGTATTAAAAAAATATTTAAAAATGTATTCATATTCAGAATTGATAAATTAAGAAACAGTATTTTTGTTTTAAGCACGTTTAGATTTTGACAGAAGTCATCACACCTGCATTTGGTCAGCTATGTTATACAATGCAATCAGCCTTGTGTTATATACTGCCCACCGCAGAGCACGGGCCTCCTCTACTACTGAGAGGGGTTAGGCCTTAGTCCACCACACTGACCTAGTATGTTAAGTTTTATGTAGTAGGGGTCAAGGTATTTTTTTTGGAAGGCTCGGCAGTATGGCCTCTGCACCTGATGATAAGTGAAAAGAATCCCAAAAACATGTCGATGGACAGTCGGCACTATTATGCCGGCATACATAATTGCTTCTCCAGGCTCCGCTTGAGGGACCCCAAGCTATAGGAAGAAGGGAACTCGGCAAACTGTTCCATATCTCAATGGTTCAGCAGAAAAATGAATTAGTACTGCCATTTACCGGACAGGGCAGAAAACCAATATAACTTTACTCGACCCAATTTTCAGACCTGAGACCATGGCACAAGCTGTCTGAAATAAAAAATTGTATTAAATTCGCGTATTTTTATAATCTGGATAAATTAATAATTAAAAGGGAAGGGCAGTCGGAGGTTATCAGGACACTGTCCTTATCTATGAGTGATTAGGTGATAAAACTAAGGCCTCGTTTTTTCAACTGTAGTTATCTTTTTCTCCAGGTCTTATTAAGCTGGACGCGATCGTCGAGCTGCGAGTGCTCCAGGCGTGACGCGTGACGCGTGAGACGCTGCGCGCGTGTAATAGCACCGAGGAGTACCCCAACTGCAGTTGAAAAACTCGGTCTTATTCTATCACAATTTTTTGCTTAAAAAAAATTCTTATTCATCACGTAAGCGAACATAGCTGCAATTATGATAAGTCGAGAGACATTATATTAATAATTATTATTATAAAAAGTCACTTATCTAGCTCCAGACAATTCATAGGAAGTAAAATCAATGAAAAATAAACAAAGAAGCCAGCTCGGGCTGGCGGGAAAGAGGAGATAAATAAAGATGAATTATTTTTATTAAAAATAATGGGAGGAACGCGGCGCGATCCTCACCATTTTCCAAATTGTCGTATTTATAATGACATAGAGCAAAATCATATCACATTGAAATCTATACACCATACTAACTTAAGAAAGAACAATAGGTACAAGTGAATACATTAAAATGTCTTGCAAATTGATTTCCTCAAAATAGAACACAATTTCCGAGACAGAGCCACGTATTTTGGAAACAATTTGCAGGAGTTAAGGACAAACAGGGCATGAATCAATGCGTCCCAATTCGGCGCCGCGATCAGTACTGTGAGTTAAGGCGTGTCCTACTGAGAGCGTTTTTAAAAAGGCTTAAGAGTTTAGTTTAAATGACTTACACCGACGTCTATGTCACATGGTGGGATAGGGGGCGAGCCTATCGCTCTATCTGGCACAAATTTCAGACTCCAGACTAATACTAAGAAGCAAACCTCATCACTTTGCCGGACCCGGAATGAGAATCTGACCTCAGTGCGGGTCGTACTGCGTACGAAATACAACTAAACCACAGGGGTAATTTTTTTAAAATCAGTGTGAATTATTTTCAAAATTTTAGTTTATTTCAATATAAATTGTTTCAATTTAAAAATATCCACATTGCTGTGACAAATTATGTTTCATCGTGTTTATACCACAAACTAGATTAATTAATTATTATGCAGGAAATATTATGATCATAATAAGGAACATGTATACATAATTATTAGCGGCCGTTACGCCAACAAATAAAAGTGATCGATAACTTCGATATAGTACACGCCTTGACTGGCCAGTGTTCAGGATGATAAAGGATTATTTATTTATTTTTTTGCACTTCATACAAAACATGTAAAGGCGGACTTAATGCCGAAGGCATTCTCTACCAGTCAGCCTGGAGTGGTGCAGAGACAAAAACATAGTAGGTGCACGAAACTAATTTAAATCATAGTGTCGATACAATTAAATTAACTTAAATATTAGGTAAACACTATGTCAATAAATACACTAATATATTTTTGGTAATACTTATAATGTGTTATGAAGTAGATTCGCATAAAAATCCTAATAAGGCACAATTTCTACATACATTTAAAATTATTTAACAATAAGTTTTGCTTGCGACTTTGCCCGTGGGAAATAGTTTTTCTGGAGTAAAGTCCCTCTTTATATGAAACGGTATAGATAGTAGCCCATGTCTTTATCAGGGTCTCAACTCTCAAACTACATCCATTACAAAATAGTAATTTATTAATGCATGTGGGGCTATGTGTTCTGGAGAACTATGTGTGGAGACGACGGCGGCCGCAACTGCTAGCGGTGCCGCGCGCGCGTACTAACATTCTCAAAGAAGCGCCAATAACACGCGCCCTTCGTATTTTTAACGTCATTGCAGTCGAAACGGATATATTTATCTGTTCTCTGAGTGAATTTACAAAGATAGCGGCCATGATAATTTCGCATACTACAATGTGATGATGCTTCGTTAAGAAACTACCCATTTATATTATGCCACACTACTGTATTAGGTTATCCTGTAATAGTAGATGTAAGAGAGAAAAATAAATAAATAAATAAATAAAAATTCATCGAAATCGGTTTGGTGGTTCAGTTATAAAAGCGTAACAATCAGAAACACAGTTACTTTGGCGTTTATAATATAAGTATGTATTACAAAAAGAAATAGCTTTTAGAACTGAAATAACATGACCATGGACGAAGATATTGCATCAAACATTTCTACTCAAGCAATTTAACTTACACCGCTGTTGTTCAAGTTAATGTACTGTAACTACTGAATGCGAAACTATTTAATTGCTAGTTTACTAAGCTAGTAGCATCGAAAATAGTTTTATGTTAATGTAAAATGGACTTGCCTGCTTCAGTGGCGTACGTGTATTATGGTACGACTGCAAAGTTGAGGTCTCGGGATCAATCCCCGGGTCGGGCAAAGTGATATTGGATTTTTCTATTCAGTGTAATCCCGGAGTCCGGAATTTGTGCCTGATATGGCGATAGGCTCGCCTCCTATCACGTCATGGGACGGAATACGCACGGCAAAAAGTGGGTGCATCAATTGCGCCTCCTTCTTCTTCGGGGATTAAAGGCCTAAGTGTGTGTGTGTAAAAAAAAAGTGGAGAGTATTCCAGTATTACACCCGCTTACACTGGAGCCCTATCTCACTGCAGGTATTTAGGCCAAGCACCGACTGATGCATTATTTATACAGATTTACGCGAGCGTCGCTTGTTACACGTTACATCAGTTACACTAAACGCCTTACTGCTCAAATACCTTCGTACCAACTCGTTACAATTAAATTGTAACATGAAATTTTAATACATCAATGCATGAAATACTCATTTTTTATATTATACATATTTACTGTCAAAGGCAGAGAGAGATGCAAGAACCGGTCATTTCTATAGGGCTAGTTTGTAGCAAGATTCTTTAGTAATAGTCAAAGTTGTTACGTTTTTTTATGGATCTTAAGATTTTAGTATAGATATTAATTAACTTTGGCAGGTAATTAAACTGGCAATAAATTAAGCATAACCTTCAAAACATAGTTTCAGAATGATCCACTTCTACCCCAAACTTAGCTAATATTATAGATCTCATGTGCCCCATAAATAAAGTTATTGATTTCTAATCATAGCGTTAGGTCATCATCGAGCCGGTTGAGTTAATAAGTAAATTATATTGACATACTTTGTAAACTACTTAGAACCACGTATTGGAGTATGACCAGGTCACAAATATACAGGGTCATTTTTACATTGCGTTACTAAATGAAACCACATATTCATCTATACCTTTGCTAAGATCGTGCCAAAAATTATCAATGAATAACGAATACTTTCACCAAAAATCCCAGTTGTAGTATTCCAATTTTTTTTATCATTGTGTTTTTTGGTGCGAATATGGTGTATGCGAAAGTGTATTTCTGACTGAAAATGTATTGTTGCTGCTGCGACAAAATCTCCTAGAGCACTCGTAGTGGCATTAGGGCGTGTAAACTTAAACTTACATTTTATTGATATTTATTTTGTTCGAAACTTACACTTTTTTATTTTACATCTATTGATAAAATAAATTAATGGAAAATGTTATTTTCAACGAGATAAGTATGTGGTTTCATTTATTAACGCTATGTCAAAATGACCCTGTATAACTAGCAAAAATGAAGTGTTTTAAATCCAGTCCTTGATATTAAAAAAACAATCTTTAACCAAAAAATTAACCGAGTTAAAAAATCTACAAAAAATAATTGAACTTTATATACGGGTAAGTACGCAATCATTGAAATAAAACGAATTTATTCTTACTCATTCGTGGTTTTATGTTTATATTCAATATTCTTATGGAGTCAGTACCGTATTTAAATTGAACATAGTTTTTATTATATGTATTATTTACTTAGCTTGACTATTTCTAGGCTATACGAACTCCATTTCAATAAGTATTATTTAAAACGGACAATGGAGCAAATATTTTTGCTGAAAAAAAAATCGACTAATTAAATAAACTCCTTTAAACACGCTTGTTTTCTATTAGTTAAGATATCTCGCGAAATATGAGTGGGATAACACTTCTGCGTATCCCTGAGGGATAAAGGCGTTATGTATTGAATTATAAGTTTTTTTTTATGGCATCGAATGACGAGACGAGCATGCCGTTCACCTGATGGTAAGCGATACGACCACTCATAAACAGTAGAAATACCACCCACCACCTTGAGTTACAAAGTACTGTATGGCATTCCACAGCGCTCGTCATCCTGAGACATAAGATGTTAAGTCTCATTATATCCTGTAGTTACACTGGCTACAATGCCCTTCAAACCGAAACACAACAGTGCATGCACACTGCTGCTTGGCGGTAGAAATAAACATTGCGGTGGTGCCCACCCAGACAGACTCTTATATATGAGAGTCCTACCACCAGTAAAGTTTAGTTTAGGTTAGTTGCATTATGTCACAGAATAATTATTGTTTAAAAAGTTTTGAAGTGTCACACTTTGTATGTTATATGTTTTGTGGGGACGTACGCAGTCGCGCAGGTGGATGATATGTTCGCCTTCATTTGAACTATTCCACCCTTTATCGCAAAGTGTTACACTTGAGTAGTGGTAGATCTCTCATATATAAGAGCCCGTCTGGGTGGGTACCACCGCAATGTCTATTTCTACCGCCAAGCAGCAGTGTGCATGCACTGTTGCGTTTCGGTTTGAATGACATTGTAGCCAGTGTAACTACTGGATATAATGAGACTTAACATCTTATGTCTCAGAATTACGAGCGCAGTGGAATGCCACAAAGTACTTTCTAAGTCGAGGTGCTGGATGGTGTTGCTACTGTTTATGGGTGGTCGTATTGCTTACCATCAGTCAAACGGCATGCTCGTCTCGTCATTCAATTCAATAAATAATAAAAAAAATACTGACTACATTATACCATCTGTCGAAAAGGTAATCATAATATTTTTTTGCATTACTACCTTAAGTATTCATTAATACAGTCCATCAATATTGATTCACTGTTTTCTTAAATTACATCACCAACTTGCTGAGTTGGTTTGTAATATTTTATCCTATATTATATAACATTAAAGTCAGAAAAATATTAATCGCAATATTGAAGGAAAAGATAAAACCAAATAAGATACTGCTATTAACCAAAGGAAGTTTGTTTCGTCAATGTTTTACCAAAAGAGTATACAAAGAGAGAATAATATCTCTAAGAAGCTAGTCCACAGACAAATCGTTGAGGCGAAAACGCAAGTGATGTTACGTAATTTGAGTAAAAGAATAACCTATGTGACCGTATTTATCCCGGAAAACGGAAATTATAGGTCTTACGCAAACGGCAAGTTCGTTTATGGTTGATACAATTCATATATTTTCAAAAGAACCTTATGTATGCAGTTATTGTTTCCATTAGAGAATTAAAATACTTACATGAAAGTTAACAATAAACTTGTACGAAACATACTAATGTTATTAGTTATGAAATACATTAAAATGCTTTAACTTCTGGCGCAGTGCGGGTTGTGCAAATGGATTTCGTCTGTCCAGTACACGTTATAAAAAATTCAAACCATCAATAACACACACCGTTTCATGTAACAATTAGATGACGCGACACATTACCGACATCTATATACATTAATACCACAATAAGCTACAATGACCTCATTCATCATTCAACATTATGTAGAATATAGGCGTGAATTGTTGCTACAATAATGCCGTATTATATTATTCATTTCTTAATTAATGTTTGGATTCCATGATTTTAGTTGTAGAAGTGAAATTACCCCTGACTGGGGTAAAATTGATTTTAACGTGGAAATCCATAAATAGTTTCTATTGGATTAACCGTTATAAGTAATAGATTGTCGTTAGGTACAGAAGGCACATGGCCGAAAATTATTAATGTCTTTGGCCAATATCCAGGTATAATTTTGGCTTTCGGTGAAAATTTTCTTATATTAAATGTAAAATTATGCGATTCTATTCTGAGGCCAAAATTTTAAAATTTAAGAGCTAGGTTACATAAAACGAAAGTACTTAAGGCTGAGTTGTAAATAACCAAGTGCATTTAACTTCGCGGAAAGCTTTCATCTTAATTTAATAAATTTGTGTCCGATCAAAAGCTACACGGGAAAACGAAAATCAATTGAATTTACCTCATTTAAAAGCACCTCGTACGTCTGTAACGTGTCAAGTAAACACGAGCCGTGCAATGATTCACACCGCTGTCATTCATATTGAAATGTACAAAATCATTTTTCATTCACCATTCATTTGGGGTAGCTTGTTACGGGTATCACTAAATTCGATGACATCAGGTTTTATTTCAGTTGCTTTTTTTTAATCTTACTTTCAGCAGCTTCATCGTATGTATTGAATTTATGATAGTAGGTAGATTATATGCAATATCTTTTATTGCCATCAAGCAGTATTTTGCAATCACTGTGACCTTCCAGTTCAAGAGACATTTTAGTGACGAGTATTGAGCGCGATGTAGTGCCACGTGATACTTTATGAATCAAAGATTGGGTGAATGATACTCTAAGTAAGCTACTTACTCGTTTTTCAGTAGTACGTATTAAAAAAGACTAAGGATAGGTTAGGTTTGCTTTGTATTTGAACCTGTCACACGAGAAGCGAATGCCGTTAGTACCTTATTATTGACAGTGTTTATGAACAGCTTCACATCAAATTACCCACTTATTCGTACGCCCGTTCAACCGAAAAATATTAATTTGATCAATCAAACAAATATAGAACCGAGGGTTTACTTTATCAATAGTAAGCAATTCAATTTCACCCGCAACGTTTTAAGTTACCTCAAGTGGCGCTCTAGACGTTTTATGAATAATTCTACAGTTATATTTAATGAATATGCAATGAGTTTCATGACGTTCTCGCAAAAAATTACTTACTTTAGGTTTAACTTAAATGAAGATAAAATGTACATTACTAAGTTCCTTGGTTTAATTTGAAACCAAGTTTAAAACAAGGCAAGACATTTTGCTTTCTATAAAACGTTAATTTGCAGTTTGGAAGTTAATCGTACTTCCCTTTAGATTTAACAGATTGTGCCACAGTGATCAAGCCTGCCGCAGTCTTCTCTGTCTTTATAAAGAAGAAGCGTTTGACATAAATGTTAATGATTATGCGCAAATGAATTGTTCCGAGAATTTTTAGAGCCAGCACACTTGAAAAGTTGACATAATGCTAAGTATTCGAGTGCTAAGACTATTTCACTTGCATTTGTACCAGGGGCATAAAAAGACTTTGAATTTTTTTTTTTTTTTTTTTTTTTTATACTGCCATCTTCGGCGCATTAGGGACGGCTGCGGGCTTCCTCCGACTCACGTCTAAGTTGTCGTCCGCAACCGCCCCTGCACGTACCGCTATTGCGGTCCTTTTCCTGTTGCGGGGGCTCAGAAGCCCCCGAAACACCGTACCGTGTCCACCTTTGAATTTTATTTGAAATGTCAAAATAATCGTTCATTTCACTTTCAAACAAAATCCGCAATCGGAAAAAATATTACACTCTTAGTAATCGTTTCAATTCCTGTTTACAATTAGTTATTTTATATTGTACTAGCTTTTGCCCGCGGCTCCTCCCGCGTTAAAAAGTTTTTCCGGCATAAAAGTCCCGCTATATGTTTTCCCGGAATAAAAAGTAGCCTATGTGTTAATACAAGACATATTCTACCCGTTTGCCAAATTTCATCGAAATCCGTTCAGTAGTTTTTGCGTGAAAGAGGAACAAACATCCATACATCCAGACATTCTTACAAACTTTCGCCTTTATAATATTAGTAGGATAGTAGGATTGCAGGTTAATTATCTGTTTTCTTGTACAGTAAAGTAAATCCCATTTAGTGTCAATCTTATAAAATTTCTCATAAAAATGCAAAAATACAAATTGCCCATAAAATTACAAGATACAAGACACCATGTGAAAACGAGAGCTCACGGATTATCAATTACGTAGAGCCTTAACTACCTCATATATAAGCGTGAACCCGTACGGAAAGGTTATTAGTTAACAAGATAGATAGGGGTTTGTTATACCTTATCCAAGTCATATATCATAATCTGGCCGACATAATTTATCAGAAACGCGATAACCGTGTTGGGTCTCGCATATATCACCTTATATCTACAAGAGAACTTTGGCTAGTCAATGATAACGCTGTGTGGAGTAATGGGGTATTTTTGAAACTGACCAATGTTGCTGAGATTTAGCGCGCTGATTAAATTGATTTCACGCGAACCTTTTGGTGTTGATTTTTTAGGAGCCAAATGATATTTTTTATAGAAAATGAACACCGTGTTTGAAAACCCAAAATGGTAAATGAATTGGTAACGCAATGCGAAAATCCAAATTCTAGGAAAGAAGCGGTGTTCTAATGTATGTGGTGCTTTATGCGGCCGAGTTCACAAAATACAAGCATAGAGTTATTACTTCAAGTTTCTATGAATTATTAATCAATATTTATATTGTTCGTGGCGTCAACATACTTATTTATTATACAAATGACTAACAAACTACGCATGGAACTAACGGTTTGCGAAATCAATATTCACCTGTAATTGCACGCGCGTGGTATGTAATTTGGACCATAAAACATCAAAATCCTTTGCTGTAGATTTGAAGTAGTGCCACTGCACTGGACTACTCACACGAAATGAAATTTTGACGCCCTTTGACGTCTGCTTGTGTAAAAAGAGCAGTGTCCAGTCAAAGGCTCCACTTCAATCATGCAGGCCCAAAATAGAGGCTCTCGCTGTAGGATTTAATTCTTTAAACTGAAGAAAAGTATGGATTATGTTTTAATGCCTTTTACAAATTTCGTCGTCTCATTTGATCTAATGGCTGCTTTGATAGTGAAATCGGTAGTTTCAAACAGCAGTTCAGGTAAAATTTGTGTCAGCATTAAATCCTCAAGCCACCTCTATACTAACTTGTTTTCATTGGTTCGATCTTGCGCATTATAGTCAATACAATGTGCGTCCATTAGCATCAGATAGTTTATTCATTCTCATGTTTTCGTAGACCGTATGAACTCAAGCTACGGTTTTTTGGGTCGTGCACGTAAACTAGTCCTGATGATTTTACTGTTTGTATGATAAAATATACAACTGCCCCTGTTAAACTATAGTTACGCTTTTGCTTAATCCAAGATGGACTTGGGGGCTTAAAATGTGAAATAAAACCACGATGCGTCTCCGCTTCGTTTTATTGTGATTGGTTGAGAGACTGACGTATCGGTATTTTGATGTTTGTGATTGATCGAGAGACCGATACGTCAGTCTCTCAACCAATCACAATAAAGCGAAGCGGAGACGCATCTTGTCTTTTTTTCACATTCTAAGCCCCCTGACGTTTACTTTTATTGTTTTACTAGCAAACAAATTACATTCTTTACGTCAGTACAATAGCGCTTAATATTCTATTAGCGTGAAATATAATGTCAACGAACTAAGGTCATAAATTGCGAGTTATGGCTGACTTCAACAACTTAATCCTAAATACTTTTATCGTCGAGATAATCTAGACATTATTATACCCTTACTTATAAAATTCTGATATTTTTGAGTTATTCAGTCATAAATATCAGTAGTGCAGGTTCGCTGGTTTTAATTTGAATTTTATAAACATTTTAAATTCAACCTTACTTTTTGCTGTCATAATTTCATTCAAGATTAAGTTCTTTTAAGCTGCTATTTTACGTCAAAAGTTAATTTTAATTAAATCACCTTTAGAAACACTTTCACTTATACTTTCTTTAACCAATTAGTGCATTTTCTTTTACCTTCAAGCTATTTCATTATAGTAAAGAGAGTTAAAACAACGATAATTTAAAATGTCTGCACGTTTTCGTATCCACGCAGACTGAAACTGCTGTTGCTTTAGCAACTACCAGTTTTAAGTAGTTTAGTGTTTCTCATCAACAAATTTACAATTTTAGCGCGACGCTTAATGGAAATTCTTTGTATTAAGGGGTAAATTTGAAAAAAAGGGGTAAATGAAATGCCCTATACATTTTGACTCAACATTGAAGCACAATTTGTTCGACAACTTACAATTGGTACCCAAATTAAATTAATAATTCAAATTGAATCAATAATTTATACATCGATGGGATTCGGGATATTCACGGTTTGGCTACTGAACCGGAGTTTGTTAAACGCAACGAGCGGTTTTTATACCAATTTAAGAATCAAGGAGTTGTAAACTATAAAGTTTTGGGAATAATCCCCCATGGGAGACTGATATGAGTTTTTCGATCCCAAAAGGGATAAATTATGATGTACCTATATTTATTGTTTTAGAATATACCTTGTTGTTTCTTTAAAAACTCATGATATTTATATCAGGACAAGCAATCTTTAAAGAACTCCGAAAGTACAGGGAGAACAAAATCGACTCGACTGGAGTACCAGTACCACTATTTCGTGACCCAATATGAAGTGTCAACTTGTTGTCCGTTACATAATATTGTTGGTGTCTTTTTATTCGCGCACGGCTAGTGACTCCACTGCATTTTATTGTAAGCGGTGAGGGTCCAGATAGAATATCGACTTCATATCAACATTTTTATGCCGGCCACTTTGAACCGGATATCTATAGGGTGATCCCAGAATGCAACACACTTACGTGGCCCACCATCGGGTTATAACACTTTGTGTATGGTCGTCGATATCCGGACGGATACAGCATATGTCCTACCAACAGCATATTGAGGTTTCTGGATGCCCCAAAGTGCCGCCCTTTTCCTAATTCTCATTATTTTGAAGGCCGGCAAGACCTATATGGTACTTTTGGTATAATGAGTGTTTACGAAATCGTTTAACATCAGATGACCCATTTGCTACCCAGCGGACCACCGCGTGGTAGATGACGATTCCAAAGAACTTGTATAAGACTATTTGAATAAAGAAAAATTTTAGTTTGAGTTTATTTATCGTTTAGATATCGAGCAGATGCTAAGAAGAAACACTACACTCCATATTAGTATAACATTTGCGTCAACAAGTTTCTTAGACTCACAGGCCTATGAGAAAAGCCCATAATGATGACAGTTAAAAACGAACAAAATTATCTCTCGAGTAAAATGTACGCCGAAACAGTGGCCCGTAGTCGCACAATAAACAATATTAATAATACAGTACGCGATGTACAAACATTATGTTAAGCCTGACACCCTTAATCAATACACAAGCGCTCGGAATCGGTTTAAATTAATCCCATCAAAAACATGAATGTGAAATGTGGAAGCCAAGTCTAACATTAAGAATATGCGTGCTGGTCGACTTCACCGACAAAAGAATCGAAATCTTAATGGTTGCCAAGCCCTGTAGATTATCCTGAAAATTATTTATAAGAACACAATCCATTCTAAAATAAATTTAAACTAATATTTCTTTGTTTTTTGCTACGACAATGTATGATGTTTAAAAATACAATTTCTTAAATTTGAATAGACGAATTATTTACACAAAGCAGATAACTTAGTATAAATTTAAGCTCAAGATTTGACTTGGCTAGTCTTCACATACAGTTTTTCTTATATTTGGCGAATAAACTTATCTTTATGTTACTGTTTTTATATTGTAAAGTCAACATATCCTACTCTTCGATAAAAATGTTTTCTGATAAAACTAGCCAAGACAAATCTTGAGCTTAAATTTATACTAAGTTATTGCTTTGTGTAAATAATTCGACTATTCAAATTTAAGAAATTATATTTTTAAACATCATACATTGTCGTAGCAGAAAAACAAAGAAATATTAGTTTAAATTTATTTTACAATGGATTGTGTTCTTATAAATAATTTTCAGGATAATCTACAGGGCTTGGCAACCATTAAGATTTCGATTCTTTTGTCGGTGAAGTCGACCAGCACGCATATTCTTAATGTTAGACTTGGCTTCCACATTTCACATTCATGTTTTTGATGGGATATCATTACTTTTTGTAAAGATGTTAGTTATTAAAATATTGAGTTAAGTAATTAAAACAATTACGTAAGAAGTTACATTTGATCAATATTCATGAAGTTACTTATTTTAGAAAGAAAATAAACAATGTATTAAAAGCCGTAAACCACTTCATCGCTCGGCTATGTGCACGCGATGAAGTCCTCTTGGTATAAAAACCTCTATTTAATAAATACTTAAACTCTATGATTCGCAAGTATTATGATAGAACGTCCAATGTCATATCATGTCAAAATAATAAACGTCTTAAGATGTAAATAAACATTGTAGAAATCAGAAATTTTTAATTCGAGCTCGAAACAGAAGTAAATATATAATTTAAAAGACTGAAGAGTGGGAACGAGTTGCTGATGCCTATAACGTATATAAAGGAACCTATCGCCGTGTCCCACAACAGCTCTGTCTAGTCGGAAAATTTATAGAAAAATTCAAGCAAAAGTGATGCCCTAATACGGAGGGAACGTAATTAACGGGTCAAGGTAAATAGTATTTAATGTAAAATAAAGCATCAATGGACGTGTACGCCTAAACGTTCATTATTCAGAAGATAATTTATAGATAGTATGCAGATTTTCCGATTGCTTGGAAAATGTTTCAAATCTTAAAAATGTATTGTTTTCAGATTTTTTCCTTTGTATACATACAATTACCTACCTGGACACCAAATTTCAACTTTCTAGGTCATCTGGAAGTGGGTTAGGTTTTTGATCTATATGTCAGTCAGTGATAAAAATGCCGATTTTTAGATGTTAGTATCTCAATGACCGTTTGAGCTATATTTATGAAATTTGGGATTCTGGTTAACTTGAGGGGGTTTAATAATATAAACCAAATCTCAGGTATTTACGTTAAATAGATTTTGAGTTATGGAGGCGTCAAAAGTCGCTCCAAATGGTTCGGGTGAAACTACACTAGGCAGCTTCGACTTTTTTTTTTTTGCTTGGCTTGACACGCTGCCGCGTGTCTCGATTCTGACAATTCCAACTATGTAACGTGTAATTCACACTTGTAATTTAAGGTAACGTCATGTAAATGTAAGGCGTGGTTTACGCATATATCTTTACAAACTATAATATTGAGCACTAGCTTTTGCCTGTGGCTCCGCCTGCGTTAAAAAGATTTTCCGCTATAAAAGTCCCAGTTTATATTTTCCCGGGATAAGAAGTAGCCTAGGTCCTTCTCTGGATTTCAAAATATCTCCATACTTATTTTCTTACGGTTCCACTTGCATCGGACGATTTTCCTGGATTAAAGTCCCGGCTTATATATTCTCGGGATAAAAGTTGCTTAGATCCTTTCCAGGGTCTTAAATTATCTCTCTACTAAATTGCATCGCATTCGGTTCAGTGGTTTGCCTTGACGGCTGCACTCGCGAGAAAATTAAATCCGGGATAAAATTCCTGGGTAATGTTTTTCCGGGATGAAAGTAGCCGTAGTAAAAAGTAGCCTATGTGTTAATCCAGGACATGATCTACCCATGTGCCAAATTTCATCGAAATCCGATCAGTAGTTTTTGTGTGAGAGAGGAACAAACATCCATACATCCAGACATCCATACATCCATACAGTCTTACAAACTTTCGCGTTTACAATATTAGTAGGATGTAAATTGAACAACGTTTTCGTATCTCGATCTTGTATTTCCTTGGCTTAGCTGGCAATTTAAATTAGGCATCGACTCCAAATATACGTATACTAGATTTTGCTCCCGGCTCCGCCCGCGTAAAAAAGATTTTCCGGGATAAAAGTCCTGCTTTTTTTTCGGAATAAAATGTAGCCTATGTGTTAATCCAAGACATGATCTACCCGTGTGCCAAATTTTATCGAAATCCGTTCAGTAGTTTTTGCGTGAAAGAGTAACAAACATCCATACATCCAGACATCCAGACATTCATACATCCATACATACTTACAAACTTTCGCCTTTATAATATTAGTAGGATACTAAGCGAATATAAAGATGAATTATTTTTTGCTTTGCAGTGGTTTTAAGGTCGGTTTATTTTTTGTAAAAAGTTTTTGTTAACATAAATGAAGCTTATTGTTTAACTACATCTACATTCAGGTAACATAGGAGTTTTTTTTGCCAAATGCCAAATTCCACCATGACTACGCGCCCCGGGGGTCACGGGTGGGCGGTAGGGGCCGTGCACCTATTAGTCTAGCCAACTTTTGTGACCCCCGTGATGGACGGCAGCGTGCCTCACGCTGCCTCTGACGCCAAGGGCGTCCTTCGGTGTACGGGGGCTTCTGAGCCGTCGCAACAACAGGAGACGGACCGCAACAGCGGTACGCGCAGGGGCGGTTGCGGACGACAACTTAGACGTGAGTCGGAGGAAGCCCGCAGACGGCTGCGGAACGGCCCTAATGCGCCGAAGATGGCCACCGCGGAGTTTTAGTTGGTATGCCGTGCGGTGTACATAGGTTAGGGACTCGGCCCGGCGGTCGCCCGACGTTTACCATCTCTCCGGGCGGCTCAACGTCGGGTCGTAAGGCACGGTGAACCCAACATAACCGCTCAGTCGTTCCCCTTGAACACTGGGCGGTAGTAATAAGTCACTTTCTCCGCGTCAACAAAAAAAAACATGACTACGCGCTACGTCTTGAACTTTACCATCACACCATCTACAGGGATGGTAAAGAACATGTCCAAAAACGGGTCCAAATTCATAACCAAGACAGTTTATATATATTGAGATAAAACTAAAACCTTGCCTTTTACAAAATATCGTTTAATTTTATAAACTCCGATTTTGAGATTTATGTAATTTTATTTTGCTTAAAAATTACACTTAATATTAATGTTAGACGACGATGGAGACGTTTAAAAATATTTTTTTATTGGATCCAGGTGCCATATATTTCTCCTTTGATATCTCTAAAGTTTGAGCATGATCAGATTTTTAAGCCCAGCACCCATACAAAAAACTGACATCTCCTTTGATATGTCATTTTCATGGCATGAGCTGGTAACTAAATGGATAATTTTGGTAAATAAATGGGCAATTTTGGTAAATAAGTAGGCCATTTTAGTAAATAAATGAGTAATTTAGTGTTACCTAGGTTACCTAGCATTGTGGTGTCACGCCTAGTTATAAGGTATGTTACACAATCAGACAATACCTTTTATGGTTTATGAGCTGCGACCATGTGTGTGTTAATGGAGCAATGGCGGGCAACTCTCTTACCGTTTGCAAAAACAGTACTATGATTAATTATAATTATGTGTAATAATTATTCTCATCCATACTTTAATATTATAAAGCTGAAGAGTTTGTTTGTTTGGTTGGTTGAACGCGCTACTCTCAGAAACTATTGAACCGATTTTGAAAAGCTACATTACTTCTAAGATAGGCTCCCTTTTATCCCGGGAAAATATTTTTATCCCGGAAAATCTTTAACACGAGCAAATACTAGTAAAAATATAGACGATACAAATGTATTCAATATTGGCATAAAATTAGTAACAATCCAACCTTTTTTGTTTTCGGGGAAAAACGCATTATCGCTATCACCACTGGGGGGTGAGTGGAACGGTTATGTTGGTTTCACACAGACTTACAGCCCAATGTAAGCTGACTAAAATCTGTGCACACAAACATCCAATTTGTAAGAGAATTATAAAAAGAACCACTTGAATTATTCAAGGTACGTGGTTAAACTAGACGGCGACATAGTATAAAAAATAAGGCGTCTAGAAACTCAGCGAGACGAAAATATAACGAGAACCAACTCAGACGGTATTTACAGCATTCATTCATTGATGTGCTAAGATTATGTGTTTGAAAGTAGTTTTATTTATAACTAGGCGTTGCTTGCAGCTCCGCTCTCGTGAAAAGCTATTCCCGCTAACAACGTACGACACCATCTACTTAAAGAGTCAGATAAAATATAAAAATGCTCAATAAAATATTACTGGTGGTAGGACTCTCATATGTAAGAGTTCGTCTGGGTGGGTACCACCGCAATGTCTATTCCTACCGCCAAGCAGTAGTGTCATTGCACTGTTGTGTTTCCGTTTGGAGATCATTGTAGCCCGTGTGACTATAGGACATAATGTGACTTAACTTGTTATGTCTCAGGATGACGAGCGCAGTGGAATGCCACACAGTATCTTGTAGCTCATGGTGCTGGATGGTGTTTCTACTGTTTATTGGTGGTTGTATCGCTTAACATCAGGCTCGTCTCGTTATTCGACGCAATAAAAAAATATCCATTATTTCTCATGGCAGCAAATTACCGGTATAAAAATTAGCCTATGAATTATTATAAATTATTTTTCTTTCTCTCTTTCTTCTTCTTTGTTAAAATCCAGGACATGATCTACACGTGTGCCAAATTTCATCCAAATCCATTACGTTGTTTCTGCGTTTACTTTTAACAAATATCCTTCCAAATATTCAAAAATTTTCGCATTTATAATATTATCAGTAAGATAGTAAAACAAGATAATACCAGACCAGTATTATATAATCTTTCCCTTACTATCAGACGACTTGATAAAGGTCGCAGCTATGTTGGATGTGGGCTTTTGACAGGTCCCTCTGGAAATCTTTAGGGGAGGCCTATATTCAGCTGATATTTTAAAAAAATCTAATGGAGTTCCAATAACAGAATGTGACAACAACAAATACAGATGATAAGGATAGCCTAGATAGAAATACCTGTATATTTATTTATTTATTTCAAGTAAAATACACAGTTTATATACAATAGTTGCCATTGGCACCCAAACTAAGCTGTGATTGTATCTTGGGCTTTTTTTTTTTTTTATTTATTATCCCGCTGGAAAAATCCTTCTTATGGATACTTATTCTAAGCCTGGGGAGGGGAAGAATAGTTATGTCGGACTCACCGGCCTTCCGAACCAGATGCCACCTAAGTGACCTCTGGAACGAGTCCCTCAAATCATGCCGGCATACCGACTAAAACCCGCGGTAGCCTGCTTCTGCGCATGTGAGACGGTTCCGGGGGGTCGTGAATACATCCGAATTCGCTGGCCCCGTCTCCGCGCAATACCGCTTCGCGGCTCATCTCTTTGGGCTCAGAGGTCCCCTTCTGTAATGGCAGCACGATGATTCCATGCTGCCGTGGACTTGATACTGCGTATTCCCCGCTACGCAGCCGCAATTCCCAATAGCCCCCTTTTAGTCGCCTCTTACGACAGGCAGGGAGTACCATGGCGGATTGTATCTTGGGCTGCCTTAATACAGATTGCAACCTGAATGATGAGCCGCATGAGGATTTTTCTTTTATTTTTGTTGTTTCACCTTAGCTTAAAAAATGTGTGAGAGATGAACATGAAAAATTTATTAAAAAAAAATATTAATAATATTAAAAATAAAATAAGATATTAAAAAGGACAATGATGGATGCGTGTTTGTGATTGGTGAAAAGACTAATGATTAGTATTATCGTTTACCTAGTTATCAAGTTTTCTGTTGCAGTGTAGTCAAGATTAGTAGGAAGTTGGTCAATCTTCTTTTAGCTATGTACATGGTGGAATCCTTAAGAGAACATTTGAAGGAGACAATATTGTATGACAATATTTATACCTAACAATTCGGGCATTAGCGAGGAAATCCTCTTAAGTAAGAAAATTGCTGCGTAACTAAGCTCAAGAGGTAGATTAAATTCTTGTCAAGGTTCTGAGTAGGGATAGCCTAGCGGGACATTAAATAGATAATGTGGCAGGTTCGATCTTATCCCTAGGGTACGCATTTTTTATAAATCTTAACATAAAATATGACATAGGATTACCCTTTCTTTCCTTTTCAGATGTAGGCAGAGGCTTATAAATGTTAGAAGTACTTATCGTTAAGTAAGCAAAGAAATTTTCATTGTTGATGAATCCTGCGTATTTTTATTGCAGTTTTTAAGAGACGGGCACGTCTTAAACAGGTTTTTTTTTCTTCGCTTCCCTCTTAACAGAGCGGTCGTGGTCTAAATGATTTGTGTCCAAACGATGATGTAGCTCCCCGCACGATCTTTCTGCCTCTGTTAGACGACAATCGGGTACATAAACAGTAGCAGCACTATAATAAAGAATCACGATGTACTGCTTGCCACTTCACTATGCTCGTCGCTGCACTCCCTGAGATACATGTTAAACATCATAATACTCAGTAATTACACTGGCTACAATGCCCTTCAAACCAGAACACAGCAGTTCACGCACAATGCTGCTTGGCGGTAGTAATAAAAGACAGTAGCTTAGAATTCTGAATAATAATTTTGGAGTTAGGTTAAATTTACCAATCCGCATCAAGTCAGTGTATTGGATAAAATTCATAATCTCTGATGATATTACGAACCTAATTGTGAACAAAGCAACTGTTGCTCAATTCGTTCAAATAAACCGACATATATTCAAATAAAAAGCAGCGATAGCCTAGCTGAGAATGGAACGGACTTCCGAGACGAATGTCTGCAGGTTCAAAACCCAAGGGCACACACCTCTGACTTTTCTAAAAGGTTATGTGTGGTTTTTTTGTGAATCATCACTCGCTTTAACGGTGAAAGAAAACATCGTGAGGAAGCCTGCATACCTGAGAAGTTCTCTGAATTTCGAAGGTATGTAAAGTCTGCCAACCAGCACTAGGCCAGCATGGTGGAATGGCCTTAACCCTCTCAGTTGTAGTGGAGGCTCGTGCTCAGCAGTGGGCAGTATATAAATACAAGGCTGGTATGGTATGGTAAACCAACATAACTGTGTCTGGAGTGAGTAATGATCTGTCGTCAATCAATACTAGCCCACCTACCATCTGGAGCAGTTTGCCGTTTAAAAGGATATAAATAGACTTAGCAATTTAGCAAGTATAATTTTCATAACTACCTGACTACGCCATTTTGGGCCCGCATCTGCGCGATGGCTTATTAGCAAATGACAGCAAAGTTCTACGGGTAATAACTGATATTGATTTTTCCGTAGATAAAGTCAAAGGTTCGAACTCATTCAAACTGCACCGCTTCAGTTTACTTTATGAGCTATTCCGTGAATCTATGTTTAACTGCCTATTAGAATGACTTGGTATAATTATTTGAGCTTGACGTGTCGATAGGTTTAAACAGGCCAAGTAAGAGTTGAACTGGCACATAGACGGCTGTCTATGACACATAGACAGCCGTCTATGTGCCAGTTCAACTCTTACCACACTTACTTACACCAGTACGCTTGCGGCGACATTTTTTTTTTTTTTGGAATTCCAGTATTTTAACTCTTCTGAAATATGTTTGAATAATTCTTGCGCCGACCTTACATTAATTAGTCTAGAATAAAGACAGACAGTAGGTCTGTTGAAATATCCAGTACCAAAAAAGTGTGTCATTTTTTGGGTTTCGCCAGATGTCTAGGAACAAACTTTCAGTATGTCAGTAGAATCCAGATCCTCCCAATGGCTGCCTCATACGTTCCAAACCTTGATGAACTTGGGACCAATACGCCTCTAGACCAATGGAACGATTAAGACATTTCAAATATAAACAAAACCGCAGCAAAACATCATCATAACAATTAAATTTATATTCAAATGCGGCAGAGTTATTGGTCTCATTGTAGCGCCCGGTTTACAACTCTGCGTTTTATTGTGCTAACTGTAGTACGCTGTTGTAATCAAGTTCGAACTTAGCCTCACTGGTTTAAGATCCATTTCAGTATAACGCCTGAAATGAGAACACAAATAGAGAACGATGAAAACCTCTTTTGTGTAAGTTAAACACACAATCTTGACCTTTGCTGTAAAGTACGACGATTTTGTGATATTACGTTATGTTTTCGGTTTTAATATCAGCTCAGCTATGCTTGTCTATAAGATCTCATTATAGTTTATCGTCCACTTATGAATCCGTAGTGTGTTCTCCACTAGCGCCACAAGGTAAGAACGTCTGTGAGGCGAACGACAATCACTCATAAGTGAGATCTTACGTATACCCTTAGACTAATACGTATACCACGCTAATTGGTATTCGTTAAATAAAGATTTTAATTGTCACATGGCGTTATATATCAAATCTCACCCAAGATGTTGAAGTCACCTCACAACTGTGAGTTTACAGAAATGCTTCTCTGTATTGTGTACTATCCCGTTGCTGACAGGGTTAAGGAGAACAAGCTGGCCTAGTGCGGCAAGGGCGGATCCAGCTTTCAAAGCAAGGAGGAAGGTCATGTAGTCGAGTTCTGTTCAGGACAGACTCCAAATAGATTACAATAATAAATGTAAGTACAAAAGTATATTATTGTTCAACGTCAAAATAATGCTTGACGTGAAACAACGGTAAAATAAAACCGTGTGAACAAATTGAATGTTTTTTTTTTTGTTTTGATTACCTAATCTTAGTTGACAGTGTCCATAATATGAATATAATTCGGTACAAAAATAGTCAGAGGCATCTTCTCCCTCCGAGATTTTGTTGCTTTACCTATATCACCAACCAAATTATGAGAAATGAGCGTGTTATGCCCCCGACAGCGTTTGTACCGAATTATCAAGTGCAAGTAGTCAGCTCAATCATGACCTCAATGACACTACATTCATACATACAAGGGTCGATCCAGAGGAGGGAGCCGCCCTTGTAGTGACCCTTCTACGGGAAAGCTCAGATTTAGATGTTTTCTCTCAATGTCCTACTTCATTATTAAGTGGCTACTAATATCTATTAAATAAAATCAAATTATGAAACTAAGCACCGTTTTAACGTTTTCACATAGCTCTATAGAACCGGTACGTTATTAAAGTTAATTTATAATATTCTGTCGCTGTGAGCTCTTTTCGAGGTTCGGATCCCTAATTATGCTAAATACGTTTCTTGGTCGTTGGCATTAAGTTTGAACTTCATTTAATACTACTTTCGGTTCATTTAATACTACTTTTGGAGACAAAATCGGAATGTTAGAAATTTAGAGGTATCTCCTAAAGATGTGATTATACCCGCAAAAGTCTTAGAAAATTGTTCCTGCCACTCTTAAGCTTTCTTTCTTTCACTGTCACGCTTTTAATTCTTATTTAGAAGGAGCAATTACTGTTAGAAATAATCGCAAGCAATTATTGATAGCAATGGAATTGGTGAGGCAAATCTCGCCCACGTTTACAGACAATAATCGCCTGTGTTGTGTATACGAGCCTCTAACCAGATATTATAAATATATATGATGCTCTATTTATAAAAAATCACTCCTACGTTCGAGAAAAAATGTCATCGTGTAAATAAATAGTCGTAATGGGCGAGAAATAACTCCAGAAGTTCTTGTATGACACGTGTACCTGCGTCTGAACAGTATGATGCAATAATGTCAGTAGAATTATTGCTAGCAAAATTTTAGTGCGATTATTGCTAGCAATCATTTATCCGTCTGAAAGCGGCTTTGAAATTTAAAGTTTTAGTGCAATCCTACTAATATTATAAAGGCGAAAGTTTGTAAGAATGTATGGATGTTTGGATGTTTGGATGTATGGATGTTTGGATGTATGGATGTTTGTTCCTCTTTCACGCAAAAACTACTGAACGGATTTCTATGAAATTTGGCACACGGGTAGATCATGTCCTGGATTAACACATAGGCTACTTTTTATCCCGGGAAAATATAAAGCGAGACTTTATCCCGGAAAAACTTTTTAAAGCGGGCGGAGTCGCGGGCAAAAGCTAGTTATAAATAAGCCTTTAGCCATATTCGTGTTTATTAAAAAAAATAGAATAAGAACAACCCTTAACCATTACTCAATGCAAAAAACTTAATTTACCCGAAGCTTATAAATACATTAGATTAAAGCTGCCGTGACTGCAGGAAAAATGTCTAAATATTGTACACGAGAATATAATAAGAAAGGAATTAATTTCCATAATTAAATGCCTTCGTTTATTATTCTGAATTTTCACCATAGATAAATACAGTTTGGTTTTACTATTGTTATAAACAAATTAAAGGTTAGGAAAACATATGGAATTGGGGTTTGTGCGTGCCTGCTAATGAATAAATATTTCTGCCTTATATAGATTTTGTTTACCAATTAATGACAAGATGAGCAAGGTAATGGCACGAATTGGCAATGGGCTCGCCCCCTATCACATCATGGGACAGAATGCGCACGGCGAAGGGTGGACTGGTTGCACCTCTGCCTACCCCTTCGAGGACGAAGTTGTGTGTGATGAGCAAGGTAATGGTCAGTGACATGACCGTTTATAAACGCATTGTAATGAGCTCATTAGCCTCAGACAATAAGATTTTACGTCTCGTAATGCCCATTAATTACAATAGACAGTATGTCCCCTCTTAACAAAACCATATGCACGCAATTGCTTGACGGCAGAAATGGTACGTAAACTCCTTCAATCTTAAGTACTTTTCCCGATTGAGGAGTAGCGCTGTCTTATAAAATCTAAGTGACGTGACGTTGTTTTGTATGGTCAGCAAACTTGTTGGTGGCACATACCGGGTGGAAGGGAAACGCTCTCTATACCGGAACGGTAAGAGAGAAGAACCATAACATTAACGAAAAACTATATTCATTTGCAAAGCTAAGCGATAATACTTACTTATTTTAGTATTTCCGTAATTCATGCGCGCGCAATATAAAGCGTACAAAACAGTGGGTGGCCGCCGCGCTGCGCCGGCACCGGCCCGCGGTCGTTAACCCGTCAGCTGATGTACGTGTTTCATTACGATTTTTTTGAAATATTGACCTTTTTTACTATGTTTTTCAGAATAATAGTTTGATTTATCTATCCATACGAAAATTCTACTAAAATTGTAACAATGCGATCGCGATTTTTTTAGTGCCATCACGTCAGGAATCACCAATACTATCACCTGTATTCGTTTCCGAGAGCGTTTCCCTTCCACCCGGTATAATGACTGAACTTTGAAGTTAAGAGATATATGATTTTAAGCATGCTTGACTCTTTCACTTTACTCGCTTAATACCTAAATAGCTGATATTGTATATTTAGAAAAATCCTTATTTATTTGGTTTCCGAAATGGTTGTTGAATTGAGATATAGAAAAATACAATGTCTATTGTTGGAACAAGCTGAAAAAATATTGATTATTGGTTTACCGCAGTGTCTTTTCTTTGTTCATACAAATATTATGATGTAAATCGCATATTTTTATTTATTTATTCGGTTAACCAAAGACCCATGGTGATAGTAGTAAATATAAAAAAAAAATTGTAATATGTTAGTAAATAATTAAAGTACAACAAATTAATACGTGGTGCACCGCTGCACCATTACATGTGAAATGTCACAGCAACGAGCCACATAACAACAATCCAGGCTACTGGCAGTCATTTGAGGAATGCTGTTGGGGCTGGCCCGCACCATGCCCACCAGAGATGCACACCTCTTGCCCATTATTGTGTGGAATCAATCTAACTGGGCATCCGTAAACATCCCTGATGCTCTACAGAAAACGATTTGTTTCAGCAAGAGATGTCATTTAACTGGTCGTAGGTCTCTCATATGTAAGAATCCGTCTGGGTGGGTACCAATGTCTATTTCTATCGCCAAGCAGCAGTGTGCATGCACTATTGTGTTTCGGTTTAAAGGATATTGTAGCCAGTGTAACTACAGGACATAATGAAACTTAACATCTTATGGCTCAGGATGACGAGCGCAGTGGAATGCCACACAGTACTTTCTTTTTTTTTTATGGCATCGAATGACGAGACGAGCATGCCGTTCGCCTGATGGTAAGCGATACGATCACCCATAATCAGTAGAAACACCATCCATCACCTTGAGTTACAATACCATTAGGCAAACGGCACGCTCGTCTTGTCATTCAATGCCATAAAAAAAGAAACATTAAAGCAGCGGCCAAAAGTGGTATCCCAAATCCCTCATTATTTTTGCATATTTGCAAAGTAAATAAATCTTCGTACACATTTTCTACCCTTTTTAGCCAGTTTCTCCCTTCCTAGTAGGAAGTGGGCGTTTATTCGACGCGGCACGGCGGCCCCGGTCGCAATACAATGCCGAATGTTCCCAAAAACGAGGTCATGCCGGTCACACGTAGTTAGTTGTTCGCAACATTTTTAGTTCACACTCGTCAAATTATAAAATGAGGTCTGGCGGAATATTTCGTAGTGAAATTTCCACGATGGATGCTCGTAATAAAAACTTTAACAATTTCAACTCGCTGCTTTTTAATTTACAACACGCGACAAAAACTGGAGTATGAGAGTTACTTGGATGTCTCCCTTCCCGAATTTCATTTTCTTTTCGAGGTCGGAACACTGGGATTTTTACAGCAGTTTTGATTTAGTAACACCTTGGGTTACTTAGTATTAGGTAGTATTTGACTATTATAAATCATAGGTTAAACTTGGCCAATCGTGAATATTTATCTCCATAAAATTTGTATGAAAAGGAAACCAACGGAAAGAGAATTTTAATGCTATTGAATTAAAGCCGTTTATGGCATACATCTAAGCTGCTTGTGAAATATTAAATACTAAGGTTTGTTATTTTATTCGGGCACAATAAAATTACTCCACTACACCTGATGCTTAGTGGAGTGGAGTCCAGAACATCGACTGAAGAGAGATCTGATTATCACTCACCAGTGGATATAATTATGCCGGCCTGTTCGCAACCAGAATGCAAACAGACCCAGGAACGCGACACTTATGGCGCGTTTTACACTTTGTGCTTAGAGATATAAATCTTCTACCTTATTATTCTAATTTCTGCTGACATTAAACGTAGTCTTTAGTGTAAATAGTGGTAGGACTCTCATATGTAAGAGTCCGTCTGGGTGGGTACCACCGCAATATCTATTTCTACTGCCAAGCAACAGTGTGCAAGCACTGTTGTGTTTCGGTTTGTAGCCAGTTTAACTACTGGACATAATGAGACTTAACATCTTGTGTCTCAGGATGTCGAGCGCAGTGGAATGCCACACAGTAGGTACTTTGTAACTCAAGGTGCTGTATGGTGTTACTACTGTTTATGGGCGGTCATATCGCTTACCATCAGGCGAACAGCATGCTATTCTCGTCATTCAATACCATAAAATAAATGTCACAACTCCTATTGAAACGAAATACCCACCTCTGCACCTTTACAGATAAGAGAAACGGATGTCTGGTATAAAATATTATGAACATTAATTAGTTCAAAAATGTATCATGGTAAATTCACCATCAAAGATTCTTTAATCAAAGCGAAAGGATAACTGGCAGTTTACAGTAAAAAACAACAAATAGGTCGCCGTTGAGACAATACAGATGGGAAGAAAGACATCAAAGGCGTAGCTGGAGGGAATGCGTCTCATACGGAAAAAGTCTTGTACTTTAAAAGGTCATGTTTGGTTAATGTAAATGAAGAGTGTGAGAGAAAGAATAAGAAAATCTTTCTTTACTATTCTTTAATCTCATTTGTTACCAGTTTAAATTGCTCGCGTGGAGGAGTTTTCCCGGGATAAAAAAGAGCCTATGGCCTTCCTAGAGTCCCAAACTATCTCCATACCAATATTCAATGAAATCCATTACGCAGTTTTTGAGTTTATCGCGTTCAGAAGGACATACTTTTTCATGTTTCTTTTTTTATGGCATTGAATGACGAGACGAGCATGCCGCTCGCCTGATGGTAAGCGATACGACCGCCGATAAACAGTAGCAACACCATCCAGCACCTATAAATCGTTGCATGTATTTGGGTACAGTGTGTCACAAAGATTCAGCACATCCGAGGCTAGCATGAAATTTACTTTTTATCCCATAAAATGCGCAGTCAGAATTTTGTTATTGGAGAAGTCTTTCACCAGTGGCATAGTTTGGTAATCGAGGATCTTGTCTGGTAAAATTTTGAGATATAAGTACTTGTCAGAGTACGGGGAGACCTCTGGCCATGGAGGACCCGTTGCACTGCACTGCCTAAGTAAGTAAGCCCGATGGTGTCTCCGCCCCTGTCTCTCACGCGTACAGATTTGCGAGTCTTATTGATATGAATTATTAGTAATTTTATTCCTATTTTAGGCTGCAATTTTCGAAATTTAAAAGTACAGCAACTAGGTCAAGTAGGTAATAGTATGCTTTTGCGAAATTCTATTTAATTTTTAGTTAGCAAAAAAATTAACGCTCATTCGCCTTTCAACCTAAGTAAAACATTTTAAAGAGCCCATTTTTCTGGTAAATAAAACGTAATATCCAGAATTTAAACGTCCGAAATATTTTTGAAGCGTCCACTCAAATAAATATTGTACCTAAATTTTTAAATATCATTGCCTTGTTAGATGAAAAGTAATTAATAGGATTGACGTTCCGTGAAAACTATTATGTATACTGGTATCTTTTTTTCTCTTTAGCAAGGCGCGGTTTGCGCATCTGTCAGTGTCAAAGTTTTAGGTTAGATATTTTTTAAAGTACATAAGCCGCAGTTGTACTGTTTCTTTGCTATACTCAGTACTACTATTTCGAAGTAAAGCAGTGGCTACCGTACCAAGACTTTTTCGAGAAGTTTTAGCGGCAACAAAAAGAAGCATTTGATTAGCAATATTATTTCAATTCACTTCATTTGAGCCCTTTAATAGAACTATATTGGACAATATACCACCATAATTATGCAACATAACACTAAGTATCACCAAAATAATGAATTAAAACAAGAGCACCTCATGACACTTCCACGTTCCCGCCAAAACTCCTATTGGTATCTTTGGATTGCGAATGATATTGGTATTTTGTTAATTTAAACATTACGGCTCTGGATACTAATACATTGAGCCCGATCCGACCTTTCATAAAATACAATTCTTGTTTCTTTTTATCATCCTAAGTACTAACTACTATGTCGAAGTAAAGCAGTGCCTACCTTACCAATAATTTATCGCATTTTAGAGCTTAACACTTTCAGCCAAATACAAAAACACCAAGAATCGAATTCCAAAGTTTACAGCCTACGTACTCAGTCGCTAGGCATAACAGAGCAATTATTGTAAAAGTATCACATAAACATTTATTATATATTTTACCACACATTATGTTTTCCAGTAACTTCCTAAGCTTTGTTCTAACTTCCTCTGTAAGCTTCAGATGCTGAAAATTCTATATTACACGCATCAACTTACAGTTACGAAATCCTCCCGAATCCCTCCCACAAAAGTTGCCCTCTATTTGTGATCCCTCTATACTGAGGGCCCTAAATAACCTCTACTTATTATTCAGGACATAAAATATTCACGATAAGGCGTTGTATAAAATAATCATTAAAGGTGCGTCTGTTCTTTAAGATAGCTTTTGCCCGTCGCTCCGCCTGTATTAACACATGGGTGTGACGTCACTAAACTGTGTGGCATCTCTTCTGTTGGACAATTGAACTTCCCATCAGATTTCAAAGTCAAAAGGACTATTGACTGGTATATGAGATTATTTAAACTGGTTCTTTAAGTAGATTGCGCTATCGCCTTTTTGCGTTTATGGGACTTTTTTAGATGGAAAGGTTTTTCACGCGGGTGGAACCGCAAGCATCAGCTAGTAACATAACATTATAAATGCGCGTTTGCGAATTTTTTTTGGATGTTTGAGTGTTTGTTAGAAGTACAAACATACAGAAACTACTGAACGGATTAGGATGAAATACGGCGCTAAGGTAAATCATAACCTGGATTAACATATAGGCTACTTTTTATCCCGGTTATTTGCTCCCATGGGAGATTATGGCAATTATTAAAATTGTTTATTAAATATATGACGCTGGTGTAGCAGTGCTTAGGTATTTTTATAGCGGGAAAAGCTATTAATGCGGACGAAGCCGCGACCTACCCCTGGCACCTAATAATTCTACTAAAAACAGTTTTGAAACATTCAACTTAGACATTAGGAACAAAACAATCCAATCACTAGAAGCCTTCACTGTATTCATTTTGAAACAGATAAATCCTGAATACTAATCCCTCAGGATCCAAGGCATTATAAAAAATGTACATTCTAGAAACTTCGTTAATGGTATTAGCCGACTGATTGAAGTTTTGATTCGTTTTGTACTAAAACAAACAATTACGAAACTAACTTTACCTTATGATGTTTGTCTTGTGGAGTTCTTAGAACTGAGATTATTTTGTAAGCGATTCATTTTGGAACATTGAGGGGACTGAAGGGAATAATAATTCATCAATATAATGAACTAATGGTTGTTTAAAGAATTCACTTAATTTGATCGCTTGGCTATAAATGTGCTGGGCACGAGCCTCTTCTACTACTGAGAGGGTATAGACCTTAGTCCACGCTAGCCTAGTGTAGGTTGGCAGACTCCACATAATTTCTAAATTCTTATTTGCTATATTGCTCGCCTGATGGCGGCAGTTAAGTTATAAATGGAAATACTTAACACCAAAGCTTTAAATTACAAAATACTACGCTCGGTACTTCAGTGCGCCCGGCATCCTGATAATTAAAATTTTGGGTCTCATAATGTTCATTAATTACACTTAGATACAATGCTCTTGAAACTGGACCATAATAGTGGTTTTTTTTATTGCATTGAATGACGAGACGAGCATGCCGTTCGCCTGATGGTAAGCGATACGACCACCCATAAACAGTAGCTACACCATATAGCACCTTGAGTTATAAAGTACTGTGTGGCTATCCACTGCGCTCGTCATCCTGAGACATAAGATTTTAAGTCTCATTATGTCAGTAGTTACACTGGGTACAATGTCCTTCAAACTGAAACACAACAGTGCATGCACATTGCTGCTTGGCGGTAGAAATAGACATTGCGGTGGTATCCACCCAGACGGACTCTTACATATGAGAGACCTACCACCAGTAGATTGAAAGTAAAAGCAGTAATCACTGTACGAATTTTCATGAAATTTTGCACGCGGATAGGCCATGTCCTGGATTAATATATAGGCTATTTTTCATCCTGGTAAATTGCTCCCATGAGAAGCGTATGAATTTTTAATGATATTTTACATTAGATGTCGCTGACGTACAAATAGTGTTATGGATCGCTACAATGATTTAGGGATTTATGTACCTTTTCTTACCTGGTTGAAACTGCGAGCATACTCTATTTTAATATAAACTAAGTATAAATAATTATTTTCTTTAAATACATAAATTTCCATTAATATGCAAAAAATAGGGAATTAGTAATGATAAAACACCTCTTACAGATACAAAAAGAAATTTGCCTATTTACCATATCCGTAAAGCTCCCTAAAAGGTAAAGGCTTATGGAGCTTCTTAGGCAAATCCCTCTCAACATTTCGCGCCCTTATCCCAAACTAAAATATTCTTCTACGTTATTATAAATGAGATGAAGTAAAATAAAAATAAGATGAAAAAAAAACTTGATAAAAAACTCGACTAGGCACATGCTAGAGATCAAAGGGAAAAACTGTCCATCCAAGCAAAGTTTGCGACTAAGGGCGGGATGGTAAACTTATAAAGAATTCGGTATTTGCCGTCCAGACAAATTGTATTAAGTTTGGTGAGGGGGAAGGAATTATTTTAGATGTGCAATGGCCGACGACAATACGTGTATTTGAAAAGTTCCAGATCTTAATTTGTAGTTTCGAAAGAGCAATCGAAACTTCTTTGTGGAAAATCCAGTGCCCATAAATAAGAGAAATCTCTTTTGTGACATTCGATTACTTGGTTTCGTTTTGAAGGTTTTTGAAACACAGACGAGTTTGTTTTTCCCACATGGTGACAACTTTTTATTGCTAAGAATTTATATTTTTTATTTTGTATACGCTATTACTAGATTTTGCCCGCGGCTCCACCCGCGCTCAAAAGTTTTTCCGGGATAAAAGTTTCGCTTTTTACTTTCCCAAGATAAAATGTAGCTATGTGTTAATCTAGGACATGATCTACTCGGTTGCCAAATTTCATCGAAATCCGCTTATTAGTTTTTGCGTGAAAGAGTAATAAACGTCCATACATCGCACCGTTAGAACGAAAACGACACAATTCAAAAAATAGAAAATTGAGTTGTCATTTTTAAATGATTAAAAACTAGTCCCTTATTTATAAAAATGTAATAAAAAAGGGACCGATATAACAGTTTCGTCCTTTTCCTGCTTGAATATGGCTGTGTTTGAACTATTATTGTATTGAGAACTTCGTTTTAAGTAATTTTATGACGATAGCTCAATTTTCTATCTTTTTGAATTGTGTCGTTTTCATCCTAAAGGTGCGACATCCAGACATCCATACATACTTACAAACTTTCACGTTTATAATATTAGTAGGATTACTTTACATTGGCAAAATTAGCGGTAGATAATCCGTGGAAACCATAATTTAAAAGAAGAAGTGTTGTGATTTTTGTACAAAACATTTGTCAAATTGTAACAAAAGAGAACATTTGTTTTTTTACGTGCATGGCCAGGTCACTGCACTATTTCTAAGTGGAGTCAAATCTAAATAGGGTTTCGACTAACGAGAGATGAATATCCCTCACCAGTTGAGATAATTATGCCGGCCTATTTGAAACCGGAGATACACAGGCTGATCCCGGCACGTGACACACTTACGTGGCCTACGATAGTTTTAAACTTTGGTACGGTAATCGCTATCCAGATGGGTCCGAATAGTCTATCATCTATTATTATTTATATCTATATACCATTATAAAGCTGAAAAGTTTTTTTGGTTAGTTGATCGTGCTAATCTCGGGAACTACTGAACTGATTTTAAAAATTCTTTGATTAATAGGAATCTACATTATTCCTGCGTATAGGGTAATTTTGATACCGAAAAACTTTTTCGCGTGGGTGGAGCTGCGAGTAATACTAATATCATATATATCCATCGTATCATTATCATGTGATTCCGCAGAAAGCGGCAGACGGCAGACGGCAACAGCATGTGCCGCGACGGCAGACGGCACTACTAAAGTATTAAATTGTATGAGACCGTTTCGCACACGACGGCACATTAAATCGTTACATAAAGTTTATATTTTAAGGGCTGATTTTAAATCATTAGGTTTTATCGAATAAATTATAAGCTCATCGCGTATGAAAGTTAAATAATATTTATATTTTATATCTCGAAGTATTTTAATATCAATATTAATCCTATAACGATCTACAAAATATACGCGCCAAATAGATTATTTTTTAAAAATAGACAGGGAAACCACAACCCATTGAACTCTTTGCCTTTCATCAGATATTATTTCTTTAGGATGTTATTAGCTATCTCTATCATAAATGAAGCCTGTTTACACCTGTATTTTATTTATTTTCAACCTTTTCTTGACTGGACTGCCTCGGTGGCGTAGTTGTATTACAGTACGACTGCAAAGCTGGGATCTCGGGTTGATCCCCGGGTCGGGCAAAGTGATATTGAGTTTTTCTATTCAGTATCAGCCCGGAGTCTGGAATTTGTGCCCGATATGGTGATAGGCTCGCCACCTATCACATCATGGGACGGAGTAACGGCGAAAAGTGGGTGCACTAGTTGCGCCTCTGCCTACCCCTTCGGGGATAACAGGCGTTAGTGTGTGTGTGTTTCAACCTTTTCTTCTAACATAATCGTAGTTTTTCTTTAAGGAGAGATTATTTCAAAATATTTCATTCCTCCCTTTGAAACCAAAGGAAAGTTTTTAAATCAAAGGAAAGGTTTACTTATTAAGGAAAATAGGTTAAATTTTGGCAGAAATAACAAAATATTATGGCGATTTTGACACAAGTTATGTATACCTTTCAATACGGAATTTGTGCCCGATATGGCGATAGGCTCGCCTCCTATCACATCATGGAACGGAATAACGGCGAAAAGTGGGTGCACTAGTTGCGCCTCAGCCTACCCCTTCGGGGATAAAAAGCGTGTGTGTGGGCTTTTTTTAGCTCTTCGCGTCTCCACATAATTGGGCGACTTTAGGCTACTTCACAATACATTTTCGATGACTTCAACCATCATACATCTGGCAACACTGCCAGCCGACGCTGCGGCAGTCGCCAGACATCTTTAGAGTAATGCGCATGCGTCTTGGCTCGCGCTGGAGTCCCGGTTCACGCGCCGTACGCTTGTTTGCAATGTTACTGTAAAGTTAACTAAAGTGTTGTACGGTTAAGTACCAAAGTATCATTGATACCCACGTCGTGCTACATTTTGGCTGCCCAACGTATCTCTCATCATGCCGACGAACGCCGAGCACGTCAGTCACCGCCTCCCCCGGAAAGCGATGATGCAGCGAGTTCGAATGGAAACATCACCATGAATCAAAAGGCGATGTTGTCTATACTAACCACAATAGAGTAGTTGTAAGCGGAGTTCTGCACACAGCCCATGAGCGAAGTACGCGCATCCACGCCGGCGCAACCCGACCACGCCGCTGCCGCCGCCGCAGCCACCACAGTCTCCGCTATTAATGGTAACTTCGCGCAATGCAAGTTGCGGTATACTGGCCTACTGGAGGTGTCGATTGAGGGTTTTATAGACGCAATTATTATTAGCCTTACCTCTGATACTGAAAATTGTTTTAACTTAAATCTAATACATCGGGTTTTTCGGTTCAGTGGTCAGCGTGTCCAGTGACACATAGGCCTCTTCAAGCTGCTTCCATTCTTTTCTTTTGGTAGCTTTTCTAAACCAGATTGTCCCTCCAATTATCTTGATATCATCTGTCCATTTTTTAGCTTGTCTGCCTCTTCTTTTGCCATCACGTTATAGACGCAATAGAGATATAAAAATCGTGCTATAACAGTAACAATCAAAGTAACTGTTAATTATACCCATCACGCGTTAATAGCCGGAGGGGTAGGGAAAGATGCAACCAGGGCAACTATTTTACGCCATGTGCCCCATCCCATAGCAGCAGCAATTTCATCATCATCTTCATCATCACCCACATGAAGTCCACTGATGAACATAGGCCTCCCCTAAAGAGCCCAAAGATCCCCCAAAGCTCTTTGGGGGAGCAGCAAGTTACTTTTACCTAAATCACTTGGCTTGACCGAAGATATTACTTTAATATTCAAGTATAAATCAGCATCCTGTTTCAATAAAAGCAATACTTTCTGTACAATCTGAAATTCAACAAATTTCACAACTCGCAAGTACCATTTAAAAGTAGGCTAATTGTCCTGCAGAGCTGCTCGATATTCAAATTGCCATAAGTGATACATAAGGCTTCTGAGATACTGGTTATAATAGCCATAAGTCCTGGTGGCCTAGTTTCGAAATTCAGTATATAAATTGGCTAAGTTAAAGCCTAGGCTATTAATGGTGCTGGTTTTTTGTTCATTTTTGGAGTGGAGCCAAGTCACCTACACTGGACAACGCAGGTCTGTTGGTGACTGCAACTGTTTTAGTTCGAAATCGGTTTTGTTATAGATTAAAGCGGAGTTTTGTTTCAACTGCTGTTTCTGTTTAAAGATGTTTTTAATGATACCACCGTATTATACCAGCACAAAGTCCAAAGTAATATCGACTTAGTGTCGTTTATATTTAAAATTGAGATCAGATTGTACACCATATTACAATTATTTCTATTTCTATACCAAATAATAATATAACGAAAGTGACTCGTTATAGTATTGATAAATGTCATTTTTTTATGGCATTGAATGACGAGACGAACATGCCGTTCGCCTGATGGTAAGCGATACGACCGCCCTTAAACAGTAGTAGCACCATACAGCACCGTGAGCTACAAAGTACTGTGTGGCATTCCACTGCGCTCGTCATCCTGTGTAATCATCATCATCAATCATCATATCTTAATTCTCATGATGTTCAATAGTTACATTGGCTACAATGTCCTTCACACAACAATGCATGCACAGTGCTGCTTGGCGGTAGAAATAGACATTGCGGTGGTCCCCAGCCAGACGGACTCTTACATATGAGAGACCTACTACCAGTACGGTTAAGGCACTACACAAACGCTGTCATCTTATTGAGAAACACAACACTGCAGCCGAACGTATTTTAAAGTAGTGCAGTGATTCTCGACAACTTAGAATCATCTGCGTGATCTTATTACTAAGTGGCGATCTCGTAAGTTGCTATACCGTTTCGCCCCATGGTGTATTTATTAAAGCAGTCACGCTCACAACCCTAATGCATTGAAGGTACGGTTGTGACAGGCGCTGTCATTCACCCCTAAATTACGTTTTTTATGTGCTCTACTTTGCAAATTACTTGAGTTTTCGTGGAATTTTGCTATAATAGTTCTGACAATACTGATGTTATGAGTGAAGATTGTGGGTTTCTTTTTTATGAAAATTAATCCAACGGAACTCAAACCTTGGCGACACGCTTACGTGGGTGACTGTGGAGGAGTTTAGACCTTGCTTATGCTGGTCGCTGCACTGGCAGAAACCCAATGCGTAGGACCGACTAAATCCGCGCAAAAATCAACATAGGAGTCGCTGAGGCTGTTTGTTGCGCCGAGAGCCGGAGCAGATGGCATATCATTCGCGGCAAGTTAATTTCATGAGTCATGACCCCCATTATTGGTGAACAGAAGCGAAGTGAGAGAGAGACAGAAAGACAGAGTTCGTCGCTATCTAGGCGATTAGAAATATTCTTCGACCAGCTCCTTATAACTGACCAGTGATAACTAGCTGATATTGTTTAGTATGGTGAGATTTCCAGAAGTACATACAAACACTCCCATCCTTAATCTAGTTTTGTTGGTATTGTGTTATGACATATCAGTTAATTCTACGTATAAAATAATAAATAGGATGTCGGAATTGGAACACGGTTGTTATGTACGAATGATTAATATCCGGGCTAGGAATTTTAGTTTTTGTGTAATGATGACATAGTTTATATTGGGAAATTTCTATGACGCACCGATGACTCTTTGAAACAAGATTCGACATATTTGATCACATACACAAATGCTTAATTCGCCAATAATTGCATTGGGTTTGAATGTTGTGGGATCTTAGACATAAATCTGATGGGGTTAGGATCCTTGTTCTCCTTTTTTAAAAATGGCTCGACCATTTCATCGGTGAGTTTGCCAATAACGAGTGGTTGATGTTAAAATATTAACACAACTGTTTCTAAATAGCTTAACTAAAAAATCGATGGCGATAAAGAGCAATAGAAAGAAAACATTTGATATTGGTGAATATTATTAGATTTAAAACCAAGCACAGGTGACAGGAGCGTACAGCATAGATGATAAAATAAGTACAAAATAACTATGGAGAGAGAGCTTAGGAACACAGAAAGGAAGAACAGCAAAGAGCACAAGCAGATGCAACAAAAAGCTTAACTCTTTCAAGATAGGGTTATTTGTGTCTAAGTATTAGAACGAACTGACAGTTTTGCTGAACTTCGAATCGTACTGCCGACCAATCTAACGTCCGATTAATTTGTCGTTGCCGAATTTTATCAGGTCTTGTGAACAGTGGTATTAAAATATCAATAACACAAATCCAACATTAAATGTCGGATAAATTTTATCGTACCGATAAATCGGTGGACCCCACTTATATCCACAAAGGCGTCTATATCAGGCAAAATGACCAGTAACACCCGACATTCCAAATTTATATTATCAAAATATTACAAGTCGCCTTCCATTTGCAGCTTGGATAAGCAACGATACTGCTATAACCCTATAGCATATTGGACTACATTTTGAGAGCTTCTGAGCATGTTAAGCCTCGACATTGGTTGTTATCGTGCGGAGCCAGTTGTGAAGTTAGATCCAAAGTGCTGCCTAGGATACCTAGGATACTAAAACTTAACTTGTATTACATAAAGTTCATTGTTAGCTTCACACAGTTAAACTTTTTTTTATATTATGACAGGGGCGAATAACGTATTATAAACAAAATTTAAAATCCCGATACCTAATTTATTTATATTTTTTTAATCGTAATATACTACTGGTGGTAAGTCTCTCATATGTTAGAATCCGTCAGGGTAGGTACCACCGCAATGTCTATTTCTAACGCCAAGCAGCAGTGTGCATGCACTGTTATATTTCGGTTTGAAGGACATTGTAGCCAGTGTAACTACAGGACATAATGAGACTTAACATCTTATGTCTCAGGATGACGAGCGCAGTGGAATGCCACACAGTACTTTGTCACTCAAGGTACTGTGTGGTATATTGCTACTGTTTATGGACGGCCGTATCGCTTACCATCAGGAGAATGGCATGCTCGTTTCGTCATTCGATGCCATAAAAAATACTAAGCAATATCAGCGAGTAATCACTAGTCAGTTATAATGCGCTGGTCGTAGAATATTAACCACCTGGATGGCGACCAGCATACTCTCTCTCTCTCTCTCTCTCTTCGCGTCTATAAAAAAAAATGCAATTTTTTGCTGTTTGATCTAAGTTGAATACATATCCGTTGGTTCATAAACTTAATACTGGTCTATTAAACTGATGCCGCTATACATAATGACTGGTAATATGACGTATTCCCGCTAAGAGCATGTAGATTGATTCAAAAGCAATCGATTTTGCCCCATGAGGCCCTATCCGGATCTTAATAGCTTTTGAGCAATTGAATTGCACTTACGCATACTCCCACCTTTTATCCCCGAAGGGGTAGGCAGAAGCGCAACTAGTGCACCCACTTTTCGCCGTGCGTATTCCGTCCCATGATGTGATAGCCTATCGCGATATCGGGCACAAATTCCAGACTCCGGGCTGATACTGAATAGAAAAATCCAATATCATTTTTCCCGACCTGGGAATCGGACCCCAGCATTGCAGTCGTACAGGCAAGGCAGCAAATAAAGTTCTTAAGTTAAGCTGCTTGTTTCAGGATAACTTCTAGTGGCTAAATGTGCAAAATAGGTCAAAAACTTATTTATTTATCCAGCTTTCTAATGGAGTATAAAACATCACACTTTACCTAGTAGAAGGGAATAAAATACAAATGCTTGAGTACCGGTCTGGTACAAATTGTTTTGTATGCATAATGAAATGGAAAAAACAAAGAACACCTCATCATTATTAAATCATAATACAGTTAATTCACAACTTGTAAAGCTAAGATATGATTAATAGTCACGCAACTATGGTAAATTGTGGTACATATTATATGCTATACGGCAGTTTATTCGAAATTTAAAAGCTAAGCTACAGTGACGACTATGGTAAACCAGACGGGTATGGTAAACCACTGATGGTTACCAACAAATCTTTTTTTTTTCAAAACACTCACTCCTTTGTCCCATAGGGGTAAGCAGAGAATATTGTGTGCTATCTTGACACACCTATTCGCCTTTTTGTCAAAATATCCTTATTATATATCTAGGTATTATTTAGTGATTAAAGCATATTAGTTAGCAAAGAAACAAAAAAATGCAAACTGAAACTCAATACGTCACTAATTATTACTATCATTAATTTTCTTTCGTTTTCAAAACGTGTTTTGGTTCTCTAATATACATTGTATTATTATCTTTATATGACACCATTCAAGAAGTTCTGGAGAAAACACTCGCCCAAATAACATTGTGTTATTACGCGTCATTATTGGTAAAAATATATACACACACACACACACACACACATTCACGCTTTGTATCCCCGAAGAGATAGGCAGAGGCGCAACTAATTGCACCCACTATTCGCCGTGTATGTTCCGTCCCATTACCATATGACAGGGGCGAGCCTTTGGCCATATCGGGCACAAATTCCAGACTCCAGGCAAGTACTCAATAAAAAAACCCAATATCACTGACCGATCCGGGCATCGAACCCGAGACCTGAGCATTGCAGACGCAATACAATTACAACATTGAGGCAGTCATTGTTAAAAATTAAGTACATTATTTCACGCTTATTAATTAACTAGTAGTGCTCGCAGCTCCGCCGGCGTGAAAAATTTTTTCCGGGACAAATTTTTTTCCCTGGATAAAAAGTAGCCTATAGCACTCAGGAGTTTTGTAGCTTCCTATTAGTGAAAGAATTTTCAAAATCGGTTCAGTAGTTCCTGAGATTAGCGCGTTCAAACAGACAAACAAACAAACAAACCCTTCAGCTTTATAATATTACTAGCTTTTGCCCACGGCTTCGCCCGCGTTAATAAGTTTTTCCGGGCTAAAAGTACATAAAAACCTTCCCGTTGAATCACTCTATGACTATGACGTGGATACAACTCTTAACAAATAATGCATTAATTTCGACCAAATTTCATTACGATAAAAACGGTTCTAGTAAGTTAATCTTAAAAGATAGACAGATACTGTTGCGGACATTTTTTTAGATAATTTCAAGAGGAATAATTCTTTCATACATATATTTTTGATATCTAGAACCGTTTTCGCAGCGCACGCAATGGAAGCCCTCAAGGATGAATAATTTTCCCCGCTTTTTTCACATTTTCCATTATTTCTTCGCTTCTAATAGTTGCATCGTGATGTTATATAGCCTATAGCCTTCCTCGATAAATGGTCTATTCAACACAAAAAGAATTTTTCAATTCGAACCAGTAGTTCCTGAGATTAGCGCGTTCAAACAAACAAACAAACTCTTCAGCTTTATAATATTAGTATAGATTATAGATTGAAATTAAAATGTAAAAAATAAATGCCACCCAAAAGATATTTTCTAATTATTCAACATTATGCATTTACGAGTTTAAATACGATATAGGCGTAGGTCTAAAAAAAATTATCGCGATTCTTTCTACAAAAATATTATAGCGGTTACCCTGGCTGGTGATAGTGCTCTTAAACAGATCCTCTTCACTGGATACCAGTGTGCTATAAAGCGGTAATCATTTCCACCGACTTTCCCCCTGAAGCTGTAAAATTCTGAATTAATAGACAATTATGATAAAAAAAAAATCAAAAGATGACCGCTATTATAAAAGACGTTAAATGTCCACAAATATCAAGTCTTGTTTAATTTCAATTTATTTCCTAAAATTTCTTCATGTTTGGGCCACACTAAAGATAATGTTAACGCCAAGTCTCAAAAAAAGATGGTATGAAAATAGAGCGTTAACTAAAAACCAATATCAACGACCTATGTAACGTCGTGCTGAAATTATTTTCTTAATTCGTTTTAACTTTAGCTTCGTTCTTCGCCTCTTTATGCAATATAATTATGTCATGAGACGGTAGTGCAGCCAAAGTAACTATGGTTGGGCTAACGCGAGTACTTACTCAATATGTCAGTGAAAACATTGCCGTTTTCCAGAAGTTTCTAGATAAGATAAAGATAAAGATATATTTATTTTGCAAATATGGGTAAAATAGATGATAGTACATTTTATTAATAAGAGCAACCATATTTAACCAAAAGATGGTATGCAAAATTAAATTTTTGAATTTAAATACTTTGTCACAATAATTATTACATTATAAAATTAGAAAATAAAAATAAAAAAGAAAATAATAAAATATTAAAAAATTACAGTCACAATATACTTATATGTCAATATTTAAATTAAGATTTTAAAATAAAAATATTACAATATGTCATTTTTAGTTACAAAATTATTTATGCTCCAGTCAAAAACTCTGTCAGATTATAATAAACCTTATCCACTAAAAAACTTCTTAACTGTTTCTTGAATATTGATATGTTCAAATCTTTTAATGCCTTAGGCAACTTATTATAAATGACTGGTGCCATACAGACGACACTATTACTCGTCAAGGCGGTCTTAGCACTATGTAAGCGTAGTCTGCTATTGTCACGTCTATTCCTAGGAACAGTATCAGCTAGACGTTTGAAACGACCGGGGTTGGATTTAACAAATACAGCTATTTCTAATATATAAATACAAGTCAATGTCAATATTTTGTACTAGCTTTTGCCCGCGGCTCCGCCCGCATCAAAAAGTTTTTCCGGGATAAAAGTCCCGGTTTATATTTTCCCGGGACAAAAAGCAGCCTATGTGTTAATCCAGGACATGATCTACCCGTGTGCCAAATTTCATCGAAATCCGTTCAGTGGTTTTTGCGTGAAAGAGGAACAAACATCCTTACATCCATACATCCAAACATCCAAACATCCAAACATCCAGACATTCTTACAAACTTTCGCCTTTATAATATTAGTAGGATTGTTTAAAATATGGCTTACAACTGTCATTAACTTTTAATCGGAACATAGATCTTATGCATTGTTTTTGGGCTTTAAAGGCTATTTCTTTGTTGCTAGAGTTACCCCAAAATATAACGCCGTATCGTAGGTGAGATTCGACTATCCCATAGTAAGCGGTGAGAATTGCATCTGTATTGACTGTCGATGACAACATATATAGAGCATATGCAGACTTACTTATTTTTTTACAGAGATTCTCTATATGTGGCTTCCAGCATAGTTTTTTATCAATTTCCAGTCCAAGAAATTTTGTGCTATCTACTGCTTCAATAGTGTCATTATTGTGATGGATGTATAAGTTGTTATTATCCGACATGCGTTGATTGAAATGTATAATTTTTGTTTTACTTAAATTAATTTTCAAGTTATTGTCTGTCAACCACTTAATAACAGATATCAATGAAATGTTAATTTCATTTAAATATGTGTCTACACGTTTACATGGTATTGTCATAGTGCTATCGTCGGCAAAAAGAGTCAAAGGGTAATCTATGGATTTAGGTAAATCATTAATATATAATATAAATAATAATGGGCCCAGAACACTTCCCTGTGGTACCCCGTACATAACTTTACGTTCTAATGACCTGAATGTTTGTTCGGTTCTACTTTTAACGTTCTAAAACCAATATACGAGAACTTGATCGTAACATTTCGTATTACAATCTGAGCAAATTTATCTGATAATTTTGAGGAACAAATCGAGCGTGATGACGAATCAATAAATCTGCATTTGACCTTAAACTTCATGAGATATGGACGCGGGCAGGGAGCCAAGTGGGAGCCCACAAGTTTGAGTTTCAATTGACGGACTATTTTATTGACAGTCACTTTCACTGCTACTTTTATTTAGATAATTTGTATTGTCGCGCCTCTTACCGCTAAGTGTAGCGTTAGACCTCCTACAAGGCGGCAGACTACCTCGTAAAGGTCGCAGGAACCCTTGGATGCTGGTCGCTTCCGACAGGTTGGTCTGGAACTCTGGATATCTTTAGGGAAGACCTATGATCAGCAACGGTCTTCTAAAAGCTGAATAAAACTCATATACCTGTATGTTTATGTTTCTTGCAGGGGCGGTTGCGGACGACAACTTAGACGTGAGTCGGAGGAAGCCCGCAGCCGTCCCTAATGCGCCGAAGATGGCCACCGCGCAGTTTTGGTTGGTATGCCGTGCGTTGTTAATAGGTTAGGGACTCGACCCGGCGGTCGCCCGACGTTTTCCAACTCTCCGGGCGGCTCAACGTCGGGTCGTAAGGCACGGTGAACCCAACATAACCGCTCAGTCGTTCCCCTTGAACGCTGGGCGGTAGTTATAAGTTACTTTCTCCGCGTAAAAAAAAGTTTCTTCCAATTTTACATTTCATTAAGTAACTTACCGTTTTTAATGTGGAAAGGAATTAGATGAGTTTTATAAGTATATTTACAAAGTCTCTCCGATGTGAGTCATGCGAGTCAGATTAGGTTAGCAATATCTTTTGCCAACAAACATTGCGCAAGGTCAGTATAATTGGAAATGACGATAAACATCTAACATCTCGGAGTGACGAGCGCAGCGCCATGTCTCGCAATTTGTAACTTAAAGTTCGTACATTGCTACCTTAGACCATAGAAAAGACCAAAGAATTGACGCGCCATATGCTTATGCCGGGAACAAATAGGTAATTCTGTCACTGTCAAGTACCCACTACATAGATAATGTTACACATACTCGACCATTTTGTGTTATGAACGTACATATACATATTTGTTAAACAGTGCCTCGGTGGCGTAGTTATATTACGGTACGACTGCAATGCAGAGGTCTCGGGTTAGATGTCAACTTCAATTTGACAGTGTCTCAGCTGATATCGCACTTGAGAGCGAAATTGAGTTCCATCGTTAATACGGTCCTGAGATTGCTAATGTTTATGGGCAGACGCTAATAAATTTCAGAAATAAATGTTCATTTTAACTTTGGAATTTATTAAAACTTTCCGTACTTCGTTTAAATAATAATGTACTAAGTCCACTTACCACGTTATATTGCAGAATTTTAGAGCACTTCAAATGGTCACTGTATTTATGTTATATAGAAATTTAGGGTAAGTTTTGAACTAACAACATACACCAAGAGGCTAACGTAGTCATTAGAAGTCCTAAAATGTAATATAGCAGTTTGATAAATACACACAATTTCACACCTGTTATCTCCGAAGGGGTACAAAGATGTGCAACTAGTGCATCCACTTTTAGCTATGCTCTGCCCCATTATGTGATAAGGAGCAAGCCCATGCCCACATTCGACCCGGGATTCGAACCCGAGACCTCAGAGCGGTAGTCGAAACCGTGCACGCAATATAACTATTAACTAGTAAGCATTCATATAAATAAAACTCCTGAACATAACGGCGCTGCGGCGCGCACTGATTGCTTTTACGCGATTATGCGAAAAAGGTGTGCGTCCCTGGTGCGTAGGATTCGGGTCAGTTCGAACTTTGTCCTGAAAATGATAGCTGATAAACCAGATTGCTTTTATGTCCGGCACTGTTGTGACAAACATGTTACATATAGTGCCGGATAAAAGTATTATGTGTACTAATGTAGTCCTGTCTAATTTTATGTAAAATATTTGTTATGGGTCCTTTGTTACCTGATATAAATAAATAAATAAAAAAAAATAAAAAAATAACGAATTTGCATATGATGTAGCCGCCTCCTTAATCTAGTGTCCTGTGTCACCGATTATGATATGATCCAATATGTGCAGAGTTTGTTCCAATGTTGGGCAAATTTTAAGTAAGATCTCACATGATTTGGCAGTGGCCAAAATGTTGACGTTACACTACCAAGAACCACAAAGTAAAGTTTTTTAAAGCGACAAAGAAATGGTGTTGCGATAACCTCACATAAGAGTGCGATAAGGTAAAAAAAACATGTACTAAGATACTTTGATTCTATAGTTTTAATATTTTAATTTTATACAAAAACAAAAATTACCAACAATACAACCCACAAAATTGTGCGTTAATAAACCAATGTTTCTTACAATTACTTTACATTCACAAACGACTTGAAATCCACTAAGAAACTTGACTTCAAATGACGTTCTGAACATTTCAAATTTCTCTTAGAACAAAACCACGCGAAGTCACGGGCGAAGATATATTCAATATAACGAAATATCTTTATTACCTGCTGCAAATTTAAATCCAACGAAATTAATTCTGCCAAAGTTTCTAATCTCTAACGAAGGAATGTCAGAATTGTTCCAAAATCCGTCGTCCATTATGAAAATTTTAACGTAAGCAACATCGTCTACCCTAATTTCTGTGAACCCCGCCAAAAGCCATAAGGGCTTGGCTTCTCTTATAGCGATTTGTTTTTCAAATTAGGTGATTAGTTTTTTCATAATAATTTTAATTTGCCATGGTTTGCTATAAGACACTCATACAAACCATTGCTATTCGTTGATAAACTTGATGAAGGTCGCAGGAACACGCTGGATGCAGACCACTTGACAGGTCCATCTGGAAATCTTTAGGGGAGAGCTATGTTCAGCAGTTATTATTATATTGTGGCAGGTGATGATGATTATCGCTATTAGTTTTAATACTTATGTGTTTTTCTTAATATGGCGGTAGGTTCGCCCCCTATCACGTCATGGGACGGAATAATGGCGAAAAGTGGATGCACTAGTAGCGGTTCTGCCTACCCCTTCGGGTCTATAAGGCGTGAGCGTGTGTGTGTATGTGTGTGTGTGTGTCGTTCTTAATAAAAAAAATCTTAATCTCCTTATATGTACTACTTACCCCAGCTGTAAAGCTGAAGAGATTGTTTGTTACTTTCAATACAATAATTTATAGTCTTAAAAAGGATTTTTTTTTTTTTATTTATTTATTTCAAAAAAATTTTCAAAAATTCTGAAAAATCTTTCACTAGTATTCTTACGCTATATCTAAGTAACGAGCTAGAAACACGAGCAGACTCGCGACCTGAAACTAGTGTACCAATAACTAGGAATGCAAACAGATGGACCACAGATTAATGTTGAAGATTAGAGTTTACACGATGTTCTGGGAACTGTTTGCATCTATTCAGGGTATTGTAGCTTGTTACGTTATTATCGATGCGACAAATTGTTATAGGAGATAGATACTTCCAAATTATAACTGTTAATAATGGAAACTATCCCTCAACTTTGTTCGTATGAGAGTCCGCTTTAGAAATAATAGTCCTAACTATTGTTGCACTTTTATGGGCACAGAAATAACCTATTAGATATTAAGTTAATTGTAAATTATAAACTGTAGTTTAGTTCCAGTACTATTGTAATCAGCCCTGTAATATATACTGCCCACTGCTGAGAAAGGGTCTTCTCTACTACTGAAAGGGGTTAGGCTTTAGTCCACCACGCTGGCCTAGTGCGAGTTGGCAGACTTCACATACCTTCGAAATTCTAAGAACTTCTCAGGTATCCAGGTTTCCTCACGATGTTTTCCTTCGCCGTTGAAGCGAGCGATAATTATTCACAAAGAATACACAAATATTTTTTTAGAAAAGTCAGAGGTATGTGCCCTTAGAATTCAACGTTTAGGTTTGAAGGTGGCCCTCGAGAAAACCGAGGCCGTGTGTTTTCACGGACCTCGGAGAGGGCCACCGGCCGGTGCCCGCATCGTCGTTGGGGGGATGCGGATCCCCATCGGCTCTAGCATGAAGTATCTGGGTTTTGTCCTAGATAGCCGTCCACCTATTAGTCTAGCCAACTTTTGTGACCCCCGTGATGGACGGCAGCGTGCCTCACGCTGCCTTTGACGCCAAGGGCGTCCTTCGGTGTGCGGGGGCTTCTGAGCCCCCCCAACAACAGGAGACGGTCCGCAATAGTGGTACGCGCAGGGGCGGTTGCGGACGACAACTTAGACGTGAGTCGGAGGAAGCCGTCCCTAATGCGCCGAAGATGGCCACCGCGGAGTTTTGATTGGTATGCCGTGCGGTGTACATAGGTTAGGGACTCGGCCCGGCGGTCGCCCGACGTTTTCCATCTCTCCGGGCGGCTCAACGTCGGGTCGTAAGGCACGGTGAACCCAACATAACCGCTCAGTCGTTCCCCTAGAACACTGGGCGGTAGTAATAATTCACTTTCTCCGCGTAAACAAAAAAAAAGAGGTATGTGCCCTTGGGTTTTAAACCTGCGGACATTTGTCACGGCAGTCCGTTCCAAACCAACCCAACTATGCTATCGCCACTTTAAACGTAAATGCTTATCATAATATAATTGTATAAGCCGACCAAATGTAAAAGTCACACTCTAATCTATGCTCCCAAATAAATGGTAATAAAATAAGTACTATCTAGATTAGCTGTTTAATACGACTGTTTTAATACGACAGCTGTCAAATAAAATTTACTTTAAACTTGAAACAAGCACTGAATGTACCTTGGAGACAGGGATCAAACCTGCCACCTTCTTCTCAGCAGTCCATACTGCGCACTAGGTTATCTTCACTTACAAGTAATGACTAATGAATTCAATGGCCGCTTAAAATATTGATAAAGCATGACGTTGAATTTTTTGCAATAGTTGTTTGCAACGCTAATCAATTCGAACGGAAACGATCTTCCTGGCCTTATCCTATAGGTACGTGGGGTCGTTGTCACAAATATGCATATTTTAAAGGCCATTATAAAAATAGAGTTAGGTACTGGGCAAATTGTTCACAGCACGGATAAGATTGACGAACACGGTTTCCCAGAAACCAGTGATGGCTTGCAGCTGTGGTCCTTATGATACAATGATATCTTGAAGCTCAAATACAAGTATGTACTCCAAAATCGTTCAAGTGGGTAGGCAAATTACATGCAGAAGATCGTTGAATTTTGTCTTATATTATTAATAAATAATATTTTCTGCCTCGGTAGTGTAGTTGCATTACGGTACGACGGCAATGTTGAGGTTTGGTTCGATCCACGGGTTGGGCAAAGTAATATTGAATTTTTCTACTTGGTATCAGCCTGAATACTGAGATTTGCGCCCGATATGGCGATAAGCTCACCCCCTATTACATCATGGGACGGAATACGCAGGGCAAAAAGTGAGTGCACTAGTTGCGCCTCTGCCTACTCCTTCGGGGACAAAGGGCGTGTGTGTGTGTGTGTGTGTGTGTGTGTGTGTGTGTGTGTGTGTGTGTGTGTGTGTGTGTGTGTGTGTATGTGTGTGTGTGTGTGTGTGTGTGTGTGTGTGTGTGTGTCTGTGTATAATGTTAATATACGCTAAGGTTTGAGATATTTGTCAGAAGTAAAGGTGTAACTAACACAATTGGTTTTAGATGAAATTTCGTACATTGACATTTTAAGAGATCACTAAACATTTGAAAGTAAAATTAAATATATTACCTGAACTTTTTTCCAGACTAAAACGCAAAATTCGCCATCACTGACGCCACACAAATACAAACCAAAGGCTTAAGACGAGTACATTCATCAGCTGATGCACAAGATACGCTGAACTTAGGCGAGAGTAACAAACTTGAAGATCTCGAAGTTTCTTCTCAAAGGGATCTGAATATTTGCGGTCACGTGAAGTTACGTTGATGTTATAATTATAGGTTTGGGACGTAGTTTTGGTTATGCTAGTTTTACTGAGAATTTTGTACAGATTTCAATGAGTTGAGTAGTCTTCGAATGGAGATGGCTATTTCTCTCGATGCCCTTCAAATCATGACAAAACTATGCTTAAATTGTGGTGGTACCTAACTACCCAGACGCTAGAAATATCTAATAAGATACAGACCTGCCGTGTTCAATAAGTGTAATGGACGATAGCCTAGTTGGGAATGGAACGGTCTGCCGAGACAATGTCCGGCGGTTCGAAACCCAAGGCACACACCTCTAACTTTTCAAAGTTACGTGTGTATTGTTTATCAATTATCGTTCGCTTTAACGGTGAAGGAAAACATCGTAATGAAACCTGCATACCTAAGAAGTTCTTTATAAGAATTTCGAAGGTATGTGAGGTCTACCAACCTGCACTAGGCCACCGTGGTGGACTAAGGCCTAACCCCTCTCAGTAGTAGAGGAGGCCCGTGCTCAGCAGTGGGCAATATATAATACAGGGCTGATTGCATTGCATCGCGCAGACCTGCCAGGTACTACCCAGTAAAAGTGAGTGTCTTCTACCTTAAAACACTGGTACCGTCTAATCTTCCCATCCTTGAAGTACGCAAATATGTACAACCCATAAGTCATATCCTTGCCAGAAAATAATCCGCTTACGTTTCGTATAAAAAGATATCTGACTTTATTTTTACAATACGGAGGAACATCCACGTATAATATATCAAACTGTGTATAGCTGGCGAATTATGGCGGACTCGCTTGTACGAGATGATTGATGATCCACAAGCGTTTTTCCTGACTACGTTTTTAGATAACTTCATATCAGTTGCCATCTGTTTTAGCACTTAAAGGAGATTCTAATTTCAAATCTTTTTAATTTTGTCTTTTGAATTTCGTTTGACAAGATGTCTAGAGTAAATGTCAAAAGTGGTGTTTTTGAATGAATGACTCGTTACTTCCGTCTCAAAGAGCATTATAATACTACGGAAATTCCGTCTCATATACAGCATTCATTGTGCAACATTTCGGACTCAACATGCTCATTATCAATGTTATCGACATAGCTCAAAGGATTAGCAAGCTGAAGTGGCAGTGGGCTGGCCATATCTCGCGAAGAACCGACAACCGCTGGGGTAAACGTGTTCTTGAGTGGAGACCGCGACTGGGCAAACGTAGTGTAGGACGCCCTCCAGCCAAGTGGGATGACGATGTGCGAAAGACTGCAGACTGAAGACAGGGCGCTATGGCGCTTATTAGGGGAGGCCTATGTCCAGCAGTGGACTGATAAAGGCTGATGATGATGATGCTCATTATAAGTAATGCTGTCGAGATCCACACTATGCGCTTATACTGTTGCTTATAATTCTTAATGCCAATTTACTGTTTTGTTCTCTATAAATTATAGAATACCAACAGAAACTCAACAGAACGTTTGGCCAGGTGTCGTAAAATATATACAAACAATAATCCCAAAAGATAAATTAAACATCTAAAAGTAAGTATGTATGTTGAATAATTAATTTAAGGATATCTCTTAAATATTTCAAGATAGTACAAATATTTGGTCCATCCTATGTCTGATTTTGTACATTGTTTTAGATGTAACAGAAAATAATGTGAAAAATTAATTCTTCTGTGAATTCAGCATCAAAATCGATTGAAAAATGAAACAGTTATATAATTTTGAAATACTCTTGTGAGCAAAATGGGGGCGTGACGGGGATATCGCGCTATCTCTTTCGCACGCACGCAGCGTTATGGCCGACGCCGCTTGGTGACGTCACAGCTTAGTGTTGCTGTTATTTGACAGCTACCCCTTCCACCAAATTTCAAAGCTTTATAACTTACTTACTATGGCGCATATTTTTAAAATACTTATTCCATTATTTCTAATAGCATACATTGTACATAATTGTAATTAAAAAAAAGAGTTAACTACCCTATTCGAAATATCAGAATCCAACTTGAATATAACAATATATAGAACGCAATATGCGCACCTCGCGGATAATTTCTTTGATGCTAGCTCCATTGTGTTCATTGCTTTTAATGAAGCACTACAAGTTGAGCTCACGGCGCTGATACATTTCCTCAGCAAATAAGAATTAAGTTTTCAATCGAACTTTATGGCTCCTTTTATCCTTTCTATTACATCACGTCTAGTTCCAAGCTAAATTCAATGTTGAAAGTGAAGCTATAAGACAGACAATACTTTAATCGGTGTTGTTTCTTCATGAGTTGTGTTGTATCTTGATGAGCTTGTTTCTATAGATAAATTCTTTGAGTCTCAGAGAGTCTCTCTCGAGTACTCAAAGATATCAATTCTATGAGTCATTTATACTACTAGAACGAAAAATATTCCACATAAAAATATTCTTCTTTGATTGGCAGAAGTCCTGGGATAAAAAGATCACTGTTCACTTTGCTGGGGAAAATGTAGTCAGTAAAATGATGGTCAGGACTTTGTTTATCTGTGTATTTAACATGCAAATATATAGAGAAGTTTCTGCGTGTACTTGCAATAAACATCCAAATATCATCAGAACATTATCGTCTATATTATCGAAATAAAACAATTTTAACAGATTTTTTGCGACGATTACTTTTTACTTTTTTCTTCATTAATTAAATTTTATAAACTAAATTAACTCATCAATACTCGCTCCGAAACCGAGCGAGTATTGATGAGTTAAGGCAGATGTCATAACAACTTTTCGAACACACGCGTCAGTCGACCCCGTGAAGCCATGAAGGTTGAAATCTTTGAAACAGGAGTAAAAAATTAAAAAAATGTAGCGTAAAGATAGTTAAATAGTTTTAATACAGATTATTTTCATATTAATAATAAATTATAATGTATATTATTTATAAACTAGAAGAATAGGATCGGGGTCCAAAAAAACTAAAATATAATTTAAATATAAAGAAAATTTCATGACAAAAATATACCACAAATACACGAAATAATACATTTACAATACTATAAGTTAATAGCGTCCTAACTCCCGCAGGAGGCAAGGTGACCTTAGGCCATATTAGAGCCGCCCTGTGGATTGGGGGCGTTTGGAGAATTCCACCACGGTATCCCCTGCCTGTCGTAAAAGGCGACTAATAGGGGCCTCTGGGGGTCACGGGTGGGCGGGAGGTGCCGCCCACCAATGGGTGGGTTGTTGTTGGAAGAAGTTGGCTAGACTAATGAGTCTAGCCAACTTCTGTGACCCCCGTGATGGACGGCAGCGTGTCTCACGCTGCCTCGGACACCATAAGGTGGGCACGGTACGGTGTGTCGGGGGCTTCTGAGCCCCCGCAACAAGAAAAGGACCGCAACAGCGGTACGCGCAGGGGCGGTTGCGGACGACAACTTAGACGTGAGTCGGAGGAAGCCCGCAGCCGTCCCTAATGCGCCGAAGATGGCCATGCAAAAAAAAAAAAGGCCATATTAGAGTCCATTATTACTTATAGTCCTTATTCCCGCATAGTGCTCTTTTTCCGACGGCTAATCAATACTGGACCTTAGAGGCCATAAAATAACAACTAAAATTATTACATAAATTAGCCCTTACAATATTTACAGATTCTTAGTACATTCTTAGACAAGTAATCATTAAGATTATTTTACGACTTTATAGTACAAATTTATTATTATAACTAAATATATTTTCTAAAATGTATTGCTGGTCATTATTGAGTAATATTTGTTTCCCATCTCTGTTTCAAGACTATATTTTTGAATATAACTTCTTAAATAATCTGAATCAGGAATAGGCCAGAATCATATGAAACCACTTTAAATGTGCACAAATTCATATAGTTGACTAATTTATTTGGTTTAATCTCGTCACAATAAAAAATAGACATTATAAGATAAACAAAAACCAAATAATTACATCAATAAGTGATTGGACATAACATCAGTACTGTCCATTTCTAAAGAACTAGGAACACTCGGTCGGATAAAAGATACTAAACGACGAAGTCTAAATAATTTCATATATATTACAGATAGGGTGATTACAAACAAAACTGTTATCACAATCATCGTAGCAATAGTACTAACTATTATAGTTGATTCGTTTGTGGTTAAAGACGCATCTTCGCTAGTGTTGTTCGACCCAGAAGTATCATTACCACATTTTATTCCGTGAACATTATCTTCATGATATACCTTGTCAACAGCTGTTACTTCAAGCTGGTTACCTCTACCAAACCTTGAGTTGAGTACTACTTCCCTACACGATATAGGATTACCTCCAATACTCAATGTTTTTAAATTAAATAAATACTTACTACTCAAAGCTACAACATCAAGTGTGCTCAAAAAATTATAATCAAGTATTAAAGTATTTAACTTTACACATTCGTGCAACACATCGATTTCGAGGAAACGTAATTTATTTCTAGATAAATCAAGTAGTTCGGTTTTGTGGAGCCCTTTAAGACTGCCATAACGTAATTGCGTGAGATAATTAGATGATAAATTAAGGAGTTTCAAATTCCTCATGTTCTGAAACGTTCCTGGTGGTAGCTCGCTGATGTTGTTGCGACTCAAGTCGAGTGCTTGTATGTAATCGACATTCTCAAAGAAAATTATATCAATACGCGTCAACCTATTGTCACTCAAGTCTAAGGTCATGAGCTCCTTGTAATATTTCAATGTTATATCAGTTAGATTGTTGGAAGAAAGTTGTAGATCAACCAAGGACGTCAACGTGTTTGTATCAGGATTATTAAAATTTCCAACTTGATTATTAGACAGGCGTAACACGGTTATATTTGGAAACATATTTGCACCAACTCCGATTACATTACTTATCTTATTATTTGACAAATCTAAATACAATAGTTTGGTAACGCTAGAGAAAATACTAGAAACATTTGTGAGCTCATTGTCATTCAAATAAACAGCTTTTAAATTTGATAAATTGTTATTGAACACTAATTGTTTTATACGGTTGTTCGAAATGTCCAAACTGTACATATTGTTAACTCCTACAAAATTATCTGGTTCTATAAAATCTATTTGATTGTGAGATAAATTAAGCCGAGCTAAATTTGGTAAGTTTGCAAAGGCCATAGATTCGATTTTGGTTATATTAAAGTTACTAATATCTAAAAATCTTAAGAATTTAGCAGGACTAAAGATATTTTTCTCAATGCTTCCTACTAATCGGTTACCTGTTATGTTCAGATATTGCAACTCCACTAAAGGTAGAGATAGCTCTTCAAAAGTGACAATCATATTCATCGATAAGTCTAACACTCTTAATTTATTTTGCCCAAAAAATGTTAGCCTTTGTACTACAGTGATATTATTATGATTTAAATAAAGTTCTTTTACGCTGGTCAAGTCCTTAATGAAATTAAGTACACTTATTCTGTTGTACGATAAATCTAATTTATTTATAGAAGTGTTAACAAAACTGGAATTTGCTATATAGCTAATTTTATTTCTGGTCAAATTTAAATACTGAAGTTCAGTCATATTTTCAAAAGCGTTTTTATTAATACTTACAATACTTTGATTGGCCAAATCAAATTTATCAATATTTTTTAAACCAACAAATGTGGATGATGAGAGATCTCCTTCTATGATATTTTTCCCAAAATTTACATACGTAACGTTAGAATCAGTTGCAAATGCATTGTCATCTAATAGTTGAATATTGTTATCATAAAAGTCTACATGATGAAGTTTTGTGTTAAACTTGAACATTTCACTTTTGATTGGCGTACTGATGTTGTTATAACTAAAATCGATTTTCAATATATTAATCATATTTACAAACATACCTGATTCCAAAGATTGTATAATGTTATGCGATGCATTAAAATACTGCAAATAAGTTAACCCAATTGTATCAGCGGAGATTAAAGACGTCAGATCGTTGTAGCATACATGAAGTTCAGTCAAGATTCTCAAATTTGCTAAAGATGTGTTGAGCGTCGTCAATGCGTTATGATCCAAATGTAGAAGCTGCAGCGACTTTAGGCCTCGGAAGCACTGACTATCCAAACTATACAACATATTCTCCGATAGGTACAGTGTTGTCATATTTGCTAGTTGGGCCAACTCCGTGGATAAAACAGTCAATCTATTGAAAGACAAATCTAGAAACTGGACATTAAGTGCCCTCCCTTCGGTTAGGTAAAACGCATTTGGTTCCAAATACTCAATAATATTGTGAGACAAATTAAGAGACATCAATTTATCCAACTCCTTAAACGGCAGGGATTTAATACGATTCACATTATTACGGGTCAAATCAATAGAAACAGCTTCTTTGTAATACCAAAATGTTTTTGGGCCTAAATTAGTCCAGGTGTTGTTTATAGCTACGATTTTGCGTACTTTCGAATCAAAATTGGTACCGCCAAAAAATGTGTTGTCAATGTTAAGAAGCTTGGTGCTTGTGACGACAAATTTGACGTTACTGTGGCTGCAACTCGGACTGTTGATGCCCACAGTTTTGTTTCTGCAGATCACAGTGTACTCGCAGCTACTGAGTCGGTCAGTTATCTCGCAGTAGGCTGCATCCGATGTACCGAAGAATGTTATGGTGAAACCTGGAATACAAGATACAATTAGTATACAAATAACGCTTAATTTTATATGGCAAGTAGGAGCACATTTTTTTCATCCCTCTCAATGTTAGATACCAAGAATATATTTCCCCCTATTAGATAGCACAGATAGTGAAATGTGGGTGTGTAATTATATTTAAGTCAAGAGTCAGTTTGATACTTCAGAACAAGACTGACATAACAGCAAAAAGCCAAAGAACAAAGATAATCCTACTAATATTGTAAACTCGAAAGTTTGTAAGTATGTATGGATGTCTGGATGTTTGTTACTTCTCACTACTCTACTTTCACGCAAAAACTGCTGAACGGATTTCGATGAAATTTGGCACACGGGTAGATCATGTCCTGGATTAACACATAGGTTACACTTTATCCCGAGAAATAAAAAGCGGGACTTTTATCCCGGAAAAACTTTCTAACGCGGGCGGAGCTGCGGGCAAAATCTAGTCTAGTCTAGTCTATCTAGTCTAGTAATATTATAAACGCGAAAGTTTGTAAATATGTATGGATGTCTAGATGCATGGATGTTTGTTACTCTTTCACGCAAAAACTACTGAACGCATTTCGATGAAATTTGGCACACGGGTAGATCATGTCCTAGATTAACACATAGGTTACACTTTATCCCGGGAAATAAAAAGCGGGACTTTTATCCCGGAAAAACTCTTTAATGCGGGCGGAGCCGCGGGCAAAATCTAGTATATAAATAAATCTCAGATAATTTATAAGTGACTAGCTTTTGCCCACGGCTTCGCCCGAGTTAATAAGTTTTTCCGGGCTAAAAGTACATAAAAACCTTCCCGTTGAATCACTCTATCCAACACATTTATTTGGATAAAGATTAATATTATGACGTTGATACAATTCTTAACAAATAATGCATTAATTTCGACCAAATTTGATTACCATAAAAACGGTTCTAGTGAGTTAATCTTAAAAGATAGACATATACTGTTGCAGACATTTTTTTAGATCATGTCAAGAGGAATAATTCTTTCATACATATATTTTTGGTATCTTGAACCATTTTCGCAGCGCACGCAATGGAAGCCCTCAAGGATGAAAAAATTTCCCCATTTTTTTACATTTTCCATTATTTCTTCGCTCCTAATAGTTGCACCGTGATGTTATATAGCCTAAAGCCTTCCTCGATAAATGGTCTATTCAACACAAAAAGAATTTTTCAATTCGAACCAGTAGTTCCTGAGATTAGCGCGTTCAAACAAACAAACAAACTCTTCAGCTTTATAATATTAGTATAGATTGTTGGAACTGGGATTCCAAGATACCTATTATATAATCGTCAACGCTAATATTATGTATGAGAAATACAAAACCTAGCGATAGATTTATCGATTACTAGCTGACCCGGCAAACGTTGTTTTGCCATATAAATAATTTCCTAGCAATTTCTAGCTATTAAAAAATAAGGGTTGATCGTAGAGGGGTGAAAATTTAGGGTTGTAGGTATTTTTGTATGCTGTATCATAAAAAAATTAAAACAAAAAATTTTGTCTGAAAAATAAAAAAAAAATTTAGGGGTGGTCCACCCTTAACATTTGGGGGGATGAAAAATAGATGTTGGCCGATTCTCATAGATACCGGATAAGCACAAAAAATTTCATCAAAATCGGTCAAGCCGTTTCGGAGGAGTATGGCAACGAAAACTGTGACACGAGAATTTTATATATATCGATTATATAGGTATATCATGCCCCTATATATTTTTTCTGATTTTTAATAGCGGTAACGACTCCAATACACTTTCAAATGTTCTGCTATGCAATGCAAATCTGATTAATATTTAAATTTACAAATTAATAAAATAATACATTACTTTTTTGACATTCTATACTATTTCCATTGAAACATATATTAAGTTTCTTTACTATATATAAGTAATAGATCTACACACACATACACACACACTCACGCCTTTTATCGCCTAAAGTGTAGGCAGAGGCGCAACTAGTGCACCCACTTTTCACCGTCATTCCGTCCCATGATGTGATAGGGGGCGATCCTATCGCCATATCGGGCACAAATTCAAGATTCCGAGCTGATACTGAATAGAAAAACTCAATATCACTTTGCCCGACCCGGGAATTGAACCCGAGACCTCAGCATTGCAGTCGTACCGTAATACAACTACGCCACCGAGGCAGTCAGTAATAGATCTGTAAAGCACAAAGAAATATGTGCCGTAATAATTATATAATGGTAAAAATGAAATATGACGCAAATTAATAACGTACTTAATAAAGTCGTATTAGACTTAAAAAAGTAACACACTCACATAGTAATAATTTAATTGATCCCATAGTGTTACACTCACAAAAACATATGTTTATTCATAAACGTACTTTAACGAGTAGTTCATAACAGGGACTCTAATGGACTAATGGAGAAAAATAAAGCTTTGTTTCGAGTTATACGCGGAACACGGTGGCGTAGAGTCGAATTCATATTTTTTTTTTAGTTAATCAGCGCTTTAATTTGCCCCGGTGGCGTAGTTGTATTACGGTACGACTGAAATGCTGAGGTCTCGGGTTTGATCCCCGGGTCGGTCAAGTTGATATTGCGATTTTCTACTCAGTATCAGCTCGGAGCCAAGGATTCGTGTCCTATCACATTATGGGACGGAATACGAACCACAAAAAGTGGATGCACTAATTGCGCCTCTGTCTACCCCTTCGGGGATAGAAGGCGTGAGTGTGTGTGTTAATTTGAAGTGTTTATTGCCATATTTTGCAAGAGACGAAACTCCCGATACGATTTCTACCGACTTCGATTTGCTTTTATATAAGTGTGCAAGTTTGTGTGGTTTGTATAGTGCCAATACTGCATAAATTATATTGAACCGGAACCATCAAAACCGTATTATGGAACCCCATGTTATTCCGCAATGGATCATTGGTCCTTCCGCCGTAGAGTGAAGAAGCAGCTCAGTAGATCGGCAAGATTGTGTCTAATGGCATGAGATAGCCATCCGCTCCCATTCGATGTACTGTCTGGACGGCATCGCGCGTACCATCAGGTAAAGTACAGTCACTATGTCGTGCCCTAAAAAAAAACTATTAACCAATCGACAAATCACACTTCATGTTGGAATCGAAAAATTTTACACCCTGGCTTCCGAATCGAACTCATGGCTTTACAGTTTACTGTCCAAGTTCTTTGCTCTACTAATGAAATATTTTTGTTTGGTTTTAAATGACGAGAAAAGCATGCTACTCGCCTCATGGTAAGCGATATCGCCCATAAACAGTAGCAACGCCGTACAGAAAAAAAAAGTAAAGTACTGCGTGACACTCCACTGCGCTGATCACCCTCTGAGAAAAGGTGTTAAGTCTCATAAAGCCCAGTAACTACAGTCAGAAATTAATTTTATTTTGTAGTACCTAATATAGTTTCATATTTGTATAAATATAGCGTAAATTGAATATTCTATGCCTTTCTACGAACCGGATGCGTTATCTGTGTGAGCATCCGAACGATTCTGTTTTTAACTTTACAAGACACCTATAGTTATAAATTATTATATTATCCCCGAAGGAGTAGGCAGAGGCACAACTAGTGCATCCACTTTTTGCGTATTCCGTCCCATGATGTGATAAGGAGCGAGCCTATTTCCATATCGGGCACAAATTCCAGACTCCGGGCTGATACTGAATTTAAAACCCAATATCACTGTCCGACCCGGGAATCGAGCCCGAGACCTCAGTATTGCAGTCATACCGTAATACAACTACGCCACTGAGTTAATTACGGCTTCACTTAAAAGAAAAGAGACACAAAAGACCTTCACTAGAATTCATTTTCATTCGCATCATCTTGCCCGATCTCTGGTGGGAACTGCTTTTCGAACTGGTGGTCGGGAAAAAATTAACTGAATCTAACAACATTTTAAGGGATCGCAGAAATTATTTAATTTCTTAACACAACTAGGAAGAGTATGTAAATCTGGCAGTGTAAAAACCACTGCGATCGCTTTATAATTCAAAATTCGTATGAAGTTAATTATAAAAATTCCTTTTTTAAGGTAATCATTGCGCATATGTCAATTAATAAAAAATAACAACGCCCCATCGAAAAAATATGGGCAAATAGATTGAAATAATTCTGTATACAGATGTTTAAGATGGGCTTGCGAATCCGGAATAGTTCCCGGCAAATCGGCCTTAAGGGGGAAATAGACGAAATCAACGCAACGTTACGCCGAGAAGATTTATCTCAAAGACACTACCGGGAATAATCATTATAAATTCGCAACAATTTTTCCTTTTGTTTTATTTATCTTGTACGAGCGTATAAAATGTGTATTTTATCTTACTTATTTTGTAAACTAGCGACCGGCCTATATATTAGTTAAGGACAATGTTTGTAAAAGTTAACGCTGCATCTAAATGGGACCAGCATTGTGGTCAGATTTCATCATCATCAGATCTCCATTGCTGAACTTAGGCCTCCTCTAAAGATTTCCAGATTGACCAGTCAAAAGCGGCCTGCATCTAGCGCGTTCCTGCAACCTTAATGAAGTTGTTAAACAGATTTGATGAAATGTATCACACAACCAGAGCATATCCTGAATTAATACATTAATAAAATAAATAAGTAAATCCTACTAATATTATAAAGGCGAAAGTTTGTAAGTATGTATGGATGTCTGGATGTATGGATGTTTGTTACTCTTTCACGCAAAAAATACTGAACGGATTTCGATGAAATTTGGCACTCGGGTAGATGACCTGGATTAACACATAGTCTAACTTTTATCCCGGGAAAATAAAAAGCGGGACTTTTATCCCGGAAAAACTTTTCAACGCGGTCGGAGCCGCGGGCGAAATCTAGTATAATATAATACAGAAACTACTTTTACTCCTAATAACGTACATATTAGGAAATTTAATCCGAAAGAAGTCGAATACATATTATCTCAAAAATATTTAAGACCACAATTTAACAAAAAAGAACATAATTTATATTGTGTAATTTTAGCGATTTTGTTCTATTTTAACCGACTCCACAAAAGGAAGAAGTTATCAATTCGTAGTGTGTTTTTTATGTTTGTTACCTCAGAACTCCATTACTAAAATATATAACAAGCAAGTAACAACATATAGATAATATTATTGTAACTAAAGTCAAAGGTCTAGCATGCTATATTAAGTACCTATTACTCATAATGTGGTTTTGTGATAATATGGTTTATGTTTATAATCTTCGCTTAGTCACGATGTATGAGTATTTCGTTCAATAGACGAAAAGCGTATTAGGAGGTCTGTTCGATTTCCGGATCGGGCACAAATTATGTGTTTTTTTTTAAGTATCCCTATCTTCTTCTTTTGAATTATGGCTTCTATCGATTATCTATTGGTGATTTCGTCAATATCAAATAATTATAGCACTTAAAAAAAAATATAATGCTTAAAAATAAAAAGAAAACGTCGCATGTCTAATTTCCCTATAATTAGATATTTTAATGGAAGGGGCAACTCTCGATGTTTCTCTACGTGATCAAATCAGAATTGAGGAGGTCCGTAAAAGAACGCAAGTCGCCGACATAGCCCAGCGGATTGGGAAGCTAGTGGGCAGTGGGCAGGGCACATAGCTCATAGAACTCTCAACAGATGGGGTTGAAATGTTCTCGTGTGGAGACCAAGTAATGGCAAGCGCAGCGTGAAACATCCTTCTATAAGGTGGACAGACGACCTTCTAAACAGACTTATCGCGTCTGACAGGTTGGTCTGGAATTTTGGGGGAGGCCTATGTTCAGCAGTGGACTTCTAAACGCTGAAAACGAAGAAGAAGATTTTTTAGACGCTTGACGGTATGCAGGTCGATTTATTGAAACTACAGTCACTTAAAAATAGTGGACATAATTATAAGTTCAAATCACTGTCTACTTACTTTTTGTAAGTATGGATGTATGGGTGTTTGTTGCTCTTTCGCGCAAGAACTACTGAACAGATTTCGATGAAATTTGGCATACGGGTAGGTCATATTCTGGATTAACACAAAGGCTTCTTTTTATCCCGGGAAAATGTAGAGTGGGACTTATATCTCGAAAAATTTTTAAGCGCGGGCGGAGCCGCGGGAAAAACCTTGTTTAAAATAAATTTGAGGCTATTCTAAGTTTAGAATTTTTTCAGCAATTTTTACCGACTGTAAATTGTCTACTACAAATATGTATATTACATATCTAAATAGAAACTTATGCCGTGCTAAGCTCAAAAGGCGTATCTAAAAAAATATCGTAAACTTGATTTTTATGGCATCAAATATCTTAAAAAATGCACATCCAATTCACGATATGGCCAATAGCGTTATATTTTTCCAAATATGTAAAAAATCCTTTAAAAAGTCCCTATTTCAGTTTTACCTCAAATCGCAGAGTGAAAAGATAACTATATTTACAAAGTTTCCATTTTCTCAAAACTGGTGTTCCTTGACATACCGCTTAGCACGGCTGTATGAAATGGACGATAGCCTTGTTGGGAATGGAACGGTCTGCCGAGACAATGTCCGGAGGTTCAGAACCCACGGCACACACCTCTGACTTTTAGAAGTTACGTGTGTATTGTTTATCAATTATCGTTCACTTTCACGGTGAAAGAAAACATCGTGAGAAAACCTACACACCTGAGAATTTTCCCTAAGAATTTCGAGGGTATGTGAAGTCTGCCAACCCGCACTAGGCCAGCGTGGTGGACTAAGGCCTAACCCCTCTCAGTAGTAGAGGAGGCCCGAGCTCAGTAGTAGGCAGTATATAATAACAAGGCTGATTGCATTGCATTGCTAACTCTGATCAAGGCACTCAAACGTAGGAAAGCCCCCGGGGGCGATCTAATCCCTACTCGAATGATTAAGATGCTCCCGGAGCATCTAGTTCAAATCCTAACATCCATTTATGACGCCGCGTTTCGTAACTGCATCTTCCCAGAGGTCTGGAAAGAGGCAGTTGTGATAGGAATCCACAAGCCGGGGAAACCCGCTTTCGAACCCTCCTCTTATAGGCCCATCAGTCTGCTCAGTACTCTGGGCAAAATCTACGAGCGGATCGTCCTCGACCGCCTTAAAATAGTAGCTTTCAATCAAAATTTGATCCCTCCAGAACAGTTTGGCTTTCGCGCTAGACACAGTTGTGTCAATCAGGTGCTCCGCATCACGGAGTACGTCCACGATCAATTTCGTAAAGGAATGCCTACCGGTGCTATTTTCTTCGATATCGAAAAAGCATTCGACAGGGTGTGGCACAACGGCTTGCTTTTCAAGCTGTACACTCTCAACGTGCCCACACAACTCGTGCACATCATACGAGATTTCCTGTCGAATCGCGGTTTCAGATATCGCGTGGAGGGAACTCTCTCTTCCCGACACACCATCACGGCCGGAGTCCCGCAAGGCTCCGCCCTGTCCCCTTTTCTATTCTCGCTGTACACAAGCGACATCCCTAGACCACAAAACGCCCATCTGGCCCTATTCGCGGATGATACCGCAATCTACGCTTCACGTATAGACCCCGACAAAGTGGTGCGCACTTTGCAAGCCGCCGCCGACGAACTCGGTGAGTGGTTCCGCAAATGGCGAATCACCGTCAATCCCACCAAAAGTCAGGCCATCCTTTTCACTCGGAAAAGGAAAGTCCATGTCCCTCACTTTTCAGTCCGCATGTCCGACCAGGTTATTCCCTGGAAGGGCCAAGCCAAATATTTAGGAGTAACCCTTGATCAGAGGTTGACCTTCATCCCACACGTAAATGCGGTACGCGCGCGAGCCGCATTCGCGATGAGCCAGCTTCACTGGCTCCTAAACAAAAATAGTAAGATGTCAATCCGCAACAAGATTAGGATCTTCAAAACATGCATCCGTCCGATAATGACATACGCGTCGCCCGTATTCGCTCATTTACCGCCCGGTCGCCTTCAGCGAATGCAGGTGCTTCAAAATCGATTCTTACGACATGCACTTGGTGCCCCGTGGTACGTTCGCAATCGCAACCTCCACGTGGACACCAATATGCCGACCATCAGGCACTTTATGCAGTGCGCCAGCAGACGCTATTTCGACAGGGCGGTAAACCACCCGAACACGCTTATCCGTAAAGCGTCGATTTATACTCCATTTGATCGCGCCAAATGGAGACGACCGCGTTCAGTCTTGTCAGATCCAGAGGACGAAATCACTCTGGCCTTACGCGAAAAGAACGAGCATCTAAAGCTCATACACTCAACAAGACCGCTGTACCGTCCTCGCCGTCGAGGACCTCGTCGCGTTCCCCAACCCCCTGCCCTCTTTTAGCAGTTCCGGCCCGCGTGCCGAAGACTACGATCAACACATCAAATAGGATTAGGTTAAAAACCATATTCCCCAAACGCTGATGTCTTATCCTCTCAGTGGCCGCCCTGAGCCGAGGTCGTGACCCATTAGTGGGTCGCCCTCAGCGTGGTCGCTTAAATTTAAGGGTTGCGAGCGCCTTCTGCGCTCACCCACAAGACCGGTGTTCTTGTATAAGCCGACCCTCGTCAGGCTAACAAGAGTTTAGTCAGGGCCAAAAAAAAAAAAAAAAAAAAAAGCATTGCATTGCACGGCAGTGTTACACATTTTCACCAAGTGTACGATGTGCGGTATCAAAATACGTCGGATGTAAATATCTATATTTGTAACTGTGCTAATTTATCATCGAGCTATTTTTAGCTGTATTCTCTTCATTTCTGATAAGGTTTTCATACCTACATCATATTCAGAGAGTTAAAATTGAAGTAAATATAAAAACATATTTTGCTCGTCTAAACGACGTTTCTTAACATGGACCAGACAGCCTGCAGAGTCAATTTTGTACCACAAGTCCAGCAGTAGACTACTAAAGGATGATGATGACCAGCCAATGGCCACTGAATTGGTCTTATCTGGAATTGTCAACGGCCTGACCTCTTAAACCGAAATTACCCTAACACTATACATTACCAACTAAATACTAATCGAACCAATACAACGAGTACAGCTAAAAGTGAAATCCTCCTAGCCAGTTTCGGCCACGGCGGCCAATCTCAACGGAGATCAGCCAGGTACGCAGGAGATATTATAGTGCACAAGTGTGTGCGCAATACACAGGTACACTCGCTATTCCTTCACTCTCATAGTCCGGTGAGACGGCAATCCGACATGACCGGAGAGAGATCAGGCGCAGGACCAACGGCTTTACGTGCTTTCCGAGGCACGGGGGTATCACACCGCCAACTTCCTGACTCCGAGCTGCGACTGAGTAAATTTTAAGATGGAAAAACCCAGTCACAATTTTTTGGCTCGACCCGGGATTCGAACCCAGGACCTCAGCGCGCAAATCGTACTCGTAATGCGTACGCAATACAACTACGCCACCGAGGCAGTCAAGAAAGCTAAAAATACGTAATTAACTTCCCTCCACTTAGAGACAATAATTATCTCTGAGACCCAAAGCTAGCGTTAGTACTCGCTTATCAATGGCGTCGTATCGACCCGGCCCACTATGGCCCATAAAACTTGCGAAATTGGCTTAAGAGACTATTAATCGTCACCAGGCGATACAGACGTGGCCTGTGGAATTTAGCACTTGATTCCTTTTACATTGTTTTTTTTTTTTCGTTTCTTAAGATATTTCCCACCAATATGGAAAATGTTTACTAAAAATTATGTATCCTTCCTGTGTACTCCGGGATAAAAAGTAGCATGTGTTATCCGGAAATTAAGCTACGTGCCAAATTTCATTCAAATCCGTTCGGCATTTTCTGCGTTTACGTCTAATACATGCTAATGTTTTCACAAGAACATAATTTTGATAAGTAACATTAGCATAGAAAGGTACATTATATTTTATAGTACCTATTTGCCTCCTCTTCTATTGCGACGGTTTAGACCTTTCAGTCACGCTAGCCCAGTACTTGGCAGACATCTTGTTTAACTTAGTCGCCTCTTTACGTCGAAGTCAAAACAAAGGAACGTGACGATGTAGTACATGCTGGGTTTTTAATGCCTTCTTTGTACTTTCGTCTTTTATGATCGAGAATTAATCCAAGGCTGGAAGTAATAAAATAAAACTCTTCCTAGCTGAATTTCGCTCACGGCGCGGTGGCCAATTTGAACGGATATTAGCCAAGTTGCCAAATATGCAGGAGGTATAATCGTGCACAATACACAGGTGCATGATTACTATATTTGGCCCGAGCTAGGATTCAAACCCGGAACCTCAGCCTGGTAGTTGAACCGCTACGCAATACAATAATTGTGACAACGAGGCGGTAACTAATTAATTCATCTGCGTTTGTAATACTATATACTCTATAGACTCTGTGCTCTGTGCTTTTGACTGCCTCGGTGGCGTAGTTGTATTGCGTACGAGTTACGATTACGATTTGCGCGCTGAGGTCCTGGGTTCGAATCCCGGGTCCGGCCAAAAAACGTGTGACTGAGTTTTTCCATCTTAAAAAAATTACTCAGTCGCAGCTCGGAGTCAGGATGTTTGCGGTGTGATACCCCCGTGCCTCGGAAAGCACGTAAAGCCGTTGGTCCTGCGCCTGACCTCTCTCCGGTCATGTCGGATTACCGTCTCACCGGACTATGAGAGTGAAGAAATAGCGAGTGCACCTGTGTATTGCGCACACACTTGTGCACTACAATATCTCCTGCGTACCTGGCTGATCTCCGTTGAGATTGGCCGCCGTGGCCGAAACTGGCTAGGAGGATTTCAGACTATGTGCTTCAGCACAGAGTCTGAAATCCTCCTAGCCAGTTTGACTAACTTCAGTTAGTCAAACAGCTTGGAACATCTTAAAATGCATAATTACTCGTCATAAGTCGCCATAACGACAAAGTAACGTACAATAAAATCCATGTTTTGTAAAACTAACTCGTTACTTCTTCTTCTTGAGCCTTTAAAATGCAGTGTTGAAAATAGGCCCCAAAGATTTCCAGTCCAATCTACTAACGGCATCTTTTAAAAGTAATTAAAACTGAGTCGTGATGTATTTTGGCATTTCCCCTATCCCCTTGCCAATCCCCATTCCTCCTTGAGGATTAGTAACGCTTAACTGCTCTGGCAATAAATGTGGTTCAATTCCTCGTTTGTGTACCTTTAATTACAAACATGAGGAGCAGGAAAGCCACTTTTCCGTGCCTTTGATATGAAAAAACTGGTAGAAACTACTACCGGTTTGCAAGATAATGTAGCAAGCGTTATAAGTCTTCTAATGTCTCAAAATGACCAGCTCAGTACAATGTCACGCAGTGCTTTGCAGTTCAATTGCTACTGTTGGTTGGCAGCAATCAGAAGACATACCTAAGCAGCGATAGCCTGGTTGGGAGTGGAATGGACTGCCGAGACAAATGTCCGCTGGTTCAAAACCCAAGAGCACCACTTATTTTTTTTTTAAAGTTATGTGTGTATTCTTTGTAAATTATCGTACGCTTCAACGGTGAAGGAAAATATTGTGAGGAAACCTTTTTTTTTTTATATGGCCATCTTCGGCTCATTAGGGACGGCTGCGGGCTTCCTCCGACTCACGTCTAAGTTGTCGTCCGCAACCGCCCCTGCGTTGTGAGGAAACCTGCATACCTGAGAAGTTCTCTGTAAGATTTTTAAGGTATTTGAAGTCTGGCAACCCGCACTAGGCCAGCGTGGATTAAGGCCTAAACCCTCTCAGTTGTAGAAGAGGCATGTGCTCAGCAGTGAGCAGTATATAATACAGGGCTGGTATGGTATGAGACAGGCCAGCTCGTCTCTTGAAAAAAAAATATGTGGAACTGACCTTCATACAAAGTCAAACATAACCAACCAAAAAACATTGGCAGTCCAATAAATGAGTTCAACAATGGGCCGAATAATTATCATAGCAATTTCACTGTCCATTGGATTTCAATTGATAACATCAGTAGGCAATTATTGAGTCCATTACTTCGAAATTATTCTTTATAAAGTTCCGAATCAACGACTTGCTATCGGCATACGTAATTAAACATGCCGAGTGGTATTTTCATTAAATTTCGAGAAATACTCACTCTTTTTTTTTACATCTATGTTGATTGACAATAGATAACCTTCATTATTAGCTATATGAAGTCTATTGTTGGACATAAGTCTCCCCTAAAGATTCTGAGACAGAGCTGCCCAAAAGCGGAACGTTCATCCTTGCAGGTAAATGTTGAACGCTGCCTTTAAACAAATCAACTTATTTTAAGTAATTTAAGCCAATAAATAACCGCATTACCAGAGAAATCGTTGACTGAAGGTATTTTAGGACGGAATTGGACCGAGTATTTGGGTCTCAAGAATTGTCACTCATTATATGAAACGCGTCAATGAGCTGACAACTCACAAAGACTTCCACAAAGTATGGTTCCGCAATTTTGACACATTTATGAATAGGTGTGTCTATAACATAGCTCTATAAGTTTAACGCCCGAATACTCAAACGCTACTTAAATATTTGAGATGTCCTTACGGATTTAAGCATTCGTTATTGGTGAAATTGGTATACTGAAACGTCACTTATCTCTTAACCTTAAATTTAAGGCGAATCAGTTTAAGGTCCGCTTATTGATTCAAACGGTATTCACAAACACTGCTTAAAGTTTGACAGCTATGTAAGGCCTCCAAATATGGCTGTTAATCGAGATCAATTTGAGAGTGCTCCAGACTAGTCTCAAATATTTACGTTCAAATCTTTAATAATTTTATTGCGTAATAACTACTTATTATATTCTCTTTGGGTTTAATAAATAGTTTTTTTCTTCATTATCATCATTGTCTGAAGAGGAGTGTGGTGTCAAAGGAAGAAATCGAGAGAAATTAAACGCTTTCGAAGAATACAATAATGATAATTTAATGTTAATGTTTGACAAATAAATATATCATATCTTATCTTATCGTAAAAGAAGATTCCAACTCAGCAAGGAAACAGTTCTTCATTTATGTTCTTTAAAATCGGGATTATATCCAGCCGAACACAAAAAGAAACCAAACAATCCAACCGTTAGCCCAAGGTCATTGGAGTTATTTTTCACGGGAAACAACCAACGGTAGTACATCGTTTTGTGCGTAGTATGGCAGTTGAGTTAGCATATTTTGTAAATGTTTATAAATATGCCTACTTCTGATGATAAAACTGAAATAAGAATTATAAATATTATTGTTGTTGACTTGTTTATTTTTTTTTCTAAAGCGGCTAATGTCAACCCTGGCATACTGCCAAGTGGCAATATAATGCCAATATAAGCTCATCACATCAAAATAATTAATAAACTATTTCTAATAATGAATATGCCATTCCTACATATTAAAAACCTAGGATAGTTTTTAAACGTACTTACTTACCATTTTTATTATGTAGCATCTGCACATAGTACATAAAATACACACGAAAAATAAATATAATAGCCATATTATAACATTGTAAATCATTTTCAAACTGCGCATTGTGTTATTCGATTTATTTATATTTAACATCTTAAAAATTATACTGCGTGAAACGACACATAAATATCAAATTTATTAAATTGTAATCGAAAACAAACTTTTTATAATCTGTAGCAAAATGACTGCTCCTCGGCTGAGTTTTCCGTCAAATCTTTTAAAGTGCGTTTGAGAATGCCATTTAAAATAAGAAGCCGGCTAAAATTAAGTAGGCCTCAGATAACTTGGTTGGTTGAGTAGCGTTTGAGTATTCGGGCGTAAGTGTTTAACGCCCGAATACTCAAACGCTACTTAAATATTTGAGATGGCCTTACGGATTTAAGCATTCGTTATTGGTGAAATTGGTATACTGAAACGTCACTTATCTCCTAACCTTAAATTTAAGGCGACTCAGTTTAAGGTCCGCTTATTGATTCAAACGGTATTCACAAACACTGCTTAAAGTTTGACAGCGATGTAAGGCCTCCAAATATGGCTGTTAATCGAGATCAATTTGAGAGTGCTTCAGACTAGTCTCAAATATTTACGTTCAAATCTTTAATAATTTTATTGCGTAATAACTACTTATTATATTCTCTTTGGATTTAATAAATCGTTTTTTTTTTCATTATCATCATTGTCTGAAGAGGAGTATGGTGGCAAAGGAAGAAATCGAGAGAAATTAAACACTTTCGAAGAATACAATAATGATAAATTAATGTTAATGTTTGACAAATAAATATATCATATCTTATCTTAAGTTATCGTAAAAGAAGATTCCAACTCAGCAAGAAAACAGTTCTTCATTTATGTTCTTTAAAATCGGAATTATATCCAGCCGAACACAAAAAGAAACCAAACAATCCAACCGATAGCCCAAGGTCATCGGGGTTATTTTTCACGGGAAACAACCAACGGTAGAACATCGTAGTATGGCAGTTGAGTTAGTATATTTTGTAAATTTGAAAATATGCCTACTTCTGATGATAAAACTGAAATAAGAATTATAAATATTATTCTTGTTGACTTGTTTATTTTTTTTTCTAAAGCGGCTAATGTCAACCCTGACATACTGCCAAGTGGCAATATAATGCCAATATAAGCTCATCACATCAATGTTAAGAATTTAATAATTAATAAACTATTTCTAATAATGAATATGCCTTTCCTACATATTAAAAACCTAGGATGGTTTTTAAACGTACTTACCATTTTTACTATGTAGCATCTGCACATAGTACATAAAATACACACGAAAATTAAATATAATAGACATATTATAACATTGTAAATCATTTTCAAACTGCGCATTGTGTTATTCGATTTATTAATATTTAACATCTTAAAAATTATACTGCGTGAAACGACACATAAATATCAAATTTATTAAAATTGTAATCAAAAACAAACTTTTTATAATCTGTAGCAAAATGATTGCTCCTCGGCTGAGTTTTCCATCAAATCTTTTAAAGTGCGTTTGAGAATGCCATTTAAAATAAGAAGCCGGCTAAAATTAAGTAGGCCTCAGATAACTTGGTTGGTTGAGTAGCGTTTGAGTATTCGGGCGTAAGAGTTATTACTTTTGAACTTAGCGCCATTAATCACGTGATGTTTTTAGCAACTTTTGTACCCCCCCACCATCCCCTCCTCTTTGTATTTTTTTAATACAAAGTATCTTAAAAATGTTACAGTATTATCTTCAAATACAGGAAGTAAACCTAATCCCACCAGAAACATAAATGTAAAAAAGGGGAGCCAAGTTCAATGCAAAAATTATGCTTGGCTGTGGGCTTCGCCGCAAAAAGAATGGAGATCTTAATGAGTGCCAAGTTTTATGCAAAATCCAAATATGTATTTACTAGCTTTTGTCCACGGCTTTGCCCACGTTAATAAGTGTTTCCGGGCCAAAAGTACATAAAAACCTTCCCGTTGAATCACTCTATCCAACACATTTATTTATTTGGATAAAGATTAATATTATGACGTTGATACAACTCTTAACAAATAATGCATTAATTTCGACCAAATTTGATTACCATAAAAACGGTTCTAGAGAGTTTATTTTAAAAGATAGACAGATACTGTCGCGGACTTTTTTTAGATCATTTCAAGAGGAATAATTCTTTCATACATATATTTTTGGTATCTTGAACCGTTTTCGCATGGCACGCAATGGAAGCCCTCAAGGATGAATAATTTTCCCCGCATTTTTCACATTTTCCATTATTTCTTCGCTCCTAATAGTTGCATCGTGATGTTATATAGCCTATAGCCTTCCTCGATAAATGGTCTATTCAACACAAAAAGAATTTTTCAATTCGCACCAGTAGTTCCTGAGATTAGCGCGTTCAAACAAACTAGTATAGATTAGTATAGATAGGAACAAAATAACATTATAAACAAGTATTAAACTATATTTCTTTGCTTTATTGGATACTGTTGGCAGACAGCCTCAGGGACAAACAAAACTACACATTTTAGGAACACAAGGACGTGCATTTATTAACGTAAACAATAAGCTACTACTGGTCACGTACACGATCGATGCGGCGCGAGCGCATCGTACCTAGATATACTTATACAATATCTAGTAATACAAACGATGGGACGGCGCGGTACAATAAACATAGGTATAGCTAGGCACACTCTCACAGCTTCGTATATTATCAACACCTCCCCTCGAAGTTGTGAGTAGTCTCAATACTTACTTACATATACAATTACCTTACATTCATCATGCCTAGATTATGCACACACTCATTATGTTTTAACGCACACAAACCTTTCGTCAAAACATCTGCAGGCATCTTTTCCGTACATAAATATTTGAGACATATAACATTTTGTTCGCACATATCTCGAATAAAATGGTGCCTAACGTCAATATGTTTCGTACGCGAATGATAGTTCCTATTCTGAGCTAACTTGATCGCGCCTTGACTGTCGTTAAATAGTGTCACACAATCACACACCATACCAATTATATTCAAAGCATCACGCAAATACACTGCCTCTTTCGTCGCTTCTGATATTGCCATATATTCGGCTTCGGTACTCGATAGTGCAATAGTACGCTGTTTCCGAGCCTCCCAGCTGATTGGAGCTCCAGCTAAAATAAACGCGTACCCAGAATATGACTTTCTGTCTATCATATTCGAGCCCCAGTCCGCATCAACCACACCGAATAACGGTAAACCTGTACATTGATACACTAGACTATAACCAATAGTCCCCTTTAAATATCTTAATACTCGTTTCGCGGCCTTCCAGTGTTCAACATTATAATTTGTATTAAATTGACTTAGATAATTAATGGCAAAGGCAATATCTGGCCTAGTTGATACAGCTAAAAACATTAATGCACCTATCAAACTCTGATACGGATACTGTCTCATTACTTCGTAATTTGGACATTCAGGCTTAACTAACTTAACGTTCACATCCATAGGCATCATTGTTGGTTTACAGGCACTCATATTGAATCGCTCTAAAATCTTTTCGATATACAAACTCTGATTTAGGTACACACTACCAACATCATCACGCGAAAAATCAATACCCAAGCAATGACTTATTTCACCCATGTCTTTCATCTCGAACGTCTCTGATAATTTCCGCTTAATCTGTGCCAGCCATACACTATCATTCGTAGCCAATATCATATCATCAACATATATAGCAATCAACATAATACTATCATCCCTCTTTGAAATAAAAACACACGAATCTTGTGGTAAAGATTCAAAACCAAAATGATTCAATTTGCTTACCAACTCTTTATGCCACTGCAATCCAGACTGACGCAAACCATACAAAGACCGTTTTAAAGCACAACACATACTTGACCTTTCACTCAAGCTTTCATACCAGCGTTTAGCTGTTTCTAATAATTTAATATCTTTAATAATTTTTCTACTTGACCCAATCTTTTGGTTAGTAATTATTTTCTTTAAAACTTCTTTCAACTGCTCTGGTTCTTCCATAAACACTTCTTCTTCAAGTTTTCCATTTAAGTACGCAGTAACGACATCCATCTGATGTATTTCAAGTCCAAGTTCTGCAGATATAGCTGTCACCATCCTAATCGAAGATGATCTCACCACGGGGGAATAAGTTTCATAAAAATCCTCCCCTGGCCGTTGGGCGCAACCTTTTGCAACTAATCGCACCTTCTTGCGCTCTTTGTCTCCACTTATTTTAGTGGTAAAGACAAAACGATTCCCAATAACTTTTCTACCATAAGGCAATGGTTCTATCTCCCAGGTGTTATTCTTTATCAATGCTAAAAATTCGTCTTCTATTGCAAATCTCCAAGATTCGACATCAGCTGTCTTTTTAGCTTCTTTCCAAGACATTGGTTCAATTGTAGCAACACCCGCAATGTAATCCTCATCGCTGTCATTCGCCTTATTGTCTTCACTTTCTGAAGTATTTGTATCATCTTTCACTTGTCTATAATCTATATATTTCTTACGAACAGAACGTACAGGTCTAGGTCTTCCCTTACCTCTTTTTGGGGGTTCAATTAATTCTTCCCATTTAACTGTAGCATTTCTTTTTCTGGTCTCTCTTCTAGTTCGTATATTATAATTATCGTCTTCGTCATTAAGGCTTTCCATTGATCTTCTTGATCTAGATATAGCTCTGGTCGCTCGAAGAGGTGTTTTACGTTTAGGTTCCGAGTACTTTTCTTCTTTATTCAAATCAACGATCACTTCTTCAGTGTCTAAATTGTCTTCTTCGTCGAATATTTCTTTATACTCATGTCTAAATGCTGTTTCATCCAAAAACTTTACATCTCGACTTATAACAATCTTCTTGTTTCTCGGATTGTGGATACGATATGCTTTAGATTGCAAATCATATCCCATAAAGACTCCCAATTCAGAACTCGAATCAAACTTGCCTCTATTAGTCCCTTTTTCTTTGTAATATATCTTCGAACCAAAAGGTCTCATATACTTCACTGTAGGTTTCTTTCCTTTCCACACAGAAAAGGGTATCTCACCCTTCAGTCCTTTAGTCGGGCATCTATTCCGAATGTAGTTCGCAGTATTGACTGCTTCAGCCCAAAATGCCGGTGGGCATTTTGCTTGGCGCATCATGCATCTTGCCATTTCTATCAAAGTCCTATTTTTCCTCTCAGCTATCCCATTTTGCTGTGGTGTATGTGGTACAGTCAATCTTCTTGTTATTCCTTCTCTTTTCAAAAAGTCATCGAATTCTCTGTTCACGTATTCTTTTCCATTATCTGACTGTAAGCTTTTTATTTTCTTCCCGGTAAAGTTTTCCACTTCAGCCTTATATTCTTTGAAAATATTAAATACATCATTTTTATTTCTAATGAAATAAACTTGACACCATCTTGATTTATCATCTATAAAAGTCACGAAGTATCTCTTTCCTCCAAATGATTCTACTCTCATTGGTCCACATACATCCGTATGCACTATCTCTAATAGATCTGTGGTTCGATTTTCTGATATCTTAGGAAAAGGCTTACATGTCTGTTTCTCTGTAATGCATATCTCGCATACTGATAATTTTTCATCATCGTTAAGTTTCATATCATAGACCAAATCATTTTTAGACATTGCCCTTAAATCTTGCTCATTTAAATGTCCTAATCTTTCATGCCATATATCAATATTTTTCTTTGGCATCACAGCGTTCTTCACGCTATTCTCGGATAAACGAACATGATAAAGATTACCAATACGATCAGCGCACATGTGAATAGTATTCTTGTCATCAATTACAACAGCTCCATGCTTTGTAAAATTAACTTTAAAACCATGATCCGTAATCTTCGCAACAGACAATAGATTGGTACGTAAATCTGATACATAATGTACTTTCTCTAAATTAATTCGGCGCTCTTCGCAACCAGTATCTACTGAAAGACTTACTTGACCTGATCCGGTTATCCTCGTGCTTTCATTGTTTGCTAACTTCAATTCACTTTGTACATTAGAAAATCCTTGAAACATTTTCTTCTGATTACACATATGTCCCGTGCATCCGCTATCAATGCACCATATTGGACCTGCATCCTGGTCGCCCAGCATTACATCTTCTGTAATACTTAGCATAGTTGAGTAGCTGCTAGATTGTCTCTTCTCCGTAGATGTCTTATTCTTTTCGAATTTCACCCTACATTCTTTCGCAATATGTCCTTGACGTCCACAACGATAACATTTTCTAAATTTCTGCCTTTGAATTTCATTATTCTCTTTCTTGTGAGCTTGATGAGCCTTCTTCAGGAACATAGCACCTTGTTTATCTACCTCCTTCGAATTACGACCCTCGTAGTCTTCTATAATTTTAACTTTAAGTACGTCAGTAGGGGGTAATTCATCACGAGATTCTATAGCTGTCCGAAACATGGAAAAAGATTCCGGCAAACTATATAACAGTAATATCGCAAGTAGTTCGTCAATAACCACCAAACCAATTTCTTTGAGTTTCTTTACAGCGTCAAAAAAATCCGCGATATGTTTTCTTAGGTTATCTCCTTCCTGCATACGTGTTAATACAAGTTTCTTTAATAATAACGCTTTTCGCGCTGGCCCACTTGACTCATACATAGATTTAAGTTTGTCCCATATAGATTTCGAATTTTCCAAGCCATCTAACGCAATCAATTCGCTAGAACTCACGGCTAATAAAATATCTGATTCAGCTTTGCCATCCATTTTAAGCCATTCCGCATATTTAGGATCCGTACGCGATGGTTGTGGTATTCCACCAGACACATATTCCCACAAGTCATTTTTCTTCAAAATAGCTCGCATATGTATCTTCCATGTGTCGTAATTATCGCCAGTAAGCTGGTCGATCTTTATAGTAGCCGCCATCACTTAATGTTTTTCCAACAACTTAATAATGAGGTCACAAACACGTTAGTCCGCGCGATCACACTAGATTTATATTTATTACGCTTGTGTACGAATAAATGTTTATTATGCTTCACAATACATAATAGTCCATTCCCGTAAGTCTACCTGGGCCCATAACCTGTTGGCAGACAGCCTCAGGGACAAACAAAACTACACATTTTAGGAACACAAGGACGTGCATTTATTAACGTAAACAATAAGCTACTACTGGTCACGTACACGATCGATGCGGCGCGAGCGCATCGTACCTAGATATACTTATACAATATCTAGTAATACAAACGATGGGACGGCGCGGTACAATAAACATAGGTATAGCTAGGCACACTCTCACAGCTTCGTATATTATCAACAGATACCTATAACAGTTGCTGTTATTTAAAAATGAGAGGTCTTAAAGTAGGTTAGATTTGACTTGGCCACCACCCTAATGTCTATTTCTACTGCCAAGCAGCAGTGTGCATGCACTGTTGTGTTTCGGTTTGAAGGGCATTGTAGCCAGTGTAACTACAGGACATAATGAGACTTAACCTTTTATGTCTCAGAATTACGGTCGCAGTGGAATGCCACACTGTACTTTGTAAGTCAAGGTGCTGGACGGTGTTGCTACTATTTATGGGTGGTCGTATCGCTTACCATCAGGCGAACGGCATGCTCGTCTCGTCATTCTATGCTATAAAAAAAACTTCTCTAACAACGGTGGAGCTAGTATGTAGACTTGAATTATATTATACTAGAGAAGAATGCTTCCTTATACCGGCAATGAAGGTAGCCCATACTGCCACATCTAAAAATCAGGCTATATATTCAAGAGCTGTTTGTTAATAAACCACAGCAATAAGGTTATTAGTCCTCTACGCCCTCCGGCCAGGTGGGATGACGATCTGCGAAAGACTGCAGGCAGATGCTGGATGCGGCAAGCTGAAGACAGGGCGCTATGGCTCTCATTAGGGGAGGCCTATGTCCAGCAGTGGACTGATAAAGGCTGATGATGATGATGAAGAACCTAAGCCTCTCAGTAGAGCAGGCCCGTGAGCAGCAGATGCACAGGGCTGGTACTATTTTAAATCGACTTATAAAAAGGGAGAGGTTCAATGTTCTTCTGTATTCAGTTTTTTTTTATGTACATTCGCCAATATCTTCAGCAATTATGGCACGATTTTCAAAATTATTTATTTCTTCGATAACCTGGACTTCTGAGGTGGCCCCATTGTCACTACGTCACAATCTGATGATGGGTTCTCGGGGAAATCGAGTGTAATTTTCAAATTTTATGGCCACATTTTTATTCATGTAGAATTCTAGGGTTTTTTTTATATAATAATTAATGCGCTTATCACAGAATCTGCCATCTCGCTCGTACTTTTATCAGTTAAATAAAATTTATCAACTGCCAATCTTAAACTGATCAGCTTGTTTGTCTTGAAACTCACTAAGCGAAGATTTAATGAATTTATAATTAATAAATAAAACTTGGGCCAACTTTAATATAATCAGGCCCTTTGAGCAGCGATTTCACGCGGTGAAACTGGAAAAGTAATTTTCAACTTTAATTTTTCAATTAATTAATGGAACTGTACTTGACTTGTAAATGTCATCGTCGTGGCGTCTTGAAACGTCTAGATTTAAAAAACTAGTCATCTACCTGTGGGCGAATTCGACCGTTAAATTTACTATGATTGTAACACATTGCCATAAATTTTATTTTCTGCAATCTGCACCAACCGTACTTTAATTATGCTGAACCTAACACTCCTTCGTGTGCGTAATGTACTTCAAAAAGGGTACAAATATTTTTATTCGCGTATTAATTTATAGATGAGTTGTTTTGGATGAATTTATTACTTAATTTATTATTTTGCTTTTTTTTCCTTTTTTTTTACCTACCTATGTACCTATTGCTTTTCCTGCCAGCCCGAGCTGGCTTCTTACTTATTATTTTTCATCATTTACTTTACTCCTAGTAAAAGTGTCTGTAGTTATTTAAGTGACTTTAATAATAATTAATTAATAATGTATCTTGACTTATCATAAGTGTAACTATGTTCGCCTACGTGATGAATAAAGTATTATTTTTTTAATTACTGGTGGTAGGTCTCTCATATGTAATAGTCTGTCTGGGTGGATTCTTTACGTAGATAGCGCTAACGTCGTCTTGAGTTTTAAGAACTTTTATAGCGGTAAAGGCTATTCACGCAGGCGAAGCCGCGAGCCACACGTAGTTAATGAATACAAATTAGAGCGTAATCGATGAAATTAAGGAGACCCCGCCCTGTACTTCACATAAAGTGTACTTGAAGAGAGACAAAAACAATATCGTCGTAATTTAAAACACTAAAAAAACTACTAAGTAGGAGGAAAGGCTTTTCAGTAAGTATGGACAGATGGGCGGATGATAAAATTGATACCATCCCTCGGGAGCCGATAGGTCGATCCTAAAACTTTCAGCCCACGGGATTAAAGTCAAATCCCTTTACCTCAAGTCCCTAATTTATTTATATAAGATAAAATCAATGCTCACTCGGTAATGGTGGAAACATGCAAATGACTTCCAAAGACTGCAAGCTTTTAATAAAAGCTCGGCCATTACAGCGGCAGTTCAGTATTAATTAACGTGCAAAATTAACTGTTAACTTCCAGTAAAATAAGTTAATCTTTAGTTGTTTTGTATAAATAAAAATTTATTTATATTGTGTATAAATTGGAGCTTTAAAAACCATGAATATGATGGTGGTGTATTTCGTGCAGGGTCTATCGATCTAAAGTCCTGGGTTGGAATCTCAGGTCGGGCTAGGTGATAGTGTTTTTCTGCTAAGTATATATGATCTCGGGAATTGGTCTACGATATGCCGATATACACTCGCCTTCTATCATGGCACGGAAAACAAATGACGTAAGGGTGCGTTGGTTTCACCTCTGTCTATTCCTTCGGGGATAGGCGTGAAGTGTTTATTTTCAAATTTAAAATTCGAATGCCAAATAAAACCTAAACTCTTAATCAGGCGAAGAAAAAACTTCTTCAAACTTACAAAGTACTGGATCAACAAACATACCTCGTTCAAGTATCAAGGGAGTGAAGTTTGCAGACTTGGCTAACTCGTGCGGAACTACCGCTGTGTACTGGACCGTAGTTAGTGTATAAAAACTTTGTACTATAGGGGTAGTGGTCAACGTTGGTTAAATACTCAAAGGGTCAATGGGATGCCCTAGTACAGATGTATGTAAAGTAAACATAACAATTAATATACATACATTCACTCAAGTCTTTTATCCCCGAAGGGGTGGGCAGGTAACTGGTGGTAGGTCTCTCGTACGTAAGAGTCCATCTGTGTGGGTACCACCGTAATATCTATTCCTACTTCGAAGCAGCAGTGTGCTAGTACTGCTGTATTTCGGTTTCAAGGACATTGTAGCCAGTGTAACTACTAGACATTATAACTTAACATTTTATATCTCAGGATGACGAGCGCAGTGGCATGCCACACAGTACTTTGTAACTCGAGGTGCTGGGTGGTGTTGGTACTATTTATGGGCGGTCGTATCGCTTACCATCAGGCGATCGGCATGCTCGTCTCGTCATTAAAAGTGATAAAAAAAACAGGCGCAACTAATGCGCCCACTTTCCGCCATATATTCTCCTCATGGTGTAATGGGGGGCGATGTATGCCATATCGGGCATGTATAATAGTCTTCAAATCTTATACACCGTAGTTGTTTTATAAGTTAAAATTAGATTACCCGTACCGTTGTAAGTCGAAAATTTCACGCCTCGATGGATGGGTCGGTGCTCACGTTAACTGGGTCATATTATTGTGAATAAAGCGTGAAATTCATGATCTGTGCGATTTGATTTTTTCCTCTTTTGGTAATGTAGGATAGGATAGACAAATATAAAATTATTTGGCTTGGTTTTGTGGGTATGTATTTTTGTAAAATCCGTATTTAAAGCAATTTTTATCTCTGTTGTAATAATAATCAAATCAAAATAAGCTAATTTGGGAAGATGTAGTTTCCATTAAGGCCCCTTTTTTTCAACTGTAGTTATCTTTTTCTCCGGGTCTTATTAAGCTGGACGCACTCGCCGAGCTGCGAGTGCGCCGGCGCGGCGTGACGCGTGAGGCGCTGCGAACGCGTCCAGCTTAATGACTCCGAGGATTACCCTAACCACAGTTGAAAAAACCCGGCCTTAATGACAAAAGTTTAGAGTCAAATTACCTTCTATGAGCTCCTACAAATTATAGAGTTTTACATGCATTCATTCCATTCAAAAATCGAATAAACGCATGTAAAACTGTATCTCTTGAACGTGAATGATAATGAAAAATAACTTTGTTGAAAAATAAAATAATACAGTGTGTTTCCTCGACGTGAGGACATATTTAAAGATTATGCTGCGCTTAAAATTGGAATGTTTTTTTCTTATAGCCAGTATTTTCTTTAAATAAAAAAGGTTATTTTATAGGGCGTTTCTTGAGGTGTTCAAATTAAGATTATTTACTTATTTCAATAACAAAATAATAACACATTATTTAAATAAAAGGTTTTCGAGTAAACCAAGAACGTTTACATGACAAATAGTTATCGTTGTGTACGAACTCGCGTGTACTGAGATTAGTCTCGGCGACGCGATAATTTGTTTTATTATTGCTGTTTATGTCATATTCAGTTGTAAACGCGCGGCGATAAACAACGGTAAGGGCCTTATAACTCGTGATAAAGCCCATAGCACACGAATTTGCTCATTTACATACATTTATATAGATGTATTATATAAAATGGGTATATAATATTTTTATATTTTGTACAATGCGATTCAAATAAGAATAGGATCGACTTTGCGCCATATTGTGACGTCTAAATAATTAGATACTATATTTATCAATTATCGTTCGCTTTAACAGTGAAGGAAAACATCGTGAGGAAACCTGCATACCTGAGAAGTTCCTTATAAGAATTTCGAAGGTATGTGAAGTCTACCAACCCGCACTAGGCCAGTATGGTGGACTAAGGCCTAAACCCCCTCAGTAGAAGAGGCCCGTGCTTAGAAGTGGGCAGTATAATAATACAGGGCTGGTATTATTATTCCTCTTAAAATGTGCAACGATTACCGTACACAAGGTGTTTTAAAACCCGCGATATAGGTTCACGTGTGTCCGATTCCGAGATGAGCCTGCATATAATCAGTTGAAACAGGCCGGCATAATTATGTCAACTGACGGGGAATGATTATCACTTGTCAGTTGGCACTCTATCTGGATTCCACTTCACTTACCATCAAGTACAGTAGGGTAATTGCGGAGCCAAAAAATCTAAATATTAACATTACGTTATCGCCGTTTTACATCTTGTATCTTCTATTTATGACACATTTCACCAGTAGGATTATTATTAAAGCGATTTAGGGCCAATTTTTAAGCTATTGCATAGCTTCTATCGCGGGCCTTGAGCGTGGAGACCGAATCCAGAAATTCCGTAACGAAAAAATAACCTGACACCCCTCAGTATTTTCAACTCTATCACAACCATGTAGAGTGTACAATTTCATAAGTAAATTTAATATCGCAGTCTTGTAAGAATACAATGTGTAAGAGGATATGAGCTGAATGTTAAACGATAAAAGGTCGAAATTACCGTGTATTTAAAAATTGTTCCAGTCAGTGAAACGTATCGAAATGTCAAAGGTGATTCTAAGTTTGAATTTTTAAAAAGTTTTTGTTTTATATCTGTTCAAAGAGGTTATAAATATTAAAATTGCCTGCTTAGAGTTTCGGCGTTAGGGCACGAGTGAAATTTGGACAATAGAAAAAAAAATTATTACAATTACATAAATTGATATTTTTTTCTTGTATCGAAGGCAGACGAGCTAACGGTAAGTGGTTACCATCGTCCATGGACGTCAGCAACGCCAAGGGCACAGCTAAGCCGCTGCCTACCGTAAAAAAACTTTTTAAGCCTCGTTTGAAGAAGGATAAGTCATAGCGCTGAGGATACACCGTGGGAGGAAGCTCATTCCAAAATTTCATCTCTTGTAGATAAATGCTACGTCATATAAATGTATAAGCAGGAAGTGGGATAGAGCACTGCGTGGTCGCTCATTGAGTGTGTTATTATTATTATTTTATTTATGTACAGTGTTAGATTTATAGTGTTATATTTATTTTAAAATGATACTTTTAGAAGCAATTTTTGCTTAGCACTACTTTAAATATCCTAAAGACAGCTGACGTCCGCACGTCACCCAAGGTGACCACTGAAAATCAGCGTTGTGCTGTGGCTCACGCCGCAGTACAACGTTATGCTGAGTGGTCACCTACTCGTCACAGCCACGACGCGACGTGCAAACTTTCGGTTTTGTAATCACACATAATCATATCGTATGCATTTTTTAATGTCATTTGTACGTCGTTATAAGCTGTGAGTGCTGTGACTAATAAATATCTTTTTCTTTCTTTCTTTCTATAAGCCGACCAAATACGATGTGCAATGGCATAACATTTGCCGTGCCAGTGCAAAACAACATCCTAATCCATTATAGGACAGGTTTTAGGAAGCTTATAATAATTTGATTAATCAATCGATACCAGAATTTAAACATGCATTTCTTTGTCTAGAAATCAAAATCTAGAATGGTTTTGAGCAGAAGAGTTTTTAAGCATGAATTTTACACTAGAAAGACTTTTTCACTCTCGAAACAGCGGGTAAAACGAAATTATTAATAAAATGCTTTATAATCCTATTTCTCCAATGTTTATCAGCGGCCTCAATTATTTTTTAGATGTTTTGTTGTGTCCCGCTAATTGTTATTTTTCTCAAAGGCCAAAACATTAATAGGGTAGTTGACTATGTTTGATTTTGTAAGTTATTTTAGAGAAAATACCTAATATGAAAAAGAAATTCTTCTGTGAAATATCAAAATTGGTTGAAAAATAAAGCACTTATTCATATTTGAAATATAGTTGTGCGCGAAAGTGGAGACGTGGGGATATCGCGCTATCTCTGTCGCACGCACGCAGCGTTATGGCCGGCGACTCTCGGTGACGTCACAGTGAAATATAACTGTAATTCAACAACTACTCCTTCCACCAAATTTCAAAGCTTAAAACTTAATAATTATTGCCCTAATTTTGAAATAGTGCCTCGGTGGCGTAGTTGTACTATGGTACAACTGCAATACTGAGGCCTCGGGTTCGATCCCCGGGTCGGGCAAAGTGATATTGAGTTTTTCTATTCAGTATCAGCTCGGAGTCTGGAATTTGTGACTGATATGGCGATAGGCTCGCCCACTATCACATCATGGGGCGGAATGACGGCGAAAAGTGGGTGCACTAGTTGCGCCTCTGTCTACCCCTTCGGGGATAAAAGGCGTCAGTGTGTGTGTGTGTTTTGAAAATTATTTTTCAGTTAAATTTTGGATGGCATACCTTTTTTATAAATGTGTTAAAAAAAAGTAATCAGCTACCCTTTTAATATCATACCTTATCTGAGCCTTATCAACTGTATTCAACGTTCAAAAAAATCAAATACGAAGGAATAAAAGATATTATTATTGCCCACGGTTCTGTCCGTGTTAAGCCCGTTCTCGGGATAGAAATTAGCCTTTTTATTTAATCGGATTAACAGTTTCAGAGATTACCACCTACGTTCAAGTTTGCTAATCTCTTTATACTTTGGAAGTTTCCATTCCGTTTACGCAAAGATTTATAAATATGAGAATGATTATTATCAGTAGCTGAAGACATTGTTGCTGAAAAGAAGTTGCGGACATAAACAGTAATGAGTAAAATGTAAGACGTAAATACAATATATTTGAAATATGTATCATACGCATGTACGCATACTCACGAAGGGGTAGGCAGAGGCGCAACTAGTGCACCCACTTTTCGTTGTTATTCCGTCCCATGATGTGATAGGGGGCAAGCCTATCCCCATATCGGGCACAAATATGTATCAATGTCGAACAATCGCGTAAACAAGAAAACATTATAGTTAACTACTTTTTAAAACACAAAGAGCAAATCATTTGATAATAAACGTGAAGATAAATGTAAATAGCAGCAAACGCTCAAAACTAAATTATAACATGCATTGTTCAAAGTCGGGACGAGAAAGCCCTTAGTCTCTTAGTATTTGCAGTGAGCGCATTTGGGACTAAAATTCGACAGCACAGACATTAAACGCTGGTAAATATCGAATAGTAAACCGTGTAAACATGGTAACAGTAAAGTCAAAATATATAGGAATCGGCCGTATGAAAGTCTTTTTTGTCGTACAATATTGATAAATGACTATAACCGTTAATGTACCGGACGTACCAAATGTGTGGACCGTTTCGAAAGAAACAACCCGTGCACTTTTTTGTCGATCCAACGTTTCGACAGAAACGCTGGAAAAGAAACAATAGTGAAACAGGATTGTGTACTATGCGGTACTGTGGGATCTATCTTGTAAAATAAAAATCTTCTTTACTATTTTTCAACTGTTCAGGATCTTGTCACTTCTTTTTACTTGTATGGGAACCGTAGTGGAACTGCCGCGCCGATCGGGCTTTTTTTTTTTTTTTTTTTTTTTTTTTTTTTTTTTTTGTCCCTGACTAAACTCTTGTTAGCCTGACGAGGGTCGGCTTATACAAGAACACCGGTCTTGTGGGTGAGCGCAGAAGGCGCTCGCAACCCTTAAATTTAAGCGACCACGCTGAGGGCGACCCACTAATGGGTCACGACCTCGGCTCAGGGCGGCCACTGAGAGGATAAGACATCAGCGTTTGGGGAAATTTGGTTTGAAACCTAATCCTATTTACGTGTTGATCGTAGTCTTCGGCACGCGGGCCGGAACTGCTAAGAGAGGGCAGGGGGTTGGGGAACGCGACGAGGTCCTCGACGGCGAGGACGGTACAGCGGTCTTGTTAAGTGTATGAGCTTTAGATGCTCGTTCTTTTCGCGTAAGGCCAGAGTGATTTCGTCCTCTGGATCTGACAAGACTGAACGCGGTCGTCTCCATTTGGCGCGATCAAATGGAGTATAAATCGACGCTTTACGGATAAGCGTGTTCGGGTGGTTTACCGCCCTGTCGAAATAGCGTCTGCTGGCGCACTGCATAAAGTGCCTGATGGTCGGCATATTGGTGTCCACGTGGAGGTTGCGATTGCGAACGTACCACGGGGCACCAAGTGCATGTCGTAAGAATCGATTTTGAAGCACCTGCATTCGCTGAAGGCGACCGGGCGGTAAATGAGCGAATACGGGCGACGCGTATGTCATTATCGGACGGATGCATGTTTTAAAGATCCTAATCTTGTTGCGGATTGACATCTTACTATTTTTGTTTAGGAGCCAGTGAAGCTGGCTCATCGCGAATGCGGCTCGCGCGCGTACCGCATTTACGTGTGGGATGAAGGTCAACCTCTGATCAAGGGTTACTCCTAAATATTTGGCTTGGCCCTTCCAGGGAATAACCTGGTCGGACATGCGGACTGAAAAGTGAGGGACATGGACTTTCCTTTTCCGAGTGAAAAGGATGGCCTGACTTTTGGTGGGATTGACGGTGATTCGCCATTTGCGGAACCACTCACCGAGTTCGTCGGCGGCGGTTTGCAAAGTGCGCACCACTTTGTCGGGGTCTATACGTGAAGCGTATATTGCGGTATCATCCGCGAATAGTGCCAGATGGGCGTTTTGTGGTCTAGGGATGTCGCTTGTGTACAGCGAGAATAGAAAGGGGGACAGGGCGGAGCCTTGCGGGACTCCGGCCGTGATGGTGTGTCGGGAAGAGAGAGTTCCCTCCACGCGATATCTGAAACCGCGATTCGACAGGAAATCTCGTATGATGTGCACGAGTTGTGTGGGCACGTTGAGAGTGTACAGCTTGAAAAGCAAGCCGTTGTGCCACACCCTGTCGAATGCTTTTTCGATATCGAAGAAAATAGCACCGGTAGGCATTCCTTTACGGAATTGTTCGTGGACGTACTCCGTGATGCGGAGCACCTGATTGACACAACTGTGTCTAGGGCGAAAGCCAAACTGTTCTGGAGGGATCAAATTTTGATTAAAAGCTACTATTTTAAGGCGGTCGAGGACGATCCGCTCATAGATTTTGCCCAGAGTACTGAGCAGACTGATGGGCCTATAAGAGGAGGGTTCGAAAGCGGGTTTCCCCGGTTTGTGGATTCCTATCACAACTGCCTCTTTCCAGACCTCTGGGAAGATGCAGTTACGAAACGCGGCGTCATAGATAGAGGTAAGAATTTGAACTAGATGCTCCGGGAGCATCTTAATCATACGAGTAGGGATTAGATCGCCCCCGGGGGCTTTCCTACGTTTGAGTGCCTTGATCAGAGTGGTGACTTCTTCGATCGTCACCGGCGCAAGGGGATCGGGCGGCGGGTCGACGTCCGGGTCGACGTTATCGTATAGCGGTCGCGGTATAGAGACTGGCGGTGGCCGGACCGCGTTCCTATCTTCGACGAAGGTGTCAACCGCAACAAGAATGTCGTCATCTACGGGTACGGAGGTGAGCGAGCATTGAGACTCCAGGCTGCCGGCCAGTAGTTCCGCTTTCTCGTCGTCATCAAACGCCGGGCGTTGATTCGGACGATTGAGCGGAGGCATGGAGGCCACATCGTTTCTCTTGAAGGAACGAACCAGTTGCCAAAAGGCGGTATGTGTCGGATCGATATCGGCAAGGCGAGTGTCCCACCTCGAATCGACGACCTCTTTTATGCGACGCTTAACCTCACGTTGGAGGTAGCGCGCAAGATGTCGTCGTTCCGGAACGGGTCTCGTCGCGCAGGCTTTGAGCGTAGCGTTACGCAACCTCACCCACCACCGAACGTCTTCGGGAAGTTGCCAGTGACTGTGAACAGTCTCTGGCACCTTCTCGGAGCTTTCGCTCAAAACGTTCTGAAGGTGGTCGGTGAAGACGCGTATCGCGCTGGTCGTTTCCTCAGGAGTCACGATGTTGGTCGGGATCGCGGAAAGATCAGTGGATGAGGTGTCTGCGAGCTTGGTGCCCAAAAGGCGCCAATTCGTTTTCACCTTCATCGGAATATTAGGACCTGTGTCTGTTGGACTGTTTTCGGGGACTAGATCGAGGATCACAGGTCTGTGGTCAGAGTCTAACTCTTGTAACACTTGCATGGAACGCACGCTAAGGCTTACGTTCCGTACAAGTGCCACGTCGAGTATGTCCGGTCGGTGGTCGTCGTTGTAACTATAGTGGGTAGGTTCTGAAGGAACCAATAGGCTTAGATTGATTGTGTCAAGACAACTCTCTAGGACTGCACCTCGCTCGTTGGTCGAGTTGCAGTTCCAGAGAGTGTTCTTGGCATTGAGGTCTCCCGCCAAAATGACGGAATCCCCCAGATCAAATAGGGTTTCGAGTTCGTTGGAGTGAAGCTCCTTAGTGGGCGAGAGATAGGCCGATATGATGGTGATCGGCGGGTGTCCGGTCATGGCTAGCCTGCAGACCGAAGCCTCAATGTTGCTCAAGCTTATCGGTGATTCTAATGGAATACAATGAAGGGACCTTTTGTAATAAATGAGAGTGCCTCCTAAACGGCCACTGGTACGATCATTTCGCACCAGTTTGAAGTTTGGGATGTTGGGATCGCGGTGAGAGGGCTTAAGGAACGTTTCCTGGATGAGGAAAACGTCAATTTGGTTGTCGCGGACAAAAGAAGAAATTTCGGCTTTTTGGTCCCGAATGCCGTTACAATTGAAAAACCCCACTCTGAGGGAGCGAGGTTTTGTCCGCTGGGGGAGTTGTCTGGCGTTGGTAGCCATTTATGAAATTAAAGAGGGGAGACGCACAGCGTTAACTGTAGCCTCGAAGATTTGTTGCTGGATCAGAGCGATCTCAGCGATTAAAAGGGGGTCTTCTACTCCCGTACGGGTGAGTAGACGAGAACGTTCGAAAAGTTTCCCGTGGAGAATCATTATCTCCGGGGAGCCTAATAGTGAGGCGACTGAGGAAGAGGCGTCGCTTGCCTTCGCCGCCACCGTCGCCGACTGAGAAGGGGTGGGAGGGGTGGTGGGTTTGGGTTTGGGTTTGGGCTGGGCTGCCTTTGATGAAGGAGCCACAGCTGGGGGAGGAGAGGGTCGAGTAGAGGCCGGGGCAGCGGGAGTGACTCCGCTGGGGGCCTGTGAAACGGGTTCAGCGCGCGCCGTGGGAGGAAACCACGGGTTGCGCACTGGCGCAGGTGCCAGTTTGAATGTGGTGGCCTGAGGGGCCGAGGGAGCCGCAGCTTTAGGAGCTTTGGCAACTCTTTTGGGGGCGCGAGGGCATCCGCGATAATTCGCTGGATGGCCGGTTTGCCGGCAGTTGGTGCACGAAGGCGGCTCCGTGCACTGAGAGCGGTCCTTGGGACGGGGGCACTCGGATGTGCCGTGTTCGCCGAGGCACTTGACGCACCTGGCGGGGAGGCGACAGCCACGAGAATTGTGGCCGTATTTCTGGCAGTTGTGACACTGCCCTATCTGGGTCGATTTGTGTGGGGCTTCGACGGTGAAGCCGCCTAGCCCCGAGATATCTTTTATCTCAAATAGTCTTTTGACGTCGGAAGGGGACTGGAGGATGGCGAGAACCATCTCGTATTGAATTCCCGGCCGGGAGGCGCGGGACTGTCTGTGCATCCTGTGCACTTCTAAGGTGACTATGCCTTTCTCTTCAAGGCCTTCTTTGACCTCGAGAGTCGACATTTGGACTGGGATACCGCGAATGACGTAGCGGAAGCGCCGCTCGTCAGGCAAGGAGTAAGTGAAATAGTGCCATTTCTTGGCATCTAAAAATTTGGTCAGCGCCCTGTGGTCCGCGATTGAGGCGGGCTGCAGGGCAAGAAGCTTGTGGATCTTATTCCACGAGTTAGAGGAGATGGATATGCGCTGTTTGCGCAGTTCGTCAAATATGTCCCGAATGGACATATTTGAGGGGATTTGGAGGTTCAACCTCGGGGGTTTTTTAGGCCCCTTTGGTTGAGTCGGCGGCGGTGGCGGCGTCGACGCAGACGCGGACGCGGTTGGCGCTGAAGGCGCGGAAGGCGCAGAAGGCGCGGATGGGGAGGCTGGTGCGGGAGCAGCGACGCTTCTCTGCTTCTTCCTCCGGCTGTTTTTCACCGTGGTGAAGCCGTCCTCGTCGCGTTCCGACGAGGACGACTCCTCCCCGGATTCACAGGCGGAGGAAGAGGCCGAGATCGGCCGTTTTTTAGGGTTGTTAGTGGCTTCGGGTTGGCTGGGGGACGTGTCCATTTCCTCTTCAGACTCCGCGGAGCCGCCCGAGGTTTCGGTGGTCTCTGTCGAGGTCGTAGCCTCGGACGACTCCGAGGTGTCTGAGGACGCAGACGGTTCCCTGGCTTCCCTAGCCATAGAAATAATTTCTTGTCGGACCGCGTTGTCCGACCGGAACATCTCCCTTACCATGTTCATTATCTCCTCCTTTGAGATAATGGGCACGGTGAGGGGAGCGCTAATGGTTTGAGCGGCGACGACAGGCCGCTCGGGAGCCAAATCCATAGGCCTCCGATCGGGCTAATCGGCGCTCTTTATATACTGTTTTGACCTCCGTCCCGCTCTCACGCATCGGACCTCTCTGTCAGAGCGGGAGAGGGACGGAAGGTGTGCGAAAGAGAACGCGCTATTCAATTTCTGTGCCCTGAGGTGGACCGCGGCTATACCCGCAGGAGAGCCCCTGTTTGGGTGTGTCCTGAGGTAAGCCGCGGCTATACCCGAGGGAGATCCCTATCCAGTGACAAAACCCTTATGTACTTTATTATGTAAAAAAACCTTATATACTATATATACAATGTTCTATAAACCTATAACTATAAAAAAACGTTAACAAATAAAATGAACTATTACAAATCAAACACTATTTTCTATGCTGCACAGTTAACTTATTTGATACGAGTACTTGTGCAATTCTTTATTATTCGTGCTTGGGGCACATTATCTCTTATTACTTAAGCGAAACTATAATTTGATGTATACTATAACCATTGATGGATTAAAAACCCACTATAACGCACAAATGCGGGCTAATGGTACCTGGTACCTACTGGTTAATTTTTCCTGTCAATACAGAGATAGTGAGGAGGAATGTATATTCAAATTCGTCGTACATGTGATACTGACTTAGTTTAACTCCGAGTCATAAAAACAATACAATTATCTACTACGTTATTCTTTCTCGAATTTTAACATCGAAACATAAAAAAAAATGATACTAAATTTTCGAGAAACACTTCGTCGTGTTTATTCTAAGATTTGTATACTTTGACATTGTATGTAAACATATTTTAAATCTATTTTTTATACACCATTTTTTGACAAAATATTTACGTAAATTAGGTATAGCAACAACACAGGGTTTTCTAACGTGAGGCGGGAGAGCCTAGGGGGACGCGGACAAAGTACACAACAATTAAAGGAAGAAACAAATTGTTATTAAATATAATTGCGCGTGGCGCATTTCGCTGCGCTGTGGCGACTACGGAAATTACAAGTGAGTAATCTTTTCTCACTGCATATTAAAAGCTAAGTTATAAGTACATAAATAAATTTTATTACATATTTTACGGGTCCACGAATTATGGTCAGGTTGCACTAGGAATTCGCCCAAGAAACTAGAAAGGAGGTTGGAATACCCTGCAACAACAAAATATTCGTGAGGTTCGACGTCAAGCACGCCGCTTGTAAAAACTAAATTCAAACCCGAGAAGCTAACGCGCTAACGCTACGAGAGTGGACTGAATCTAGTGTCCAAAACACAATAACTTTCACTGCCACTCTGATGTCTTCTAGCTATTGTGATCTACTTTCAAGGACATTATAGACAGTATAATTACTTGGTACTATGGGCGGTATAAATAAATCAATCTCAAGTTTGAGTTACATCTCAAGTATACATTATGTATGAATAGTTCAATACATTATGTCTACTTGAGATGTAACTCAAACTTGAGATTGATTTATTAATACCGCCCTATGAGAGATGTCATCAGTCTCAAGGTAAGCTTCATCATTCAAGTTATGGATTTACTTGACCAATTTACAATTATAGCCTAGCCTAGACTTTAACAAAAAGGCTCAAATAATTTATCAAATACATTCATAGCATTATAAAGTTCATACGAGTACATACAAAATCGATGCATACGAGTACTAAGAATCAATTAAACTTATACCAAGTTTCCAACAAATATCCCGATGAATAAGAGATTAATAAATGAAAGCTTTTGTTCTCCCTAAGAGCGGAGTTGGAAGGGAAAAAATAACAAATTTCTTTGAATACGTCACTGCGAAGAACAAAGAGCAGCTCTTCAAAAAGGAATTCTGTTTTGTATGATTACGCCTCGCCCTTTAGGGTACGGTTACAATCAAGCGGAGGAGCAGAGAGGAGAAATTTAAGATACATAGTTACCTATTAATAGTATAGCTACTATAAAGTTTTCACTACAGCATGATTGAGCCAGCTTGATAGTCACAGGTAGGGCTGCCATCATCTAAATTGCCGACGCCGGATAAACACGGCAAAAATCCCGGATATTTGGGCGAAATATGGGTATTTCCCCGGACAACTAGGACAAATCCGGGGAAATCCGGACGGATGGCAGCCCTAGTCATAGGGAACTATTACCAATGAATTAGCCGCCTCATTATATGCTGAAGACGCGTTTTCTTTCAAACTTATTTTTCCTTAAAGATTGACAATGCCTTAATTAAGCCTCATTTAGACGAATAATTATGGCTAGCAATAAACTTATGCAATTATTGCGCAAAAATTTTACCCTGTCTGAACATGCGTAAAGGCAAGGGGACTCTCTACTGCGTTATCTTTTGATCGATATATAATTGCTGGCAACGATTGCGTATGATTATTCCTATCAATAATTACTCCGTTTAAATAAGACTTAATACTATGAAATTTTGATTGCTCAAAGGAATTTAATAATCTAATTACTCATTCACTAGCCTTATTCCATAAAAAGAACTCCAAAAAATTATTTGTTCAATTTTAGCCTGTGAGCCACTTCGTCTCTCCTTCTTACTGGATTCAATACAAATCCTTTTTACAAACACTGAAGATTACTGGAGTGAAACGGAAAGAAATTTGTATTTCGAACAATCTGATTCCTCTATTCCACACCGCTTTGTTTTAATGAAAGCACCCCATAACGGAGTTTTTCCGTAGGGCAGCGAAAATCATTTGGCAATTAAAATTTATTTATTAACGAACCCTCAAAGCGCTTCCTTTGAAATTAAGGTTGCCATATCCCAAAACACCTTCTTTTCTATTCAATTTTAAACCAAGAAATAATCAATGTGTTAATGCATTTGGTATAGATTAAGTTTAGTTGTGTTTTGAAAACGTTTCGAATGTGTAACATAATTCGATTCCTTGCGGGTGTTTTGAGATATTTTGTTTTAATTAGGGTAATTTAGTAATGTTATTTTTTATGAAGGATTAACACATTTATTTATAAGCTTCTCCAGCAAATTGTACATTGATTTATACAATAATGGTTATATTCTAATGCACAATTAACACGTTAGCATTATGATAATGGAAATGCAAGCCACAGCATGCAGAAGAGAAGTTAGAACTAGAGTGAAGAGAGTCCTCAACATTTATACGCTATTCTGCAATACTAGGCATATTCTCTATTTTAGGTACTCTTGAAGAATAAACAATCCTGTAGGATTGTTTATTCCCAAAAATTTGAGTTTGAATTTGTAGTATCTAAAATAAATAAAATACGAATGAAGGCATAAAGAAGTCAAATGTTACTTCCTAACCGCTAATCCTGGGTCCTTCCGCCGTAGCGTGAAGAAGCAGCTAGTCAGGGGGTCTAGACAAAATCCCTTTTCTATTAGCGTTTACGGTTACGTAAAGGTAAAAATTTATGGAAATGACATATGCTCCAGACAAGTCACACGACTTGCATATGTCATTTCCATACATTTTTACATTTATGTAACCGTAAACGCTAACAGAAAAGGGATTTTGTCTAGACCCCCAGGCCGGCATGATTGTGTTGAATGGCATGGGATAATCGTCCAATGCCATTCGATTCTCTATTTGGACGGCCCCGTGCTTAGCATCAGGTGCTGTGCAGCCATTATACCAAGCTACTATGAAAAAAACTGACTGCCTCGGTGGCGTAGTTGTATTACAGTACGACTGCAAAGCTGAGGTCTCGGGTTCGATCCCCGGGTCGGGTAAAGTGATATTGAGTTTTTCTATTCAGTATCAGCTCGGAGTCTGGAATTTGTGCCCGATATGTCGATAGGCTCGCCCCCTATCACATCATGGGACGGAATAATGGCGAAAAGTGGGTGCACTAGTTGCGCCTCTGCCTAGCCCTTCGGGGATAACAGGCGTGAGTGTATATGTATATGTATGTATATGTATGTACTATGAAAAAAAATACGATTCCCGTTTTTATTAAAAAATTATTACCTCAATCATAATATTTCAACATCAACACACAAGCACGCGTAACGCACATGTGCAAGCAGCCTAACGAAGTAAAACGGCCTACAAAAAACTTTTCACTTTACATACATAATACAGCATTTCCTAAGCCCAGAAAATTTTCCCTCATTAAAATTAATTTTAGAACGGCTGCCGTAAGTAGTGGAGTGCGGATTAAGTTTTGAGAGATGTTGCACAGAAAAAAGAACAATAAATGAATGTGCCGTGAAAGAGCCGACGACGCCTGAATAATCTGCTGTGAGGCCATGAAATGAGCGAGTATGTCACCTAACTTCAAGCGTCGGACGCTCATGTAAGGGGAAAAATCTATTACTAATGTTTATAACTAACTGCCTCGGTGGCGTAGTTGTATTACAGTACGACTGCAAAGCTGAGGTCTCGGGTTCGTTCCCCGGGTCGGGCAAAGTGATATTGAGTTTTTCTATAGTATCAGCTCGGAGTCTGGAATTTGTGCCCGATATGGCGATAGGCTCGCCCCCTATCACATCATAGGACGGAATAATGGCGAAAAGTGGGTGCACTAGTTGCGCCTCTGCCTACCCCTTCGGGGATAACAGGCGTTAGTGTATATGTATATATATGTAATGTTTATAATCTCTCTAACTACACGAAACACAAGCAAAATTATTATTGTTATCCAGTTTGTACGTGGCTATACTATGTATATACTTTACCTGTTTTAATACGATGTATTGAATATTGCAGTCCTTACAGAGTTTACAAAATCATTGTTTCAAATGTTGTATTAAATTCTTGTAAGTCGTCATATTTACAGCTCCTTAGTTTCCATAAAATCTCACTATTATAATGCTAAGTTTAGTACTATTGATATTGACAGCAGTATTATTGCTATTGTTTCAACAGATATTAAAGTGTATTGTTATTTAGCTCATGTATTTTATTATAACATAAGATTATTACATGCAATGCTGTGACACTTAAAGTTCCTCGTACTTATTGATAGCCACGGTAAAACTAGTGACAAGATCATTTCTGTATAAAAATCAAGTAACACTAAGAAGCGGTCACATAAGTATAGCGTTTTTAAAACCGCGCGTTTTCTGGCTCCAACACACAGCGTTATACAGCAACAAAACGCGCTGCAAATTGGATCATTAAAAGCTTAAGCTGACAGTTTCGACTCGTTTAAAAACGTGTTTCCGTGTTAAGCCTCGTTTCCCTTGATAATTTTCTAAGTGCCGTTCCTTTATTGCCGAACATTTTGTTTCGTGTCGACAATCCGTGTTTTTAATAGTATCGTCCGTGTTCGAAATACGAACAATCATTTTTTAAATAAAATTTCAAAGGAATCTTAGCTCAAACAGCCATGAACGTAATAAAAATCATAGGATTTTAGTAAGTGGTTTTTTATGGGAGAGTTATTAAAATAATTGACAATATGGCTGCCTTGGTGGCGTAGATACACTACGGTATTACTGCGGTGCCGAGGTCTCGTGTTCGATCCCCGGGTCGGGCACACTAATATTGGGTTTTTCTACTCAGTATCAGGCTGGAGTCTGGAATTGGTGCCCGATATGCGATAGGTTCGCCCCTATTACATGGGAACTAACATAGCTCATAACCAAGTACCTCATAATTTTCCTTTGGAATAAGTTGTAAATACCTGTAAGAGGTAAGCACACGGCTCTATACCTAACCTAAGATTTTGTTTAAGATAGTTGTACTGTGTATTACCTAATGGTGTTTCGAAATAAAATAAATATAAAGCTGGCTAAATGTGGGTGTAATATAACAAGACAGGCCGACATAATTGCGAGGACCGCTGGGTACTTCTTTATATTTGGACAGCACTATATTTTCCATCAAGTGGTCGATAGTCTAGAACGGAACGGACTGTCAAGACGAAGGTCCGCTTCAAAACCCAAGGCACCCACCTCTAACTTCGATGTTATGTGTATATTGTTTATCAATTATCGTTCGCTTTAACGGTGGAGGAAAACATCGTGAGGAAAACTATATACTTAAAAACTCTCTATAAGAATTTCTAAGACATGTGATCTCTGGCAACCCGGGCTAGGCCAGCTATAAACCCTTTCGTAGTAGTAAGTAGTAGTAGAGGAGGCCCGTGCTCAGCAGTGGGACAATTATATACTGGGCTGGTATCATGCTTACCACCAATTCTAGTACAGTTAACTGTAGCTCCCGCTTTGCCATTGCCCTATAGCTGCCCTGTCTTCGACGTGCCGAGAACTTTACGCCTCACCGTCGACTTGCTATAGCTCCATGCTTTAGCACCGTCGCCAGTCTCGTAACCCCAATTTACCCAATTTAAGTCGAAAGCTCAACCACACATACAGCAATCATCATCATCATCATCATCAGCCACATAAAGTTCACTGCTAAACATAGACCTCCCATAAAAATTTCCAGACGGACTTGTCGAAACATACATCAATAATCAGACTTAATTATGAACTTCATGAGAGCGAAACTTATCTAATTAAAGTACGGGCGTGCATACAGATACCCGGGAACTTTGTATATACAACAATTTCATAGTAATTATTTGGCTGACGGATCGCGTAATTTCCTAAGGGTACTTAAAATTTTACGAGGTTTTTTGTTGTACGATTGTTATAAATAATAAACTTGTTCCTTTGTTTAAGAGAGTTGTTTTGTTGAACTAAGATAATTATCGTCTAACATATTTTTAGGCCATGTTAACTAATCATTGTATTACTAATTTCTTCCTTATGTTATAATTTTAGAGATGAAACTAAATGGTGATTATATTTGATTAAAAGTAGATGTCCGCTTTTTTTATGGATGCTGTGCCTCAAAATTCAACTAGGCTCAAACTTTATGGATATTAAAGGGCTAAAAGTATGGATCTTGGGTCCTTAAAAAAATATTTTTGGACTCCTCCATTTATAACTCACTTTTTGAAATCGTTCATATTAAGTGTAGTTTTAAACCAAAATAAAATTATATAAATATCAACATCTGAGAATTTTAAAATTATACGATTTATTGCGATGGCCTAGCGAGCGGCGATAACCTAGTTGGGAGTGGAACGGACTGCCGAGACGAATATCCGCAGGTTCAAATCCCAAGGGCACACACCTCTGAATTAAAAAAAAAATATGTGTGTATTCTTTGTGAATTATCGCTCGCTTTAACGGTGAAGGAAAACATCGTGAAGAAACCTGCATACCTGAGAAGTTCTCTGAATTTCAAAGGAATGTGAAGTCTGCCAACCCGCACTAGGCTAGCGTGGTGAACTAAGGCCTAAACTCTCTCAGTTGTAGAGGAGGCCCGTGCTCAGCAGTGGGCAGTATATAATATTGGGCTGGTATGGTTTGGGTTGGCTGGTAAGTATAAAGTATCTTGGTTAGAATTTAAGCCCGTTTTCGGACATGTCCTTCAATAAAACCTTATTTTCTTTTCATTTTAAAAACAATATCTAAATACATAAAAGGGATCCAACAGTCTAACTCTAACATAGAAGGCGCCATCTCACTTTTGATGAACCAGAATGAAGAATTTTGTAAAAAGATTGAACAACTCGAATCACAGGGCAAAAAAGACCGAGAATACATAACGTTGCTCGAAGAGAAAATAGAGGATTTGCAGAGGTTATCACGAAAATCAAGTATCGAAATTAAAAATGTCCCACAGAAAAACCATGAAACTAGAGAGGATCTAATTGGCATGGCACTAGCACTCTCAAATACCATTAATCACGATATGCAATCATCTGATATAAAAGACATATACAGATTGAAGGGGAAACACGATGGAGTAAAGTCTCCTCATATCATTGTAGAATTAGGATCAACCATTTTAAAGAACGATTTGATGAAGAAAACTAAACTTTTTAATATAAAAAACAAAAGTAAACTTCAGGCGAAACATCTAGGACATACTTCCAATGGAGATACGCCAGTATATATATCGGAACAGTTGACATCAAAGAGCGCCCGCTTATTTTTCTTAGCAAGAGATCTGGTAAGAACACAAAAATTTAAATATTGTTGGACATCATTTGGAAGAGTTCTTATAAGAAAGGATGATACCTCACGTGTCATAGTTGTTAGCAACGAATCGCAATTACACCGCTTAACACAAGAATCGTGACTATCCTGGTTCATTATTTGCGTTATAAGTTTCGTTCACGAATATGCCTCTGTAATAGTATTAAGTCATTTAAATGTTTTTCAAAAAAATTGTACTAAAATATGTTATAAAAAACTGTATTACCTTAGATATAAATTGTCACACTATACACTTCATAACACACTATCCATTCAACACATCTCAAACATGTGCAAGCACTCAAACAACTCAAAGCCTATTCTATATTCTATCATACAGATAATTATGGCTTTTCTACAAATTGTTAGCTCTGATTTATTAGATTCAACCAATTTTTCTACAGACTTCGTTTATTCATCTAAAAATAACAGTCTTTGTTGTGACGACTTGTCGTTTAAATATGTTTGCAATTATGAATAATTTTGTCAGTACATTACAAGAATTGGACAATATAGAAATTGCGGACTCAATCAAATGTAATATAGAAAACCTAAGCTCTTTTACGCAGGTGTCTTCTCGTAACAATTTCACAATACTAACACAAAATATAAGGAGTGTGTATAGCAATATGGATGACCTTCAAATAAACCTTTCACAGTTAAAATTTGAGCCTGATGTGCTAATATTGACAGAATGTAGACTAAATATTTCCAAAAATATACCGGTGCTGAAAAATTACACCTCACATCATTCCGTTACTCAACTAAATCAAAATGACGGTGTCGTTGCTTACGTTAAAAACGACAACCTTGCTCGCGTAACTGAATTGAATCTTACTCACTGTTCCGCCCTACAAATTATTATTTCTAACCATACCATTATTGGCATTTACCGTTCTCCATCTGTTATAAATGCGGACAATTTCATACAAAGTTTAAACCTACATTTAGAAACTATTACTTTGCATAAAAATATTATAATAATGGGTGATATTAACATTAATCTAAGTCCGAAACCTACAGAAAAGCCTCAGGAACGTAGTAACAGGTTAAACTACCTCAACGTTCTATCTATACATGGTATTCTTCCAGGGCACAGTAAACCCACCAGGTATGATAGTTGTCTAGATCACAGCATGTTAAAAATGGACACAAGTAAAAATACTGCTTCAGTTGCTATTCTTAACACCACGATTACGGACCACAATATGGTACTTTTAAACATATCTCACACGTACAAACAAAACAGGAGCAGTAAGTTTAAAACATTCTTCGACACAGACAAGGCTTACCAAATGGTAAAAGATACCAATTTTACAATTTTACAAACGTGTAATGACCCTAATATTTTTGCATATACCCTCATGAATATTATTGCGACTGCCGTTGTCACAAACACAAAAGTTAAAACGATTACGAGTAATATGCGGATTCTAAAACCATGGATAACCACTGGAGCTTTACGATGTATACGACTTAGAAATACTATGCAGATAAAGTTGAAAAGAGATCCCCATAATGTTATTTTAAAGATTACTTATAAACGTTTTCGTAATTTCTGCACTAATTTAATAAAAAAACTTAAAAAACATTACAACAAAGAGAAAATAAATAAATCGATGATTCACCCTAAAAATCTCTGGTCCACAATTAACGAAATTACCCAGTTTAAAAAACCTTTCGCCTCGAATATATATCTTCTTAACATTGACACTCAGCCCTTGCTTTCGGTAAATACAGTAAACCAATACTTTGTAAACATTGGAAAAACTTTAGCTGAAGACATTTTAAAACAGCCTTCTTACCGTCAGTGTATCTCCAGTGGTAATAGTAATATGCATGTTTCCTCGTTTGTACTACTAGAAACGGACCCACAAGAGGTAAACAGTATTATACTGGGTCTTGACTCAGGGAAAGCCCCAGGATATGACGGGATATCTATTAGGTTTTTAAAACGGACCAGAGAATTCTTAGTACCACTAATTAGTCAACTAGCTAACCTATGTTTCAATTCTGGAGTGTTTCCTAGAGCTCTGAAAAGATCTATCATTACCCCAGTGCATAAGAGTGGTAACAAAGAAGACGTGAATAATTATAGACCCATTTCTGTTTTACCTTCACTCTCAAAAATTATTGAAAAATTAATAAACACTAGATTGGTCGACTATCTGACTAAATACAAAATTTTATCTAACTCTCAATATGGTTTCCGGAAAGGTTTATCTACTCAAGACGCCATCACTGCATTAACATCTGCGATTGTAGACGAGGTAGATAAGGGCAACAAATGCATCACAGTCTTTCTAGACCTGAAGAAAGCATTTGACACGGTTTCCATTCCGATACTAATACAAAGACTTGAAATGATAGGTATCAGGGGAAATGCTCTTTCTCTTCTTACAAATTATTTACAAGGGAGAACGCAATTGGTAAAAATAGACAAATATTGTAGTGAAGAAGAAAATGTTACATTTGGCGTTCCTCAGGGCAGTGTTCTCGGTCCAACGTTGTTCTTAGTGTATATAAATGAACTGTGTGAGCTAAGGGACACTAATGGGAGAATTTTCTCTTATGCGGATGATACTGCGGTCGTATTTAGTGGAACGTCCTGGGAAGCCGTCAAAATTGCTACAGAAAAAGGTCTTGCTAGAATATCTGAATGGCTCAATTCTAATCTCTTAACTCTGAACACTTCTAAAACCAATTACATCTGTTTCTCTCCATACCAGAGTAGCCAACCAGAGGATGATGTTGAAATAAGTATTCATAATTGTATTAATACCTCAAAAGGTGATTGTAACTGTCCATGTATACAAAAAGTTACTTGTATAAAATACCTCGGAGTTATGGTGGACCAGAGATTATCATGGCATATGCATCTTGAAATGGTTGCGAGTAGAGTAAGGAAGTTAATCTTTATTTTCAAAAAACTTAGGTACGTTATGTCAATAGATGCCCTAAAGAAAATCTATATCGCTTTGTCTCAATCTGTGATAACTTACTGCATTTCAGTGTGGGGTGGAGCAACAAAGACAAAATTTCTAGACCTCGAAATAGCCCAAAGATCTTTGATAAAGGTTCTATATTTTAAACCTTATAGATTTTCTACTGAATCTTTGTACCAAATGAGTAATCTTTTGTCTGTAAGAAAGCTATATATCCTGCATCTGATTCTGAATTTACATAAATCATTACCATTTTCCCAAGAAAGGCAGAATAAAAGAAGGAAAGACACTGTGGCTCTTGCTGTACCAGTTCGCACCACTTTCGCTAGCCGACAATTTGCCACACAATCAACATATTTATACAATATGATAAACAGGAAGCTAAATATATATCCTATGCAATTCTATGATTGTAAAAGATCTGTAATTGAGTGGTTATTATCCCAATCTTATCTAGAAGTGGAATCTCTTTTGAATAGGGTCTCATGAATAGCACATACAAGTACGCACACACTCACACACACACACACGCGCGCGCACGCATACACACACACACACACACACACACACACACACACAAACATGTTTAGACTGTTGCTTAATTTAAGTTAAAGTTATTACTATAATATGTTGTCTTGAACTTTTGATTTAATTTAATTGTACTCAGAATATTGTAATTACGGGAAGAGCGAGGCTCACCCAACACAAGCATTCTTTAATTGCTTTATGGGTGGACCTCATAAAAAAAATTTGTTAAGATTGAGTGAAATAAAAACTTATTATTATATTATTATTATTATTAATTGCTATTTTTCAAGCGAATTTAATATCCAAGGAGGAATTTGTTATTTAATAAAAAAAACCTTGCATCATGTCGATAGCTTGTACAAAAAAAAACAGTAAACATCGAGGATAGTCTACATATGAATTTCATAACGAACAAAGAATGTACATGGAATTTTAATAAACGAAGTTTTATTTAAATTCTTCCTTATTCAGTTTTGTATTTTAATGTTATTTTTAACCGACTTCCAAAAAAGGAGGAGGTTTTCAATTCGTGTGTTTGTATTTTTTGTGCGTATTCCGTCCCATGATAGGGAGCGAGCCTATCGCCACATCGGGCACAAATTTCATACTCCGGGCTGATACTGAATAAAGAAATCCAGTATCACTTTGACCGACCCGAGAGTCGAGACCTCAGCATTGCAGTCGTACCGTAATACAACTCCGCCACCGAGCCAGTTACTCAAATGATATTTCAATAAATAAATGCGGCTACGTAATCACCATTTTCAGATAATTTATTCGTATGTTAAAATGGCAAATTTCGCTGGATCTTATGGTAAGTACAATTCAGTACAAATACAAGATCAATCAAAGATGGACATTCATATTACAATATATCATTGGAGTATAACGATTTCTTATATTTACGCGAAAATTAGATATTAAATAAAACTAGTTTTTGTCTTTATCCCGGTCTTTGTTTAAGTTTTGCTCCCGTCGTTTCAAAAGCTTTGTAGCCTTCATGATAAAGGGGCGGAATGAGGTGTCGGTCTTCCGAAAAATCTATGTTGCAATAGCTATCTTCATTTTAAAAGGGACTATAACATTTTGAAACAATATATATATCATTTTGACAGATGGTATTGCTGAGGGAGTTTCTTGCGCCGCTTCTTCTCCACAGCGATAACACGTTCCGAAGCGGTGGTAGATTCATGACGATTCAAAAGAGCTCGTGAAAGACTATTTGAATATAAAAATAATAGTAAAAAAACACGCTTTATAGAAAATCCAATTAAAACATTAAAAAAAATTGAATTTAAAATAGTATAAATAAGAAAAAAAAATTATTGTAAAAAAAATCGTGGGATGCATGGTGTGTGGATGTTTAGATGTTTGTTCCTCTTTCACGCAAAAACTACTGAACGGATTTCGATGAAATTTGGCACACGGGTAGATCATGTCTTGGATTAACACACTTTTTATCCCGGGGAAACATAAACCGGGACTTTAATCCCGGAAAAACTTTTTAATGCGGGCGGAGCCGCGGGCAAAAGCTAGTTGTAAATATTTTATTAACTAATATGACTATTATTATTATTTATTCCAGAGACTATACCGCCCTCACACCCGCCAATGCAACCCTTGTAAGCCAGGATCAGCAGTGGCACGCATTTTATGACACCGAGCGGTGAAGCTCGGCGAGTGCCAGGGAAAACTAATATGTCTGTAACCCGCAACGAAATTAATCAAAAAGAAAGATAGGGAGGAGGCGGAAATATTAATTGTCCACTTCCCTCCATAGCAAAGCGGCAGACAAAAACAATGAACAAAGGATGTATTTTAACCTCAAGTTTAGAGACCTTTACAACTAGAAAAGCCAGTTAAAAAAATTATAGGCATGGCAAAAACGCCGGAAAGCACGTAAATTCCGTCTAGTCTCTACAAGGTCCATGTATTATATAACCCCAGATGTTACTTGCATACATTAACAGATAAGACTAGAAGGATTATCATTTTTATAATATTTTAAAAAGCACCCCACGTCTCGATCACATCAGCTTTCAAACAGAAAAAACGCGTCAAAATCGGTCCATTCCTTTGAGAGCTTCGACGCCACAGACAAACATACAGATACATATACACACACGCTATAATACTCCTCTTTTTGTCGGGGGCTAGAAAAGACCTCCGTACCTTCAGTCATAGCTAATATATCAATATTAGCTATGAGTGGAGGTATCACCGTTTATAGAAAATTATCCTACTAATATTATAAAGGCGAAAGTTTGTAAGAATGTATGGATGTTTGGATGTATGGATGTTTGGATGTTTGGATGTAAGGATGTTTGTTCCTCTTTCACGCAAAAACTACTGAACGGATTTCGATGAAATTTGGTACACGGGTAGATCATGTTCTGGATTAACACATAGGCTACTTTTATCCCGGGAAAATATAAAGCGGGACTTTTATCCCGGAAAAACTTTTTAACGTGGGCGGAGCCGCGGGCAAAAGCTAGTAGAAAATAATGCAATACATTCAAAAATAAATGTACATTTCGCGTAACATAATAACTACAGACTCAGCTAGGATCTTCGTGGTAGAGTATCGTTAAATGCGGAAATTGAAACCCTCAATATCGATATTACGAAGTCATTGACCGAAGCTTTACATTTCCGTGATTAGATCGAGAAGCTCTAAATCTCATAAAATTCGTCACAGAGAGTAGAGATGTACTAAATGCGAAATTAGGACCTTTTTTTGTGTTCATGAACATTTTTGTGATTTTACTTGTTGCAATCGCAAAGGTCGCAGGAACTCGCTGGATGCAAGCCGCTTTTGACAGATCCGTATGTAAATCTTTACGAAAGGCCTATGATCAGCAGTGGACGTCATGTGGTTGATAATGATTTGCATTTTGAAACATAGAAAGTCATTTAATGCAAAGAACTATGAGTTTTCGAAAATTAAATATTCAGTTATTACAACAAAAATATTAAAGACGATCTTAACTTACATACATCATTGGCCTAATACATCTATAATTGTAGATGATTTAAACAGCGTCAAGTGTTGGAGGTTCTTCGAAGACACTTTCTTTGATGGCTGTAGAGACCAATAGTGTTGCTTTCTAGTTTCCACCCAGCTTAAAAGCTATGGTGGGTGAAGTGTCCTCTCCACAATTGAACGCTGAATTGCCTGGAACGCGATTTAGGTAGCGCAGGCCTCTCGATCTAACCGGCAGTACCCACAGGAACGACGAGTCGATACATGTGGTGCGCGGGGGGGGGGGGGGGGGGCGTTGCTTACATAAACAACTTACATACATATCCACAATAATTCCAACAATATCTTCCAATAATAAAATTTCAACATTATTAACAAAAAACACCTAAAATAATAATGTTTATAAATTTTCGTTAAAAACCTCTAGGTAATAAACTCCGTAACAAAAACCGTCTCTCGTAAACTTATATCCAAAACCACTTCGTACCAAAAACCATGTTCCATCGCAATAATGTAAAATTTTCTTCTTTATCTTAGAAGTAATTTGAATTTAAAATTATCTAAACAATATTTCAATAATGAAAAGTAACTTCTTTCTTTTTCTAACATAGCGTTCCATCCCTCTCTCGCAACTGCAAAACAAGATTAACATGAACTTTCGTAAAAATGAATGACCTAAAAATAATCTGATACTTTACAAACAAAATATTGTTTACCATAACTCCAGGGAGCCGATCTTTCGTTGAGAGGAAATTAATTCTGTACTTTTTCTTGAAGAGGGTAGAACGATACTGTCGCTGCAATATATAGAGGTAATATTATTTAACTAGGGTTGCTCGTGACTGCTCCTGTAGTTTCCGTGATAATATGTCTTTTTTTTACGCGGAGAAAGTGACTTATTACTACCACCCAGTGTTCAAGGGGAACGACTGAGCGGCTATGTTATGTTCACCGTGCCTTACGACCCGACGTTGAGCCGCCCGGAGAGATGGAAAACGTCGGGCGACCGCCGGGCCGAGTCCCTAACCTATGTACACCGCACGGCATACCAACCAAAACTCCGCAGTAGCCATCTTCGTCGCATTAGGGACGGCTGCGGGCTCTTCCGACTCACGTCTAAGTTGTCGTCCGCAACCGCCCCTTGAGATAATATGTCTGGAGTATTCTTTGAAAAATCTTCCTCCCGTCCACCATAAAGTAAAAATATAATCAATTTATATCAAGTGATCTTGTTGCACCTACCTTATTTATCTCCGTACCACCCTCAGGTTGACTGGCAGAGAATGCCTTTGGCATTAAGTCCGCCTGTATACTTTTTATTAAGTGAAAATAAATAAATAAATAAAGTAGGTTAGCTAGGCTATGGCATGTAACGTCCTCACCGGTGAGGATCGCGACGCGTTCCTCCCATTATTTTTTGATAAAAATGATTAAATCTCTTTTTTTATACCCCATGTCCTGCCAGCCCGAACTGGCTTTTTTTTATTATTAATTGATTTTACTCCCAATAAAAATGTCTGTAGTTATAAAAGTGACCTTATGTATTAATAATAGTTATTATAATTAATTGAATGTATGTTGCCTTATCATGAGTGCAGCTAAATTCGCCTACGTAATGGATAAAGTTTTAAATTTTATTTTGTAAAAAATTCCATTTTCATGAAAGGCTATCTAGAGGCCAAGAAAACATATTCAACATCAAGCATTCACCCCTTTACGCGTTTTTAACACATAAATCACACGATTTAAAACCATTCAAATTTACCAACTTTTGCTCCTTATAACATAGACCCTCCAATTATTCCGAATGAATATCATTCGTATACTTTTATTGGTAGAGGTTTCTGCCTTGACTACATCGCTGAAAGGGAATCATGGCTGATTAATCCGGGCTTTATTTGAGTTTGAATCATCCCGAATTCTGATTTAAATCTTGCGACAAATTGAAAACAGCCAGCAATCATTTGCGATCAGTATTAGTTCCTTTAGTGTAAGTTTGCAATGCAAAGCAATCAGCCCTGTTTTATACTGCTCACTGCTGAGCACGGGTTTCTTCCACTACTGAGAGGGGTTAGGCCTTAGTCCACCACGCTGGCCTAGTGCGGGTTGCCAGACTTCACATACCCCCGAAATTCCTATGGAGAATTTTGAGGCATGTAGGTTTTCTTGCGATGTTTTCCTTCACCGTTAAAGCAAACGATAACAATATACACGTAACTTCGAAAAGTCAGAGGTGTGTGCCATGGGTTTTGAACCTAATGGAGGTTTATTCATGACTACCTGACCGCAGCGTAGGCTCCGTATTTTCATATATTTAAAGATAAATTAATAACAGTAGCTCGTGACAAATTGCATCTGGAACATGGCTAGACTATTCTAAAAATGTTGAAAATAGATTCAGCAATTTAACACCGAAACTGCTGAACAGATTTGAATGTAGTTTGTCACACAGATGGACCATGTCCTTAACAAATACATAAAGGGTACTTTTTATCCCCAAAAATTTCTTGATTTTGCCACGAGCGTTCATATAGATGCGACACTATACGTCTCTGCTTGCTTCAGAAATAACAGTAAATATACTAGTAATGTAACAGAAGCGACAATAACCTAGTTGGGAATGGAACGGTCTACCGAGACATTGTCCGGAGGTTCAAACCCAAGGCACACACCTCTGACTTTTCGTAGTTACGTGTGTATTGTTTATCAATTATCGTTCGCTTCAACGGTGAAGGAAAACATCGTGAGGAAACCTGCATACCTAAGAAGTTCTTTACAAGAATTTCGAAGGTATGTGAAGTCTGCCAGCCCGCACTAGGCCAGCGCAGTGGACTAAGGCCTAAACCCTCTGAGTAGTAGAGGAGGCCCGTGCTCAGCAGTGGGCAGTATATAATACAGGGCTGATTGCATTGCATTGTACACGGGTGTAAATACGACACCGTACGTCTCTGCTTGCTTCAGTAATAAAAAGCTTAAGTATGTAAGTAAAAAATACAACTACAATAAAGTGATCTTAAAGTTTACACTTTTTAACTGTTCACGCCTTGGGTTAACGAGGTTGACCTCGATAAAGTGAACTCGGTAACGTCGTTAAATTTTAACTTGCGGTTTAGATTTGTCGGCTTTTCGTTTGTTCAGGATCGTACATACCGCATTGGATAAAGTGATTGGTGTTGTCAATTAATTGAATATTTATCAGACTTTATATTAAAGGGGTAGGTAGAGAATAGTCTTTAAATAGAATACCATGTAGCACCGTCTTAAAAGAAGAAAGGAAGGAAAATGTCTGCGTTAAAAATTATATCATTACTTGGTCGACTTACGTCCCTTTACATAAAAGTGTGGTATGAATTAAAAAAAAATATTACTTACCTACTAGTATTGCTCGCGGCTCCACTCGTGTGAAAAAAATTTTCCGGGATAAAATAGCCTATAGCACTCAGGAGTAATGTAGCTTCCTGTTAGTGGAAGAATTCTCAAAATTGCTTCTGCAGTTCCTGAGATTAGCGCGTTCCAAAATCGCTCCTGCAGTTCCTGAGATTAGCGCGTTCAACCACACAAACAAACTCCTTTCTGGTCTCCAAGATACAGGCTACGCCTAGATTGGGGCCTCCTGTTAAATAGGTTTTAAATATCTGTGAAACCAATACTTAACAAAATTATGTAACTTACTGTGTATAAAAAAAATCTATTATAAAGCCGCGGGCATAATAGATTTATAACTGTTATTGTGCCTTTTTAAAGAGAAAACACTGGAATTTTCTACATGGATAAATAAAAGATTTTTTATTTTACTTATATAAAAATCAACTTTCTTTTATATTATTTCGACGAAACATTCGTGTCGAATCTGCCTCATAACAAAACATACGAAGTGTCGGAAGCGAGGTATCTTGTTCCGGGGCCGTCACGTCGCCTTCACGATGACGAGCCGATAACGACACCAAATAGCACGGTATGGTTTTCAAATATACACGCTGCGGTTTTGAAAGACTCGATATGGATTTTCAACTATATTTCGAGTTTAGACAGTACCCAACATCGATGCTACAACATTTACATGTTTTTGTATGAAGTGCAATAAATAAATAAGTATTACGTCAATGCAAGGCCTGAAATATGTAAATAGATCCAAGGTATATGGCCCAAAGTAGTATTTTAGATATAGATATTAATACGGTCGTGCTAAGCTGAACAGCTGTATATCGTTAAATTGATTAATATGGCATCAGATAGCTTAAAACAGGCACATCCAAATAGGCAAATAGTGGTATATTTTTTAAAACCTGTAAAGTTAAAAGTGATATTGAGTTTTTCTATTCAGTATCAGCTCGGAGTCTGGAATTTGTGCCCGATATGGAGATAGGCTCGCCCCCTATCACATCATGGGACGGAACAATGGCGAAGAGTGGATGCACTAGTTGCGCCTCTGCCTACCCCTTAGGGGATAAAAGGCGTGAGTGTATATGTATGTATGATGTAAAAAAAACAGAAAATGGTCCCTATCTCAGTTTTATCCTACTAATATTATAAAGGCGAAAGTTTGTAAGAATGTATGGATGTTTGGATGTATGGATGTAAGGATGTTTGTTCCTCTTTCACGCAAAAACTACTGAACGGATTTCGATGAAATTTGGCACACGGGTAGATCATGTCCTGGATTAACACATAGGCTACTTTTTATCCCGAGAAAATATAAACCGGGACTTTTATCCCGGAAAAACTTTTTAATGCGGGCGGAGCCGCGGGCAAAAGCTAGTCTCAAATAACAAAGAGTGAGAAGAAAACTATATTCGCAAAACTCAAATTTTCTCGATACTATCGTTCCTTGACATCAAAGACATTCAACAGTAGGCATAGTTACTTATAGACCGGACATCAGGCTCAAATTTTTCGTCCAAAAGTTATTACCAATTGGTAATAAGTCACTGTCGTATCTGACACATAATCCTACTAATATTATAAAGGCGAAAGTTTGTAAGAATGTCTGGATGTATGGATGTTTGTTCCTCTTTCACGCAAAAAATAATGAATGGATTTCGATGAAATTTGGCACACGAGTAGATCGTGTCCTGGATTAACACATAGGCTACTTTTTATCCCGGGAAAACATAAAGCGGGACTTTAATCCCGGAAAAACTTTTTAACGTGGGCGGAGCCGCGGGCAAAAGCTAGTAAAATATATGTACATATAACAAGACGTCTCGGTATTTTTTTAAGGCATCGAATGACGAGACGAGCATGCCGTTCGCCTGATGGTAAGCAATACGACCACCCATAAACAGTAGTAACACCATCCAGCACCTTGTGTTACAAAGTACTGTGTGGCATTCCACTGCGCTCGTCATCCTGAGACATAAGATGTTAAGTTTCATTATTTCCTGTAGTTACACTGGCTGCAATGCCCTTCAAACCGAAACACTGCTGCTTGGTGGTAGAAATAGACATTGCGGTGGTACCCACCCAGACGGACTCTTACATATGAGAGACCTACCACCACTAATTGCAAATTTTGTAAAGTAAGCAATATTTTGGAAGGAAATATGCCAATATGCGCATTACTATTATGTCTAAGTATGTTTTTTTTTTTATATTATGATTTTTTATACATGTCAATGGCCATGTAGTGCCTGGTTAATGATTTTATATTTTTATAGAATCCTGAAAAAGAAACAGTCGAAAGCGGGATTTGAACCCACGACCTCCGGCGTACCGTGCCGGTGCTCTTCCAATTGAGCTATTCCGACCTCTCTTTCGATTGCCAATTTCAGGACCCGTACTTAAGTCTCTTAAAGGAGATGATAATTCTCTCTAAGCATGTTCTAATGCATTTTTTGTAGGTTGTTCTCATTGTAGGAGTTTTGTTGTTTCACGATAGATTAAATTTGAGAGCATTGATTGAGAGCACAGCAGAATTTGTATGCGCGGTATAATTTACGGTCTACGATCCCAAGTTTCGTCTCCCGGATCGAGCAAAGTGATTTTGGGTTTTTCTGCTCTGTGAGCCCTAATCTCGTATTTGTGCCAGATATGACGATAGGCTCGCAGTTCGCACCCCATCACGGCATATGATGAAACACACAAAAGAAAAGTGGGTACTTAGGTTACATGTCTGCCTTCCTCTTCATGGATAAAGGCGTAATGTTCGTTTATTCAACTGAATGTAAGTTGGTCTTTATCAGAACCCTAAAAACTCACTTAACTAGCCCGTCAGCGCTGCACTGTGATAAACTGTCCGGTATTTAATTAAATATTCACCAGCCGCACGCCATGTGCATTTCACGCAATGATTGATGGTACAAAAACGTTGCTTCACAAAAACGTCATGGCGGTTATGGTAATATTACGTGTACCTACTTGGTACGTATTTTCCTGACGTGGTGGTGGTGATTAGACTTCCTGAATTAGCTTTTCTCGATGTTCTGCCTACTTAATCGCGGTTTCCTTGTTAAAGAGTTGCGTATATATTAATCTAGAATGTAATTTAACACACACACACACACACACACACACACACACACACACACACACACACACACACACACACACACACACACACACGCACGTACGCACACGCACACGCCCAAACACATACACACTCACAGACACACACACGCACACGCACACACGCGCGCTTTTTATCCCCGAAGGAGTAGGCAGTGGCGCAACTAGTGCACCCACTTTCCGCCGTGCCTATTCCCTCCCATGATATGATAGGGGCGAGCCTACCGCCATATCGGGCACAAATTCTATACTTCAGGGCTGATACTGAATTTAAACCCCAATAATCACTTTGCTAACTTAAGCTTCCTTAAGCTTAAGCTAACTTTTGAATCGAACCCAAGACAGCATTGGTGTCATACTGTATTACGCCACCGAGGCAATCAATGTAATTTAACTTGTTATTTAATTGAATTGTTCTGACACGCCTACGTGTTTTAACTTATAAAAAATAATTTTTAATAAAAAAAATATAGCTCTTTTGGTCGTATGACGTATGTGGGTTTTGAACGCGAGATCCTTGCTTCTGTTCTGAAGTGAGGCAACACTTATAATTTTAAGATTGGAATAAGATCAAGTAGAAGAATAAATCTGGTGGTAGCATAACATTTCTAACTGTCTAGTTGGAACACTGTACACACGGTGTCAAAACCTGTCATAGTGGCAAACGTGTGTCGCGCTCGGGATCAGCCTGTGCATATCTAGTTCAAGCAGGCCGGCAGAATTATTTATTTATTTATTTGACACTTTGTGCAATGGCGGACTTAATGCCTAAAGGCATTTTCTCACAGTCGACCTTAAGGTGGTGCAGAAAGACGGAGGCAGGTGTAAATTATAAATAATGAAAATTAAAAATGTGAATTAAATACAATGATAATTATCAAACATAATATATGTATACTTACATTAATTTTGCTACATATATAACTGCGTACATATATAATTATCTATCATATATACATAAACAATTACATACATAAATAAATACATACATACACAAATAAATACGTATTGAATAAACTAATGATGAGAATCTGCTACTTCGGCGAGGAGTAATTGCCGAACTCTCATTTTAAATGCCAGCCGTGTTGTACATGACCTGATTTCGAGCGGGAGTGCGTTCCAAAGAAGGATGGACTGGATAGCAAAGGAAGAATGACAAGAGAATTATGACAACTGACGAGGGGTATTCACCACTCCACTCTCTATCTGGGCCCCTTTTGGCTTAGCATCTGGTGCGGTGTGGTTATTTTGCCTAACTCACACAAAAAAACAATTCACAATCTCATAAAGTCCTTAGATGTAAATTGAACAAAATCTTAGCAAACCTATCGTCAAACCCGCGTGGGATATTCATTATGCGTACACAAACCGTTGCACCAACCTCGTTTCCCTATGCATCCTGCTAATAATCCTACTAATAATATTATAAAGGCGAAAGTTTGTAAGAATGTATGGATGTTTGGATGTACGGATGTTTGTTACTCTTTCACGCAAAAACTACTGAACGGATTTCAATTAAATTGTGCACACGGGTAGATCATGTCCTGGATTAACACATAGGCTACTTTTTATCTCGAGAAAATATAAAACGGGACTTTTATCGCGGAATAACTCATTCACGCGGGCGGAGCCGCGGGCAAAAGCTAGTAATTTAATACTTTTTTTTTATTTATTTTTTTTATTCGGGCACGGCAAAGTGACTGCACCTCACCTGATGGTAAGCGCGATGCAGTCCAGATAGAGTATCGAATGGCAGCAGATAGTTATCTCATGCCATTCGACACAATCATGCCGGCCTACTGAGCTGCTTCTTCACGCTACGGCGGAAGGACCCAGGATTATAGGAAGGAGGGAACACGTGCGCCGGTAAACTATTCCAAAGCTTGATGGTGCGGCAAATAAAAGAATTGGCGAACCTATTGGTTCGGGCCGAGATGATTTTAACCATCAAGCTGTGGCTTCGGATGCCGGCACGCGTGGTTCTGCTGAGGAAAGGAGAGGAGGGGATCAGATTAAACAACTCTTCAGAGCATTCGCCATGATACAGACGGTAGAACACGCTTAGAGAAGCGACATCCCTCCGCAATTGTAGCGACTCCAAGTTGCTCGTTACGTCTGCATCATCCACAATGCGGATGGCCCGCCGCTGCAATCCATCCAAGGCATCGAGCAAGTATTGGGCGGAACCGTCCCAGAGGTGCGAACAGTATTCCATACCCGGCCGTACCTGTGCTTTATACAAGCGGAAGATTTGACCGGGCGGGAAGAACCGACGCACCTTGTTCAGGATTCCAACCCTGCGTGATGTGGCAGATATAACGCCTTCGATGTGATTCCTTGGATTCAGATCACAGCGGATATCCATACCAAGGATATTCAGGTCATTCCGCATTAAGAGTGGAACACCCTGAAGATTGGGGAGAGGAGAAAACGGGGATCTTTTGCACGTGAACACACACACCTGCATTTTCTTGGCATTGAACTCAACCAGGTTCATGGAACCCCACGTGGAAATGAGATCCAGAGTCCGGTTGAGCTCAATGACAAGATCATTGCGCCTCCTCACAGTGTCCACCCGCAAACCAGGGGGCTCATGGTAGTATCGCCCATGAACCGTGCTGTCGTCTGCATAACAATGAATGTTGCCAAGCGACAACAAATCATTGATATGCAGAAGAAACAGGGTGGGCGACAGCACCGAGCCCTGTGGAACCCCGGCATTTACTGACATGAGCTTCGAAGCGTGCCCATCAACGACGACACGTATTTTACGCTCATGCAGAAAGCCAGAAATCCACGCACACAGGTTGTCGGGCAAACCATATGCCGGAAGCTTAGAAAGGAGACCACGGTGCCAGACCCTATCAAAAGCCTTAGCTATGTCAAGGCTCACAGCTAGAGCCTCGCCATGCCTATCAATCGCCTCCCCCCAGCGATGCATGACGTACGCTAGAAGGTCACCCGTTGATCGGTTCTGACGAAATCCGTATTGTCTGTCGCCGATCAACGAGTGATTCTCCAGGTAGCGGGTCAAGTGCGTGTTTATTAGCCGCTCCATAACTGTTAAGTTAAGTTAAGTTTAATACTGTTAAGCCTGTTACATGAAATCTAAAAAACAATATCAAACTCAGTTATCACATCAGTATATATTAGAATAGCTTTTGCCCGCGGCTCCGCCCGCGTTAAAGTTTTCCGGGATAAAAGTCAAAGTTTATATTTTCCCGGGATAAAAAGAAGCCTATGTGTTAATCCAAGACACGATCTACCCGTTTGCCAAATCTCATCGAAATCCGTTCAGTAGTTATTCCGTGAAAGAGTAACAAACATCCATATTTACAAAGTTTAGCGTTTATATTAGTAGGATATTTGATTTGTTACATTTTAATGGCAATTGCTCCTCAACTTGTTCTTTACTTAAACATTGTTTTTCTTTTTTTTATATTTAACTATAAATGAATATACCCTATATTTATCCTACTAATATTATAAAAGCGAAAGTTTGTAAGAATGTATGGATGTTTGGATGTATGGATGTTTGTTCCTCTTTCACGCAAAAACTACTGAACGGATTTCGATGAAATTTGGCACACGGATAGATCATATCTTGTATTAACACATAGGCTACTTTTTATCCCGTGAAAACATAAAGCGGGACTTTTATCCCGGAAAAACTTTTAAACGCGTGCGAGCCGCGGGCAAAAGCTAGTTTATTTATAATAAAGGTTATTACATTTCACAGAGAGGTGTTGAAGGGGCCTAGGTGCCACCATTGATTAATACGTAGGTCGCTTTACTTCAAAAAGTTAGCTCGGTGAATCTCTCATTACCCATATTTTTTTTTGTAATGGCCCTATTGCCAGCAGCCTGACGCGAGTCGGCTTTTCTGGCCACACCGGTCTTTAGGGTGAACGCAGAAGGCGCTCGCAACCCTTTGAATTAACTGACCATGCTGAGGGCAACCCACTAACGGGTTACGAACCTCGGCTCAGGACGGCGACTGAGAGAGGATAAGACATCAACGATTAGGGCAAGATTGGTTTTTAGGCCTAATCCTATTAGATTGTGTTGTCATCGGCACGCCGGCCAGAACTGCTAGGGGGGTCGGGGTAGGGGGCGACGGGGAACGCGGCGAGGTCCTCGACGGCGAGGACGGAATTGCGGACTTGTGGAGTGTTGGAGTTTCAAGAACTCATTCATACGGCGGATGGCCAGAGTGATTTCGTCCTCTGTATCGGTTAATACGGAACGCGGCCGTCTCCATTTGGCGCGGTCGAATGGAGATGATAGAGCGTTAATGTATATAAAAATAAGCGACATTTTAATTCTTGTGCAAATATATCATCACCCTTTTTTTTCCAAAGATTTCGTCAGCTATATAAGGTCCCATGTAATAAGGGGCGAGCCTAAAGCTTTACCTAGACAGAGCAATTATTTGTAGCAATAATCATACGCAATAATTGCTGGCAATATAGTTTCAATATCTGTCAAAAATCTCGTAGATACATGTCAAGGCGGGCGGGAATCACCTCACCATTGCGCATGTTCAGACGTGATCATTTTAAGGAATCATTGTGTACTGACTATGTGACTGCCTCGGTACCGTAGTTTTATTAGGTACGATATGACTGCAATGCTGAGGTCTTGGGATCGATTCCCGGGTCGGGCAAAGTGATACGGGGTTTTTGAAATTCAGTATCAGTTCGGAGTCGGAAATTTGTGCCCGATATGACGATATGTCCCCTATCACATCATGGGTCGGAATACGCACGGCGAAAAGTGGGTGCACTAGTTGCGCCTCTGCCTACCCTGTACGGGATAAAGGGCGTAAGTGTGTGTGTGTGTCATTGTATACAATTATTGCTAGCAATAATTGATCCGTCTAAATTAAACTTATTAGCAATTTACCAGGGACGATTTAAGAGTAAAAAAGTAATATTGAAGCGATGCAACGTAAAACAGACGATAAGATTGACAAGGTTACTAATTAATTAAACATCTTTATTGATAACAATGAACCTTTGACTTTGAACTCAAAACGACAACTTAAAGTACGATAAGTCTATCTCTTTCGGTTATGGCGCGCAAAAAAATATGTTTTGAAATTAAATATATTTTGTAGTTAGAATTATAATTGAGGGTTTAGAATTAAAAAGAAAGAAAGAAACTTTATTTGCAACAAACGCACACACAACTAAAACATAAAACACTTAAAACTACATAATATGTTTGTTGCAAACAGGCTCAAGTCAGCAAAAAAGTTGGCAATACAACCAATGCTGGCCTTCCGTTGAGCCGTTTGAAGTGAGTGTCACGAAAGACAAAAAAACTCTTTGTGACATAAATAAAACAATAAATGAAAAAATAAACATAAAAAAAATAAGTAAAAGTAAAACATATTATCTAAAACGACACCACAAAACAATATACATAGATTTATATTAGAATATTTCTGGATAGTGACGCAAAGCTCACTGATGAGAACTGTCGCTGGCTGTCGCACATGCGATCAAACTGCTCGTCTCTTAACCTGAGTTTAACTGAAAGCGGTAGTAGTATCTTACTAATCTAATAAATGCGAATGATTCTGAGGATGTTTTGTACAATTAAAACAGCACTGAAATGATATGGATTCAATTTGGTACAGACATAATTATTATATTGAATTGCTATAGTCTTACTAATATTATAAAGGCGAAAGTTTGTAGTATGTATGGATGTATGGATGTTTGTTACTTTTATCCAGGAAAAACTTTTTAATGCGGGCGGAGCCGCGGGCAAAAGCTAGTATTATATAAAAAAACACACCGGCAAAAATGCAAGCAACAACTAGTTACATACAAGTAGGTATTTTACTTGATTGCTGTTACAACTCCGAATTTATCTAATCACATTCCTAAAATATAACTATAAGTGTAACGCGAACGTGACTGCGCGATACATGTACACCCGGCTTACAATATATCGCGAACCGTGCGTATGCACTATGCACTGATCCTTGTCCCGCTCCCTCCGACGCCGCGCACCCCCGCCAGCCAGCGTTGCCAGAAGGTTACATTTCTTACATTTTTCGTTACTTTTGACCCCCTCGCGTAACATGTAAGTAATTTTTATAATTAAGGCAATTTTCGTAACTTTTGAGAACAACGGGATTTGTAATACTAGATTTTTATTGTAAACAGTTTACGAACGCATTTCAGTTCAACGCATCCAAATTGAACGCACCTAAAATTGGCGCGGGTCTAAAAAGTATATCACTCCATATCACACTTAGAGATGGCTCTGAATGGAAAGCGCCATGACAATATGAAACGTATTCTAAAGGGATTAAAAGTTGATTTTGCTTGAGTATGCGCGCGCACGTTTCCTACTTCGCGAGTTCCCGCTGTTCTCGGTTTCGTAGCTGAAGTCTGTCTCACGAAAGAAGTCCCACAGACGCGGCGCCACAGTCATGCGACGTAATGTTGGTAACTTAAAGGCGTTAGATGTCCCGAAATCCATAAAACCATTACGGTATAATTATTTTTTAGTGATTATGAAAAAGTAAAATAAAATGTTATCAATATTGCTGTATTCGAAAAATCTGCGATACGGAGGATTTAGAGTAGGTAGGGAATTCAAGGTTACCGGGTCGGGTTTACAATTTTATTTTACTCCCTACATTTTGAATGCTTTACAGCATTTCATAGTAATTGAGCAAGCTTGCAAAATCTTCAAAACGTGGTATATAAAATGAAATATTAAAAGGGGGGGGGGGGGGGTCAAATAACTAGTTTTATTTCAGTATTTTATTTTAGCACAATAGATCGAAAGATATGATAGTAATATCGGTATATCGGGTGACTACAGACAAAATCGGTAGATCTCCCGATAAACCGGGAATTTTTGCAACACTGTAGGTAAACAGCACCTGACAATGACAACATGGGAGTTTTGGCGGGAACGTGGAAGTGTCATGAGGTGCTCTTGTTTTAATTCATTATTTTGGTTATACTTGGTGTTATATTGCATAATTATGGTGGTATATTGTCCAATATAGTTCTATTAAAGGGCTCAAATGAAGTGAATTGAAATAACAGTGCTAATCAAGTGCTTTTTTTGTTGCCGCCAAAACTTCTCGACAAAGTCTTGGTAAGGTAGCCACTGCTTTACTTCGACATAGTAGTTAGTACTGAGTATAACAAAGAGACAATACAACTTATATACTTTAAAAAATGTCTAACCTAAAACTTTGACACTGGCAGATGCGCAAACCGTGCCTTGCCAAAGAGCGAAAAAAAAATGACAACATGGCCGACCTGTGACATCTGTCATGATTAGTTCCACATATTGCCGCGGGACTTCTTTCGTGAGACAGACTTTACAGAAATGCCCGATTGTGATTTGTTTTGTTCCATAGCGTTTTTGCTAACATCAATTATTTGCCTCCGACCCCAAAAACACGTAAATTAAAAAAAAAACAATAATGTAACTTTTGCAGCAAAAATGTAACATTTCAGGAAACGAAACGTAACTTACGACTCAAGGGCCCTGGCAACACTGCCGCCAGCGTCCGGCGACCGCGACTCGAGCACGGACACGCGCGCGCGCCGTTGTCGAGCTGAATTTTTGTATATATCCCGAATATTGTGATTTTTATTATATATGGTTGTGCTCCGAACCCTGTGTTTTCCTCCAAAACGCCCTGAGATACCAACACACGAATCTGCGACCAATACAGGCCTTTACATAAGTCAAAAGGTTAATTATGAATAATAAGGAATATAAAATCTAACTAAATAGAAACGATAGTGCGCCACTGTCCGAGCTGACACAAGTGCGCGAGTACATTCGAAATGTTCAAGCTGCTGATCCTACTGACGGTCGCCGCGCTCTCGAGTGCGAGCGATTACGATAAACTTATTGGCGAGTAGACAATCCGATTTTCCGATTGTCAGAAATTCGGTATTACGAGAACTGAAGACAAATGCAGCTGCAATGGAGAAGTGTTACCAGTGCTAAAGATGTACGACAGAAAGACGAATGAAGCCAGAGATTTCATTCCGGTTTTGGTGAACAGCATGGAGGAAGTGGACCTAGCTATAAAAGAGAACCCCGAAGATTATTCGTGTGGAGGTATGAAAGAGATTCATAGGGCGGTGAGAGTCCTGAGCGACAATTATTTCACAGTATACTTAGATTTGAGACCAGGCTACGCTGCTGTATTACTCCGTAAATAAGTAACTTCTAAAGCCGATTTTGAAGCTTTTGTTCAGAACTCAGATGATTTTAAATGCAATAATTACACTTTAGGTTATAATGATTTTAGTTCTTAATGACTTTGTATGGAAATTATGTTTACATTTAGAACGATAAAAATTTAACACTTTATGTAAAGCTTTTTTTTAATACAACGTCGGGACGAGCTAGTACCTCATCTGTTGGGAAGTTTCAGGAGCGTCGATAAACAATAGCCACACCATCCAGAACTATGCAATACAAAGCACTGACGTAGTACTGCGCTCTCTAGCTTCAGAAATAAGTTTTATGAACCAGGCATTCTATTGGCCAAAATATCCTTTAAATCGGAACACAACGGCGTATACATTGACGTTCGGCGTCACAATTAGATATTGGCAGTATTATTACAAAAAATACTTAAGACGCAGTTTAAACACGTGCTTAGCTAAACAGTGTCTAATTCTAATCACTAGTCTAAGCGTTAAAGATTGCATACAACCACGGATACAACCATCGGCTTTTATTTAAATACTAGCTTTTGCCCACGGCTTCGCCCGCGTTAATAAGTTTTTCTGGGCTAAAAGTACATAAAAACCTTCCCGTTGAATCACTTTATGACTATGACGTTGATACAACTCTTAACAAATAATGCATTAATTTCGACCAAATTTGATTACCATAAAAACGGTTCTAGTGAGTTAATCTTAAAAGATAGACATATACTGTTGCGGACATTTTTTTAGATCATTTCAAGAGGAATAATTCTTTCATACATATATTTTTGGTATATTGAACCGTTTTCGCAGCGCACGCAATGGAAGCCCTCAAGGATGAATAATTTCCACCGTTTTTTTCACATTTTCCATTATTTCTTCGCTCCTAATAGTTGCATCGTGATATTATATAGCCTAAAGCCTTCCTCGATAAATGGTCTATTCAACACAAAAAGAATTTTTCAATTCGAACCAGTAGTTCCTGAGATTAGCGCGTTCAAACAAACAAACAAACTCTTCAGCTTTATAATATTAGTATAGATAAACAATGTCTAAACCATGTCTAACTGTGACCAATGCTTAAACATGAATTTATAATAGAAGAATTTGTAGTTAGGTTTTCATCGCCTGTTTATCTTTTTTAACACGCTTTAAGTATGCAACTTACACTTTGAACATGATTTTGACCCAGTTCAAAACGTCGGATTAAATTGAAATTTGGCATACTTATCAAGGGCCGATGGCAACAATATTTAAAAAAAAATATGTTTTTATAGAAATCCAACTAAATAAATAATACTTGTAACACAAAGCTTTCCTCGTGCGTCAATAGATGGCGCCAGCATAGAATTAGATCGCGCTATGGTTTACAAGATAGGGATAAATGGAAAACTCTAGAGGAGGCCTTCACCTTCAAATAAACGAGGGGTTCTTATTAGTTATTAATTATTATATAGGTATAGTGTTAAGAATAAGTTCAAAGTATCTTATCAAAATTGTTAATTAATTAGTTAATAAGAAATAAAAGGCTTTTTTATTTTTTTTATTTTATTTATTTTATGGTTTACAAGCAAGCGAAACTATAAAAGTTCGCACATTTTTAACAATTTTATTCATCATTGTGTGTAAAACATCCTACTTGTTTTTTTAGTAAATTAAAAAATGAAAAATAATTATCCGTTTAAAAAAACTAAAAACCAAGCTTTATAAAAAAAATCCTATTAAAAATATTTTAATAAACTAGAATTGAGACTAGTGTAAATAAGAAAAACATGTATTTTATTGTAAAAAAAAACGTGGGGTGCACGGTGTGAATAGTGATTGGTACGCAGGTCACGGCGGTTCAGCCCAAACCTTTACAAAGGAGTTTACGTTTTACTCAATTATTAATAATACCTCTCGCTTCTATCAACGTTGTATATTATTCGTACAACTTACGAACTCACCGCGCCAAATTTTATTTAAGACTGTTGGCAACAACTTGTTGCTTGTAACAGTTGTGGCAACCATGATCAGGAGTGAAAATGTGTGGAACTCCGTTGCCTCTTTTTGCGAACAAGACATGTCCGCCAAAGAAGCAGCGGAGAGAGAAAGGGAGCGGGCCATTGGAGTTGCCTCTCGCAACAGATGTCGCAGGGAGGACTTACGACCTCCCTAAGCGGGACTGTAGGTGGAGGATGGGTGACCCGCTATCGGGCCAATGATGCCTAAGAGTGTGGCGTGGTGCTCTCAAGCACGTACGCCCGTGATCCAACCGAGGCATCATTTCTTGGACGGCGAGAGGTTCTGTACAAGAGCCGACTCCTGCGAAGGTTGCAGTTGCATGCACATACGCACCCCGCGAGCTTCGTTATAAGGGAGAGAGAGGGTAGAATGGCGGGGTTTTAGTCGGTAGGACGGTTGGAACCGGTGAGTCCGGCAGAAATTCGTAAATGGATTTCCCCGTGACTGACTGCCTCGGTGGCGTAGTTGTATTATGGTACGACTGCAACGCTAAGGTCTCGGGTTCGATTCCCGGGTCGGGCAAAGTGAAATTGAGTTTTTCTATTCAATTTCAGCTCGGAGTCTGGAATTTGTACCCGATATGGCGATAGACTCGCCCCCTATCACATCATCAAAATATATTTCTAACTCCTCCCTATTCTTCTGTTTGATTAACTTCGTTGCGGGTTAAGACTAATTAGTGTTCCCTGAGACTCGCCGAGCTTCACCGCTCGGTGTCATAAAATGCGTGCCACTGCTGATCCTGGCTTACAGGAGTTGCAGTGGTGGGTGTGAGGGCGGGATAGTCTCGTATCACATCATGGGACGGAATAACGGCGAAAAGTGGGTGCACTAGTTGCGCCTCTGCCTACCCCTTCGGGGATAATAGGCGTGAGTGAGTATGTGGATTTCCCCGTGTTAAAAAAAAAGGCAGGGAGCACCATGGCGGAATTCTTTAAATGCCACCATACCACAGGGCGAATCCCTTTGATTCGCCAACTTTAATTAAAAACTGAAATTAAACTGAATAAATTAGGTTAGCGAGGAGCGTGTTGGTCGCACATGAACCACCGACTTTAGGGCGATTCCAACTCAGACCAAACCAAATATCTCCATTCGACCGCGCCAAATAGAGACAGCCGCGTTCCGTATTAACCGATCCAGAGGGCGAAATGACTCTGGCCATCCGCTTTAAGAACGAGTTCTTGAAACTCCAACACTCCATAAGACCGCAGTTCCGTCCTCGCCATAGAGGACCTCGCCCCCCCCCCCCCCAACCCCCCTAGCAGTTCCCTGCCTACGTGCCGATGACAACACAATCTGTAGGATTAGGCCAAAAAACAATATTTCTCTAATCGTTGATGTCTCATCCTCTCTCAGTGGCCGTCCTGAGCCGAGGTTCGTAACCCATTAGTGGTTGCCCTCAGCATGGTCACTTAATTCAAAGGGTTGCCAGCGCCTTCTGCGTTCACCCTAAAGACCGGTGTGCCCAGAAAAGCCGACTCGCGTCAGGCTACTACGGTAGGACCATTAATAAAAAAAAAACAAATATGAATGAATTTATTTTTATGTCTTTTGACTGCCTCGGTGGCGTAGTGGTATTGCGTACGCATTACGAGTACGATTTGCGCGCTGAGGTCCTGGGTTCGAATCCCGGGTCGAGCCAAAAAAATTGTGACTGGGTATTTTCATCTTAAAATTTACTCAGTCTCAGCTCGGAGTCAGGAAGTTGGCGGTGTGATACCCCCGTGCCTCGGAAAGCACGTAAAGCCGTTGGTCCTGCGCCTGATCTCTCTCCGGTCATGTCGGATTGCCATCTCACCGGACTATGAGAGTGAAGGAATAGCGAGTGCACCTGTGTATTGCGCACACACTTGTGCACTATAATATCTCCTGCGTACCTGGCTGATCTCCGTTGAGATTGGCCGCCGTGGCCGAAACTGGCTAGGAGGATTTCATTCATTTTTCATGTCTTTTGATATTTATGCTATTTGACGTTAGTCGTTCTGATGGTTGTGCTTTTGGTATTTATGCTTTTCTATTTTATGGTAAAACAATTATGCGTAATGATTATTATGCACATCGATATTTAGGCTTAAAGCTAAGATGCGTAACAATATTATTACATGTTTTTATATTTTTATGGAAACTTGAAAAAAAAAACAGTCGAAGGCGGGATTTGAACCCACGACCGCCAGCGTACCGTGCCGGTGCTCTTCCAATTGAGCTACTTCGACCCCCACCCTTGGCTGTCCAATTTCAAGTTCTCTATTTTGAATCTCTTAAAGGAGATGACCAGCGACATATGTTAGTAATTATTGCAACTACTAACTCAGCGTTACTCCTTTACAGGAGTAAGATAACTGAAACGAGCTGTTAAACTTTTTTCTAATCATAATATAGGATTAATATTATTACAATTACATTTATGCAATTCAATAGGGAACCTCGGCAGAGAGAGGTCTCTACCAATGGCTGTTCTGAGAACGCTGCGTTCTTCGTCCCAGGCTGGGCATTCCTCGGGCGTATGTTGGGCGGTGTCCTCTGGGCAGTTGCCACAATGGTGGCACACAGCGGACTCCTCTTTTCCGATCCGACACAGAAACGAACCAAAACATCCATGATCGGTGAGGATCTGCGTCAGTCGGAAAGTGGGCGCACCGTGGCGCCTCTCGAGCGACTGACCAAGTACAGGTCGCACTGCCGCAATGGTCCTTAAGCTTGCGCTCGGGCTCTCCAACCTGGGAGCGTGTTATGCCTCTGAAAGCGTTTGTGAACACTGTCAACTCATATTATTCAAAACCAAAACAAAATAATTTTATATTATGATTTTTTATACATGTCAATGGCCATGTAGTGCCTGGTTAATGATTTTATAGAATCCTGAATATAAAACCATTAACCAGGCACTACATGGCCATTGACATGTATAAAAAATCATAATATAAAATTAGAAAAAAGCTAAGCGACTCGTTTCGGTTACTTACTCCTGTAAAGGGGTAATGCTGAGTTAGTAGTTGTAATAACTGCTAACAGATGTCGCTAGTCATCTCCTTTAAGAGAATTAAGTACGGATCCTGAAATTGACAATCGATGGCGGGGCTCGGAGTAGCTCAATTGGAAGAGCACCGGCACGGTACCTGCCGGCCGTGGTCTCTTCCATGGTCGGCGGTCGGGAGGCCTGGCAGGCGGTGGCCCACTTCTGCGAGGCGGTCCTCTCGCGGAAGGAGAGTGCCGAGAGGGATCGCCAGCGCAGTGGTGATCCCTCCCGCCGCCAGACGAGACGTAGGAGGCGTCGGGTGGACGACTGACCGACGTCTCCCGCCCTGTGGATTGGGGGCGTTTGGAGAATTCCACCACGGTATCCCCTGCCTGTCGTAAAAGGCGACTAATAGGGGCCTCCGGGGGTCACGGGTGGGCGGGAGGGGCCGTCCACCTATTAGTCTAGCCAACTTCTGTGACCCCCGTGATGGACGGCAGCGTGTCTCACGCTGCCTCGGACGCCAAGGGCGTCCTTCGGTGTACGGTGGCTTCTGAGCCCCCGCAACAACAGGAGAAGGACCGCAACAGCGGTACGCGCAGGGGCGGTTGCGGACGACAACTTAGACGTGAGTCGGAGGAAGCCCGCAGCCGTCCCTAATGCGCCGAAGATGGCCACCGCGGAGTTTTAGTTGGTATGCCGTGCGGTGTACATAGGTTAGGGACTCGGCCCGGCGGTCGCCCGACGTTTTCCATCTTTCCGGGCGGCTCAACGTCGGGTCGTAAGGCACGGTGAACCCAACATAACCGCTCAGTCGTTCCCCTTGAACACTGGGCGGTAGTAATAAGTCACTTTCTCCGCGTCAACAAAAAAAAAAAAAATAACCGGCACGGTACGCCGGAGGTCGTGGGTTCGAGTCCCGCCTTCGACTGTTTCTTTTTCAGGATTCTATAAAATCAAAATAAAATATTCAAATGAAATTCTTGTTTATATCTTTTCAGTTCTTCGATAAATTTTATAAATTTGGCAGATTTTGACGCAGTCGCAGTTTTTGTTTTGTTTTAAAGTTTCTTCCCCCCTCTTCTCATGAATCTCCTACACTATACTCTGAAATACTTTTAGCTCATAATTAGTATATTTTTTTTGTTTTTAATAAAATTAAATCAACTAATTATTACCTTGTCGACTGATTGTACTATCAGTTGTTTATATTGGTGGTTTATAATAAAATTACATTTAAAAAAATGTTTATTTCCTTCACAATACTTGAGAGATTTAATTTACAACATTTTAAGTTTTAAGTATTCATGAGCGTAAAAACCAGCCATCTCGCCCATTCTCCTCTGAGCTGCTTACCGTAAACGCACGGGATTTATCTAATCAAACGTTGAACAGAATGATTATCACATGTCAGAGGTTAATTACACAGAATTACAAATATATAAGGGGGTTATAACGTTCATGCGCTATTGTCCGAGCTGACACAAGCGCGCGAGTACATTCGAAATGTGCAAGCTGCTGATCCTACTGACGGTCGCTGCGCTCTCGAATGCGGTCGATTACGATAAACTTATTGGTGAGTGGACACTCCTAGCGGTGTCAAGGGATCGTGCTGTTCTTTCCGAATGTTTGCAGATTGGTATTACGAAAACTGAAGACATATGCAGCTGCGACGGAATAGTGTTACCATTGGTGAATATACACGATGGAAAGCTGAATATGGACACAAAATTGATACCGGTTTTGGTAAGCAGCGTGGAGGAAGTGGACCCAGCTCTGAGAAAGAGCTCTGAAAATTGTTCGTGTGCAGAAACGCAACGTAAAACTTATGTGCTAATGGTCTTGAGCGACAATTATATCACAATACACGCACGACTGGGTGAAGGCCTCTCTGCTATTGGATTCCGCAACACAGTAACCTCAAAATCCGACTTCGAAAAATTTCTACAAAGTACAGAAGAATTTAAGGGCAAAAATTATACTATGCTTTGTAATGCTTTTAGTTCTTAATTAGTTGATTACATATTTTTTGTTTTTCAATAAAATTAAATCAATAAACTGTTTATTTCCTTGCCGACTGATTCCACTATCAGTTGATGGATTGGTGGTTTATAATAAAATTACTTAAAAAAAATATACATACTTTCTTCACAATATTTGAGAAATTAAATATACATAATTTTAAGTATTCAAGAGCGTAAAAACCAACCATCTCGCCCTCCTATGAGTTAAATACCCTAAACACATGGGGTTTATCTAATCCCATCAAACCAAGACAAATCTTGAGCTTAAATTTGTACTAAGTTATCAGCTTTGTGTAAATAATTCGACTGTTCAAATTTAAGAAGTTACATTTTTAAATATCATACTCTGTCGTAGCAGAAAAAAAAAGGAAATGTTAGTTTCAATTTACTTTAGATTGGAGCGTGTTCTTATATATATAATTTTCAAGATTATCTACAGGGCTTGACAACCATTTAGATTTCAATTCTTTTGTCGGTGAAGTCGGCAAGCACGCATATTCTTATTATTAGATTTGGCTTCCATATTTCACATTTATGTTTTTGGTGGGATATCATTACTTTTTGTAAAGATATTAATTACTAGTAGTGCTCGCGGCTCCGCCCACGTGAAAAAGTTTTGTCCGGGATAAAAAGTCTATAGCACTCATGAGTAAAGTAGCATCCTATTAGTGAAAGAATTTTCAAAATCGGTTCAGTAGTTCCTGAGATTAGCGCGTTCAAACAAACAAACGAACAAACTCTTCAGCTTTATAATATCAGTTTAGATTAAAATGCCTCGGTAGCGGAGCTGTATTACAGTACGACTGCAAAGCTGAGGTATCGGGTTCGATCCCCGGGTTGAGCAATGTGATATTGAATTTTTCTATTCAGTTTTTCTTGAAAACAGTACTCCGTAAACATAGTGAGGTTGCATTTGATAAAAAAATATTGAAAACAAACGCAGATCAGATAGAGTATGTGATACCTTGAGATATGCCACTGCTGCAATACAATAAAGTAAATAAGGAACTTAACATCGATACATTATCTTCCTTTGAATGTAAACATAAATTAACCAATTGGCCTTATAATAATTTGGCAACATTTTTTAAAACCTATAACTTAACATATTTCGCCCACACGTGACACACACACGCGCATTACACACACACACACACACACACACACACACACACACACACACACACACACACACACACACACACGCGCATTACACACAAACACACACACACACACACACACACACACACACACACACACGCGCATTACACACAAACACACACACACACATACGCGCGCGCGCACAAAACTCTATAGTAGACCTCATTTTCATTTTTATTTTATTTTATTATGTAAATCTTATACAAAATCATTTTTTGATAATTATTTAAGTTAAAATTGTACAACGTAAATATATCCGAAGGACGGGCGTAAATAGCTGTAACACAGTTTTTAACTACAACAGCTATTATCGTTCACTTTTGTTTATGTATATTTTTAAAAACTCTGGTTCAAATAAAGATTATAAAGATAAAATAAAGTACCAGCCCGGAGTCTGGAATTTGTGGCCGATATGGGGATAGGCTCGCCCCTATCACATCATGGGACGGAATACCGGCGAAAAGTGCGTGCACTAGTTGCACCTCTGCCTACCCCTTCGGGGATAACAGGCGTGAGTGTATGTGTGTGCTTGAGATTAAAATATTTAGTTAAGTAATTAAAATAAATACGTAAGAAGGTACCTTTGATCAATATTTATGAAATTACTTATTTTAAGATGAAACTAAATAATGTATTAAAAGCTGTAAACCGCTTCATCGTTCTGCTATGTGCACGCGATGAAGTCCTCTTGGTATAAAAACCTCTATGTTAATAATTACTTTTTTTCTTTTCTTCTTTTAAATTATGGCTTCCACCAATTATCTATCGGTGATTTCGCCAATGTTAAGTAATAATAGCATATACAAAATAATAAATATAATTTCTTAGTAATAAAAAGTTTACGCCATGTCGAAAAAAAATATGTAATAATTACTTAAACTCTATGATTTGCAAGTATCATAGAACGTCCAATGTCATCTCATCTGTCAAAATAATAAACGTCTTAAGATGTAAATAAACATTGTAGAAATCAGAAATTTGTAATTTGAGCTCGAAACAGATGTAAATATACAATATAAAAGACTGAAGAGTGGGCACGAGTTGCTGATGCCTATAACGTATCTGTAGGAACCTACCGCTGTATCCCACAACAGCTCTGTCTAAAGTTGGAAAATTTATAGAAAAATTCAAGCAAAAGTAATATGGAGGGAACGTAATTAATGGATCAAGGTAACTAGTATTTAAATTAAAATAAAGCATCAATGTACGTGTACGCCTAACGTTCATTATTCTAAAGATAATTTATAGATAGTATGCAGATTTTCCGATCGCTTCAAAAATGTTTCAAATCTTAGAAATATACTGTTTTCAGATTTTTCCTTAGTAATCATACAATAACCTACCTGGACACAAAATTTCAACTTTTTAGGTCATCTGGAAGTGGGTTAGGTTTTTGATCAATATGTCAGTCAGTGATAAAAATGCCGATTTTTAGATGTTAGTATCTCAATGACCGTTTGAGCTATATTTATGAAATTTGGGATTCTAGTTAACTTAAGGGGCTTTAATATATAAACCAAATAACCAAATCTCATGTATTTACGTTAAACAGATTTTGAGTTATAGAGTCGTCAAAAGTCGCTCTAAATGGTTCGGGTGAAACTACACTAGGCAGTCTCGAAGACATTTCTAACAAAATAATTATCAAGTATCAGAGGTTAATTACAAAAAAATCTGAAATATATAATGCGAGCGATTACGACAAACTTCTTGGAGTGTGGACGGGTGCAGTGCCGTCACCAGGTGCGGCGCTGGCGCCCTCCTGTGACCAGTATTATTTAGAGAAAGCTGAGGTGAACTGCAACTGTGGCGGGCAAAACGTTCCAGTGTTGGCTATACGGCAAAATAAGTTACATGACGAAATAAAATTCGTGCCGATTTTGGTGAAAAGCTTGAAGGAAGTGAACTCAGCTCTACAAAATCGTGCTGATGATTGTTTCTGCGGGGGAGAGACACCAAATAAACATGTTTTAGAAGCCTGAGCGACAACTATATCGCAGGATACGCACCATCACCTGCGTGACATGCAGCTGTCCTTTTTAGCAAGGCAGTAACATCAAAATCCGATTTAAAAAAAAATCTACAAAGACAGAAGAATTTAAAGGCGAAAATCATACCATACTTTGTGATGCCTTTAGCTCATTATTATTTGATTATATTTTGTTTGTTTTACAATAAACGCCACCATGCCAGACTTGTTAAATGCCAAGTATTGTCAGAAAATTATACATTCCAATCATTGATGTATTAAAAACCCTTAATACATCAATGATTCCAATACATTTTACTCAGGGGCGGTTGCGGACGACAACTTAGACGTGAGTCGGAGGAAGCCCGCAGCCGTCCCTAATGCACCGAAGATGGCCACCGCGGAGTTTTGGTTGGTATGCCGTGCGGTGTACATAGTTTAGGGACTCGGCCCGGCGGTCACCCGACGTTTTCCATCTCTCCGGGCGGCTCAACGTCGGGTCGTAAGGCACGGTGAACCCAACATAACCGCTCAGTCGTTCCCCTTGAACACTGGACGGTAGTAATAATTCACTTTCTCCGCGTTAACAAAAAAAAACATTTTACTGCATGCCTTTATTGACAAATTCAAATTTCAGACATATTATTATCTATACTTATATTAAAAAGCTGAATAGTTTGTTGTTTGGTTGAACGCGCTAATCTCAGGAACTACTGAACCTGATTTTGAAAATTCTTTCACTAATAGGAAGCTACATTACTCCTGAGTGCTATAGGCTACTTAGTGCCGACTGCCTCGGTGGCGTAGTTGTATTGCGTACGAGTTACGAGTACGATTTGCACGCTGAGGTCCTGGGTTCGGATCCCGGATCGAGCCAAAAACATTGTGACTCGGTTTTTCCATCTTAAAAAATTACTCAGTCGCATCTCGGAGTCAGGAAGTTGGCGGTATGATACCCCCGTGCCTCGGAAAGCACGTAAAACCGTTGGTCCTGCACCTGATCTCTCTCCGGTCATGTCGGATTCCCGTCTCGCCGGACTATGAGTGTGAAGGAAAAGCGAGTGCACCTGTGTATTGCGCACACACATGTGCACTAGAATATTAATTTATTTATTTATTTATAATAATTGGACAACAAACAGTTACACAATAGGTATTACATCTTATAAAATACATGTTAATGCTACAAATACAAAATGTGTAACCCACAACGTTATCCTCAAATTAGTTTAAAGACAAATTGTCGATTGATAACTTTTTAAGAACGATTGCGAATGGTACTAAGTATAATATTATATAACTAATATGATGTATGGTAAAATAAAATTACATTGTGTTGACTGTTTGGGTCTAAAGTGGTAAGTATTTCAGTATTCTCTTAATCGAGCTTTTAAAATGGTACACATTATCGAGAAAAATATCGACATCTAAAAATTTATTGTTATAAATGTTGCACAATCTATAAAACGGCACGCGGAGACCAGCGTTTGTGTGGGAGAACCCTACAGCAAACAGCTGGCTTTAGCGTACCTCCCTTTGATGCATTGTCCTTGGAACTATGTAACAAAGTATAAATATTTCCTGCGTATCTGGCTGATCTCCGTTGAGATTGGCGGCCGTGGCCGAAACTGGTTGTAGCGGCACAATTGTCATTCACCGTCACTATCAACATTGGCTGAGAACTACTACATTAAATAGTACTAGATCACCCGACGCTCATCCATCGGACATTGAAGTGGTATAAACGATTAGCAGATGACGCCCAATAAATACAACTAATTGGCACCACACGATCCAGGATTGCACTTGCAGTATTCGCGCGGAGCACGGTATATATACCACCTCCGAGTAAAATCCATTGGAGTGGCCGCGGCCGGTCAGTCGCAACATCTGCGTGACTGAAATTTCCCTTTCCATAGAGGAAAGCAACCATCTATTCTCTCCTCTTCTTCCTAATGTACATCTACACTCCAACTTGTCCGTTGAAGTAATTTCATCCTATGGTTGTCCGGAAGAGATCGCTCTTATCGATAAGACCGCCCATTGTTACACTAGCTATATTTAGCTGATAAGTATATTGTTTGTTTTTTTTTTATTTCTTTATATGTCAGTGGTGTAAAATAAAATGTTATCTATCTCTGTCTATCTATCTATTCCTCTACTGCGGCGACATCCTTTCGCCGCCAAAGACTTTTTATTCCGGGAAAATATTTTTTTCCCGGAAAACTTATTCACGCGGGCGGGGCCGCGAGTAGAAGAAATATACAATAGAATAGTACCAGCCCTGTATTATATACTGTCCCACGGCTGGGCACGGGCCTCCTCCACTACTTAGAGGATTCAGGCCTTCGTCCACCACGCTGGCCTAGTGCAGGATGGTAGACTTCACATGCCTTCGAAATTCTTAGAAAGAACTTCTTAGGTATGTAAGTTTCCTCACGATGTTTTCTTTCACCGTTACAGCGAACGATAATTGATAAAAAAAATACACACGTAACTTTGAAAAGTCTTGGAAAAAATATATATATAAAGATGAAATGGATAATTGATGACAAAAAAGTAAGCCCGGAGTTTCTTTCTGCCTTTCTTCTTCGGATAGTCATCGCTTAGGTAGCTAAGCTAAGGTTAGCTAAGCTAGGGCCTGTAGTGTCCTCACCGGTGCGGATCGCGACGCGTTCCTCCCACTATTTTCAATAATATTAATTCATAGTTTTTTATCTAAAAATCTCTTTCCTGCCAGCCCGAGCTTGGCTTCTTGATTTATTTTTCGTATAGTTGTTCTTGATTTATTTAGTTATATAAGTGAGTTTTGCAATGATAATTACTAGTAATTGAATGTATCTTGACTTATCATAAGTGCAACTATGTTCGACTACGTGATGGATAAAGCATTTTATTTTATTTATAAAAAAGTCAGAGTTGTGTGCCTTGGGTTTTGAACCTCCGGATATTGTCTCGGCAGACTGTTCCATTCCCAACTAGGCTATCGTCCACTTCCGTCCGCGAGTAGAAGTCTAGTTATGAATATTTTTTCGAAGAATTTGACTTTGTTCAGTTTAATTCATATCATTTCTATAAATAATGACTTTTAACCCCTGTTTTTTTATTAACACATGGCTGTATGAGTTATTTAAGACAATCTTCGTTCATTTATTACAAAATTAAAAATGCCTGGAAATAATCTTTATGTACGAAATAATTATACAAAATTATTCAAAAAGCTTAATTTGATAACCTGTGGTGTAAAAAAGGGTGTGTGAGTTATTAGTCACCGACTCTATAATTGGTAATCAGTATGTAGGTAGGTAGTGCTAAGTTATTTTTTGTTTCTTTTTATAGTTTTTTAATGTGGAGCAATTTTTCGTTAAAATAATAAAATGTATTCAGCTTTTTTGTGTGAGCAAAAAATGCACACGTGACTCTAAAAAAATACCCAAGTCGCTTCAAGTCTGCCCAGAAAATTTGTAGAGTTTCCTCGATTTCTCCAGGATCCTATCATCAGATCCTGACTTGCTGCCAATGGACTACCTGGGAAGTATACCCTTTTAAACTAAAACGCATTTTCCATACCGGTCCAGGTGTTTTCGAGTAATCGGGAAACATGCATAAAAAAAGATTCCGACGAATTGGGAACTTCCTCGGACTGCCTCGGTGGCGTAGTTGTATTATGGTACGACTGCAATGCTCAGGTCTCGGGTTCGATTCCCGGGTCGGGCAAAGTGATATTGAGTTTTTCTATTCAGTATCAACTCGGAGTCTGGAATTTGTGCCCGATATGGCGATAGGCTCGCCCCTATCACATCATGGGACGGAATAACGGCGAAAAGTGGGTGCACTAGTTGCACCTCTGCCTACCCCTTCGGGGATAAAAGGCGTGAGTGTGTGTGTGTGTGTGTGTGTGTGTGAGAACTTCCTCCTTTTTTCGAAGTCGGCTAAAAACGCAAAGGAATCTTAGTTTTATCTGTATTTGCAAATATGCAAATAATTATCACATGTCAGAGGTTAATTACACAGAATTACAAATAAATAAGAGGGTTATAACGTTCGTGCGCCACTGTCCGAGCTGACACAAGTGCGCGAGTACATACGAAATGTTCAAGCTGCTGATCCTACTGACGGTCGCCGCGCTCTCGAGTGCGAGCGATTACGACAAACTTTTTGGCGAGTGGACATTCATAGCGGCGTCGGCGGATGGTGCCGCTCTTCCCGATTGTGGGCCGTTTGTTATTACGAAAATTCAAGACGAATGCAGCTGCAACGGTGAAGTATTACCTGTGCTGAAGATACACGACAGCGTACTGAATGAAGATGTAAATTTCTTGCCGGTTTTAGTGAACAGCGTGGAGGACCTGGACCCAGCTGTGAGAAAGAAGTATTCTGAAATTTGTTGGTTTGGAGGAGTGGAAGTTGGACATTACGTGATGAGGGTTCTGAACGACAATTATATCACAATGTACATAGAGACTAACGAAGGCTATACTGCTATATTATTCCGCAAGGCAGTAACATCTAAAGCTGATTTCGAAGTTTTTGTACGGAATTCAGAGGTTTTTAAGGGCAATAATTATACTCTCCAATGTAATAATTTTAGTGCTTAATAAATTTGAATGGAGATTTGTGTTTATATTTAGAACGATTAAAAATGAACACCTTAAGTTAAGCTTTTTTTTTATACAATGCAACGTCGGGAAGAGGTAGTACCTCATCTGATGGAAAGTGTCAGGAGCGTCGATAAAATAGCCACACCATCCAGAACTATGACATACCAATCACCTGCATAATTCTGCGCTCTGTGCCTTCAAAGATAAGTTTTATAAAGCAGGAACTGTATTGACCAAAATGTTCTTCAAACTGGAACACAATAATGAATACATTGCCGTTCGGCGTCAGAAATAGACATTACGATATTATTTATAAGCTATATAAATGTAAGTTAATTAAAATTACAAATATGAATGGTTGAAAATTATTCCATATTTTTTGTATAAATTTCTCTTACAAAAAAATGGCGATATTTTGTCAGTGTATTTTCTTAAATAGTTCCAAACTACGGTATAAAATATTAATATGTCTTACCATAGATATAACAGCTTCATTTTTACTACACTCACTCTTATCTTAGGTCCTAATTAATCCGAAGAGAAACAACTCAAATTCAAAATGCAGGGCAAAACAGTTATAACTACGAAGTGAAACATAAAAAGTTATTTTATTTTCAGTCAATATCCAATATTACACCCGTTTAATAAGACTCACAATGAAATTAATCAGATGTTATCAGAATTGTTTTCGAAGTCATATTTTTGTACAACAATATCAGTTACCTAAAGCCATTGGTGTATTTTTATTTTTTAATACATCAATGGCCTAAAGCTTATCATTTTACATACATACACATTCACGCTCTCTATCCTCGAAGGGGTAGGCAGAGGCGCAACTAATACGCCTTCTTATAACCGTATTCTGTCCCATGATGTGATAGGGGGCTAGCCTTACGCCATAGCAGGCACAAATTCCAGACTCCGAGCTGATACTGGGTAGAGAAACTTAATATCACTTTGTCCGACCCAGGAACACCTCACAATTGCAGTCGTACCGTAATATAACTACGCCACCGAGGCAGTCATCGCATGGTAATAATTTATAAACTCATAATAAATGCCTCGATATCGTATTTGTATTGTGTACGCGGTACAACTATCGCGCCGAGGTCTCAGGTTCGAATCCCAGGTCGGGGAGCGATATTAGGTTTATGCATTACATATTTTACTTAGGCAATGTATGCAATACCCAGGCATTGTATAAAATAATTTGCTGCCACTGGCAATGTGTAAAGTAAATCAATAATTGTGTACGATCATGGCTGTGTGATTGTGTACAATAAAGTTTTCTATAGAATAAAATTCCTAAAATAATTACCTACTAGGTCACTGGTGGTAGGACTCTCACATTATGTCAGAGTCCGTCTGGGTGGGTACCACTGCGATGTCTATTTCTACCGACAAGCAGCAGTGTGCATGCACTGTTGTGTTTCGGTTTGACGGGCATTGTAGCCAGTGTAACTACAGGACATAATGAGACTTAACATCTTATGTCTTAGGATGACGAGCTCAGTGGAATGCTACACAGTACTTTGTAACTCAAGGTGCTGGATGGTGTTTCTACTGTGTGTGGGTGGTCGTATCGCTTACCATTAGGCGAACGGCTTGCTCGTCTCGTCATTTGATGCTATAAAAAAAACAAAGGTAATTTTAACTTGTACTGGTGGTAGGCGTACACGCGATAGGGCTGCCCGTTTACAGAATGAATGAAATAAGAAGTGTTCAATTAAAATACAATGTGTTGTGTTTTTGATTACTTAGTATAGTATTTAGTGTTAAATTTAATAGTATAAAAAATCCGAATTCGTATTCCACAAGTAGCGAACGACGAGCGTATTCTGCATACGTGGGGTATTTGTCCGAGTTGCTATTAATAACATTGGCTAAAATGTTCGCGACATCGCGTTTTTAAGACATAAAGGCTTAAATTCTTTCTTAAAATTACTCCACGTACGATCACTCGATACCCATTCTTTAAGCCACGTCCGCGCATCACCCGTTAAAGAATTACCAATACGTGATAGGCACTCGTAACTATTCCAATTGCGGTTGCGAACGACAACTTAGACGTGAGTCGGAGGAAGTCCGTAGCCGTCCCTAATGCGTCGAAGATGGTCACCGCGGAGTTTTGGTTGGTATGCCGTGCAATGTACATAGGTTAGGGACTCGGCCCGGCAGTCGCCCGATGTTTTCCATCTCTCCGGGCGGCTCAACGTTGGGTCGTAAGGCACGGTGAATTCAACATAACCGCTCAGTCGTTCCCCTTGAACACTGGGCGGTAGTAATAATTCACTTTCTCCGCGTAAACAAAAAAAAAAACTATTTCAATTGTTAAGAGATTTGGCGCGGTCTACCTGCGCGCACCAATCGTCATTGTTATGTATATTCGAATCAAAATTCGAAATAAAAAAATGTTGAGTCGACCTACCCGCATTATTAATCAAACGAATGGCGTCAACAATACGATCGGTAACAGTGGAATGTTCTGATGACACATCACGCGATCGCGATACGGTACGCCTATGGGAGTAGTGGGGATTTTGTGTGCGAGCGGGGGTGACCATTTAATAAAATACGACATCACATAATTAATGTTTATTCCGTTAGATGGTTGTACAAACTGCCACTTAACCTAGCGCCACAGGGCTTATATTCTAAACGTACAGGTAAAACTACACTGGTACAATCACGTACAACCGCTACAATACTCCCCCCTTTGGGGAACACAAATCATAAAAACTAATGAATATTAAAAAAAATCTACGCCACTACGTATACATTGTTGAGAAAAAACATACATATAGGGTACACAATTTTGAATTTAATTTCGGAAATTTTACATTAATAATACAATTTGCTTACACTATACAGAGAATAATAATGATAATACAGTAAACAAAGTACCTGTATTTAAAATCCTAATTTTACGCATAAGGTGTTGTTGTAGGCTGCTGATTAGTGTTATTAATTTGATTTAACGATACTGCTGAACGCATTTCGTTCCTGGTCCATCTTCTAACACCTCTGCTACACTTTTTATACAACACAAAGGCACTTATTACCAACACAACTGCTAAAATACTTGCTAAGACCATGCCATAAACTTCCAGCTTATGCTCCAGCGAGCTGTTGCTCGCGTTATTTGCTCCATTTTGGGCAATTACGATTTCCTCCTGCTTACTGTATGATTTGCCCATTTTTTCGATTAGTAACAACGACCAAGAAAATATTATAGTAATAAAATATAAGAGTGTATAATTTGCTCAACAGACAACAATATAATAAACTTGTAAAAGAAAAATATGTGTATATAAAATATTTTTGCTGACCCTAATGTTTAACCTAACTCCTATATAAACCATTGTCGTAGTGCTTGTGATACTTTGTCATGCTACCTTAATGTCCTAACTTCATACCATAATAAACAACTAGTGTTCTGTAAAGTTTATCGCTTAGCTTTCACTTTACCCAGTCCTATGGTAAAAACCTTACTGGCGTTTTTACCATACGTCCAGAGCGTGTAGTAACACTGTTACTAGGTACGCTCTTGGGTTCGATTTGCGATTCCTGAATAGGTATCGTGTTTAAAGTGTTTCTCGACATTCCTATACTATTGCTTTTTATACTGTTACTATGCAAATCATTTTCGCATAATACATATGCCGGTTTAAGCCGATCTATAGATATACTAGCTTTTCTTCCTGGTAGCTGAATGACGTAAACCTTGGGCCCTCTTTGCACAACGCGGTATGGACCGTCATAAGGAGGTTTCAAAGGTTTACGTACGCTATCAACTCTAACAAATACATAATCAACTTTAGATAGATCCGGATGCACAAACGGTGTGCGCGAGTCCTTATGCTCTGTCGTCTTAGGTTTCAACTTACTTATAACGTCACGTAATTTTTCTACATAATTGCAATGATCTACTATCTTAAAGTTGGAATCGGTGTAAAAATCTCCTGGAAGGCGCAATGTTGTACCATATGTCATTTGTGCCGCGCTAACGCCTGTATCTGCTCGAGAAGCTGTGCGCAGACCTAGCAACACTATCGGCAACTCTTCTACCCAAGTAGTTGAATCTAAACGCGCCATGAGAGCAGACTTGAGAGAGCGGTGTAGCCTCTCTACCATGCCATTCGCTTGAGGATGATATGGAGTGGTGCGAATTTTTACTATTCCAAATTGCTTCATAAGTTCTCTAAACAAGGCACTTTCGAATTGCCTGCCCTGGTCGCTTGTCAGCTTAGCAGGGCATCCAAAACGCGCTATCCAGCCTTCAACCACGACCTTAGCTACAGTTTCTGCGCTAATGTCTCTAACTGGATATGCCTCTGGCCAACCGGTTTGCCTGTCTATTATAGTAACTAGGTATCTATAGTCCTGTACCGAAATATTAAGAGGACCTACTATATCGACATGAATGTGTGTGAACCGGTCAGAAGAAGGAAAAACACCAAGTTCTGATTTATTATGCCTAAGAACTTTCGCACGCTGACACTTCACACATTCTTTCGCCCATTTACCAACGTCTTTATTCATATTGACCCAGAAAAATCTTTCCCTCGTAAGCTTTCTAGAGGTACGAATTCCTGGATGACTTAAACTATGGACCGAATCAAAAGCTTGCCGTCTAAAATGCTCCGGTAAATATGGCCTAATTTTATTCGTGGACGTTTCGCAAACTACCGGTTTGTCATTCTCTGTTAACACTATATCCTTGAATATCAACTTACATTCATTGTTATTACAAACTTGTTTACGTAATTGTATAAGTTGACTATCAGAAATTTGCGCCTGAGCAATTGCCGCGTAGTCTAATACCGTGAGACCTGTAACTGTTGCTATGTGTACGCGAGACAGCGCGTCCGCTACCACGTTTGCTGCACCATCGATATGATGAATTTCGGTCGAATACTCACTGATATAAAGTAACTGCCTAACGCGTCTTGGTAATTCATTATCACTATTAACTTTTTTAAACGCAAAAGTCAACGGTTTGTGGTCGGTAAAAATAATTAGATGTCGACCTTCAACCATATTCCTAAAGTATTTTACAGCCAAATATATCCCTAAAAGTTCCCTATCGTAGGTACTGTATTTGGTCTGTGATGGTGACATTTTCTTGGAAAAATAGGCTAACGGTATCCAATTATTGTCAACAAATTGTTGCAAAACAGCTCCCACACTGGTGTCGGATGCATCAGTCATAAGCGCCAGCGCTGTATCGTATTTCGGATACGCTAAAGTAGCTGCTCTTTGTAAACTAGCTTTACACAATAAGAATGCTTCAGTGGCTTTTTTCGTCCACTGTATCTTTGTTTTATCGCGTTTTTTGGAATGCTGCAAATATTGATTTAACTGATCTTGGTATTCTACAGCATGTGGTAAATGTAACCTATAAAAATTTACCATGCCCAAAAAACGTCTCAGCTGCTCTATGGTTTCTTGTTTTGGAAAATTGATAATAGCCTCTAGTTTTTCCTGAAGTGGTCGAATGCCTTCTGGCGAAACTTCGAATCCTACAAAATCGATTTTAGACTTGCCAAACACGCATTTATCTAAATTTATAGTTATTCCGAACTTATTTAACCGATTGCATACTTCTCGCAAATGCTGCTCATGCTTATTCTCTTCGCTAAAAATAAGGATATCATCAATATAACAGAACACATAGTCTAAACCTTCTAACACGGTATGATTCATAAACCGTTGGAATGTTTGAGCAGCGTTTCTCAAACCAAACGTCATGCGCGGAAACTCAAACAAACCGAACGGTGTTATAATGGCAGTCTTCTCTACATCGGAAGGGTTAACTGAAATAAAGTGATATGCTCTACACACGTCTAACCGAGAAAAAATTTTCTTACCAGCTAGTAGATATGTGAAATCGTGCAGCCTCGGTATAGGATACCGATCTGGCTTAGTGATTGCGTTTAGCGCTCGATAATCGCCACACGGACGCATTTGACCATTCTTTTTCATCACTATATGTAGAGGACTTGCCCATGCACTTTTAGATGGCCTGCAAATCCCCATTTGTTGCATGATCCGGAATTCCTCTTTTACCTTAGTGTAACGATGCCGAGGAAGTGGTCTTGCGCGAGCGTGCACCGGCGGACCGCTAGTTTCTATAAAATGATACACAGCATGCTTTGGCGGCTCCTTAAAAGAAACAGGTTTAGTAATATCCGGGAAATCAGACAAAATACTGTAATATGGACAATTAATATCTATAGTTTGAATTGACGAGTCTGTGCTGCTTATTACATGCGCGGGCACATTTAATTTTGTGATCTCGTCCATTAATCTATGAGCACTTACATTCACTAAAAGCTTAAAGTTCGCTAAAAAGTCTGCACCCAGGATGGGTTGACGAACATCTGCTATCACAAAAGTCCATTGAAACGCACGTCGTAGGCCTAAGTCTAACACTAAACTTTTAGAACCATATGTCTTTATCTTAGTTCCGTTTGCAGCGTATAAAGAATAGTCTTCACACTCGGAATCACGATAATTTTTTAGCACTTTGTGAACCGGAAGTACCGAAATATTCGCACCCGTATCCACAAGAAAACGTAATCCACTGTTGCGGTCGGTAACTCGAAGGCGGTGACAGGGACTGACGTTGGGTGGAAAAGCACATATTTCCGGTTCCGTCGCAGTATGAACTAGTCACTTGTCCTGGTTTGCTTTCCATGCGCAGGGTTCTACACATTTTTTTGCTCGATCGCGAAAATGGTAATGGAAAAAACACAACCAATCTGGGCTTTCTGGGTTTCTCCGGGGCGCTGAAGGATCACGTGACCGCTTTTGCGATACTGTACGGGAACGATTCCTATACCGTTGTGATGGCCGAAAGGTTGCTCTCGACCTTTCTAAATTTTGCACCTTCACACTAAGTTTGGCTATTTCGGCCATTATCTTTTCTGTGTCTCGAGAAGTACTAGAAGCAATAGAGGTACTAGATTGGTGACATACCTCGTTTACATGACCCGTATCCGTTGTCTCGAAAACTTTATCCGCTACGGCCGCAAGGTTATCGAGCTCCTTGATTTCTGATATAGCTAGAACAGCGCGAACCGGCGATGGCAAATGATTTTGCCAAAGAATCCTCAAGGTGTCGTCCGGAATCTTACGCTTCGCCAACTCTCTCATTCGTCGCAAGAGCTGGGATGGCTTCTGGTCCCCTAGCTCCATTTCGCTGATGAGTTTCTGTAGCTGACGATTTTCAGATTCCTCGTAAATAGCTAGAAGTCGTAATTTGCGAGACTCAAATTTATTCGAATCGGGTGGACTAATTAGAAGGTCTGTTACTTGATGAATCGCATCTTTTATCAGTTTAGAGACCACGATGTCGTATCTGGCCTCGTCCGATAACTTTTGTGGTGCCAGCATGGCCTCAACGCGAATAAACCACACGCGTGGAGACTCTACCCAAAATTCTGGAATTTTGGACATCAAGGTAATAGCTGCCAAATCCATTGCCGAACTTACTGATGCCGGAGGGGTTGCCATTTTGCCAAATTATTTGCACTTGATATCAGAGTTCAAAGGCCACTGTCGTGTCACTCCCGAAATTGCATTGCACACCGATATCGCGTCGCGTTAGATCACGTCGGGGTCACCACTTTAGTGTGCGAGCGGGGGTGACCATTTAATAAAATACGACATCACATAATTAATGTTTATTCCGTTAGATGGTTGTACAAACTGCCACTTAACCTAGCGCCACAGGGCTTATATTCTAAACGTACAGGTAAAACTACACTGGTACAATCACGTACAACCGCTACAGGGACTTCAACCTAACCTAACGCCTCGGCGATGATAATTGATGCGCACTATGCGATTCCGCGCAGTTCGGCGAATGCGCAACCTTGTACTTCAGTGAGGGCGATATATTACTCTTGGATTTATCTTCTAACGTCTTAAGGCGAGCCATCATTGCCTTTATCTCACGGCACAACGTAATGTGCTCGTCAGGCGTCGGATCGCGGTTACTGTCGCGCCGATCACAATTGTCACGACGGCCACCATGTGGGCTACGACTGCGGTGATTCTCGCTACGTTCGCCGTCCGACACTTCATATAAATAGATTGAAACAAAAACTAAAAATAAGGGTTCGAATAATTTTTTGTGGCAAAAGTAACCTAAAAAAAATAATGTTTTCAAAATACATCAAGTGTGGTTACAAAATAAAGATTTTTTAAGGGTGATTACGAATATACCATGTTGATAAAAGTGAGAGGCATTTTAATGCCTCTCGCTTAAGTTTAAGTTTTAAGTATTCAAGAGCGTAAAAACCAGCCATCTCGCCAATTCTCCTCTGAGCTGCTTACCGTAAACACACGGGATTTATCTAATCATTTTTTTTACCAAATAATGATCACATGTCAGAGGTTAATTATACAGAATTACAAATATATAAGTGGGTTATAACGTTCGTGCGTCATTGTCCGAGCTGACACAAGCGCGCAAGTACATTCGAAATGTCCAAGCTCCTGATCCTACTGACGGTCGCTGCGCTCTCGAATGCGGTCGATTACGATAAACTTATTGGTGAGTGGACACTCCTAGCAGTGTCAAGGGATCGTGCCGTTCTTTCTGACTGTTTGCAGATTCGTATTACGAAAACTGAAGACATATGCAGCTGCGACGGAATAGTGTTACCATTGGTGAATATACACGATGGACAGCGGAATATGGAAATAAAAATGATACCGGTTTTGGTGAACAGCGTGGAGGAAGTGGACCCAGCTCTGAGAAAGAGCTCTGAACATTGTTCGTGTGAAGGAGCGCGAGGTAAAACTCATGTGCTTATGGTCTTGAGCGACAATTATATCACAATACACGCACGACTGGGTGAAGGCCTCTCTGGTATTGGATTCCGCAACACAGTAACCTCAAAATCCGACTTCGAAAAATTTCTACAAAGTACAGAAGAATTTAAGGGCAAAAATTATACTATGCTTTGTAATGCTTTTAGTTCTTAATTAGTTGATTACATATTTTTTGTTTTTCAATAAAATTAAATCAATAAACTGTTTATTTCCTTGCGGACTGATTCCACTATAAGTTATTGGATTGGTGGTTTATAGTAAAATTATATAAAAAAATATACATACTTTCTTCACAATATTTGAAAGATTAAATATACAAAATTTTAAGTATTCAAGAGCGTAAAAACCAACCATCTCGCCCATTCTGCTATGACTTGTTACCCTAAACACACGGAGTTTATCTAATCACATTTCTAACAAAATAATTATCACGTATCAGAGGTTAATTACAAAAAATCTGAAATATATAATGCGAGCGATTACGACAAACTTCTTGGAGTGTGGACGGGTGCAGTGCCGGCGCCAAGTGCGGCGCTGGCGCCCCTCCTGTGACCAGTATTGTTTAGAGAAAGCTGAGGTGAACTGCCACTGTGGCGGAACACGTTCCAGAGTTGGCTGTACGGGAAAATAAGTTACATGACGAAATAAAATTCATGCCGATTTTGGTGAAAAGTTTGAAGGAAGTGAACTCAGCTCTACAAAACCGTGCTGATGATTGTTCCTGTGGTGGAGAGACACCAAATAAACATGTTTTAGAAGCCTGAGCGACAACTATATCGCATGATACGCACCATCACCTGCGTGACATGCAGCTGTCCTTTTTAGCAAGGCGGTAACTTCAAAATCCGATTTGAATAAATTCTACAAAGTACAGAAGAATTTAAAGGCGAAAATTATACTACACTTTGTGATGCCTTTAGCTCGTAATTATTTGATTATATTTTGTTTGTTTTACAATAAAATAAATCAATAAACTGTTTGTTTCCTGGCCGAGTTGCCCATTCCACTCTCAGAAGTTTAAATAGATGATTTATAATAAAATTACATAAAAAAACTTAATCATATGTCAATGGTAAAATTTTTAATATTTTAAGTGGGTATGTATTCAAGAACGTAAAATCCAGCCAGCCTGCCCATTCTCCCCTTAGTTGATTAATGAAAATTCACGCAATAGCGTAGAATATATACTAATATTATAAAGCTGAAGAGTTTGTTTGTTTGTTTGAACGCGCTAATCTCAGGAACTACTGGTTCGAATTGAAAAATTATTTTTGTGTTGAATAGACCATTTATCGAGGAAGGCTTTAGGCTATATAACATCACGATGCAACTATTAGGAGCGAAGAAATAATGGAAAATGTGAAAAAAGCGGGGAAAATTATTCATCCTTGAGGGCCTCCATTGCGTGTGCTGCGAAAACGGTTCAAGATATCAAGAATATATATGTATGAAAGAATTATTCCTCTTGAAATTATCTTAAAAAAATGTCCGCAACAGTATATGTCTATCTTTTAAGATTAACTTACTAAAACCGTTTTTATGGTAATGAAATTTGGTCGAAATTAATGCATTATTTGTTAAGAGTTGTATCAACGTCATAGTCATAGAGTGATTCAACGGGAAGGTTTTTATGTACTTTTAGCCCGGAAAAACTTATTAACGCGGGCGAAGCCGTGGGCAAAAGCTAGTAGATAAATATATCTAATCATATTTTAACAAAATAATGATCACAATATGTCAGGGGTTAATTACACACACACACACACACACACACACACACACACACACACACACACACACACGCACGCACGCACACACACGCAGACGCAGACGCAGACGCAGACGCACGCGCACACGCACACACACACACACACACTCGCCTTTTATCCCCGAAGGGGTAGGCAGAGGCACAACTAGTGCACCCACTTTTCGCCGTGCGTATTCCGCCCCATAACGTGATAGGGGGCGAGCCTATCACCATAACGGCCACAAATTAGAGACTCCGCGCTGATACTGATTATAAAAACCAAATATCATTCTGCCCGACCCGGGGATCGAACCCTAAACCCCAGCATTGCAATCGTACCGTAATATAACTACGCCACCGTGGCAGACTTGTGAAATGCAGAGTATTGGCGTAAAATTATACTGTGGCGGCACAATTGTTATAAATCGCCACCTATCGACATTGGCTGAGAACTACTACATTAAATAGTACTAGATGACCCGACACTCATAAATCGGACGAAGTGGTATCGACGATTAGCAGATAACGCCCAATAATACCGCTAGATGGCACCACACGATCCAAAATTGCACTTGCAATATTCGCGCGAAGCACGGTAGGTATATCTAGACACGCGGTGGCGGCAGCGTGTCAAGCCAAGTTCAATCAAAGGAACTGGCTAGCCAGCACCGAGTGAAATATTACACGATCCACTTGGTGCCACTTTTGACCCTTCTGTAACTCAAAACCTCTTTAACGCAAACACATAAAGCTACGTGTGTTTAATTATGTCCATAAGGACATCTAGAAGTCCAAATTTCATGAAGCTAGCTCAAACGGTTATAATGATATGAAGGTCAAAAAATCGTAAATTTTAGCACTGACCGACTGACTTATAGTACCTAAACCTAACCTACTTCCAGATGACCTAGAAGGATGTAATTTGGAATCCAGCTCGGTAATTGTGTGTAACGGTTGGAAAAAATCTAAAAATAATAAAAGTAAAAACTTAGGGGTCCCCATACAAACAAATAATAATTGTAGCGTTGGAACCGATACAAGCAGATATTTGAAACTATCCCAATTTAATATGTATTATTATGTTTGCTATATAACAGAAATTTAAAAATAAAATTAAGTCAAAAAATAATTGGTGTTACCATACAAAAAACATGTAATACGCGCTAAACAACATAACTCAATACCTATACAAAAAGTAATGATATTCCACCAAAAACATAAATGTAAAAAAGGAGAGCCAAGTTCAAAAGAAGAATTATGCTTAGCTGTGGGCTTTTTCTATACAAATTTTCTATACAAAAAGTAATGATATTCCATCGAAAACATAAATGTAAAAAAAGAGAGCCAAGTTCAATACAAAAATTATGCTTAGCTGTGTGCTTTGCCGCAAAAAGAATGGAGATCTAAATGAGTGCCAAGTTCAATGCAAAATCTAAATGTGTATTGGAATCTTCTCCCTCGATTTCTCCAGGATCCTATCATCAGATCCTGACTTGCTGGCAATGGAGTACCTGGGAAGTATACCCTTTTAAACTAAAAAAGCATTTTCCGAACCGGTCCAGGTATCTTCGAGTAATCGGGTAACATGCATAAAAAAAGATTCCGACGAATTGAGAACTTCCTCCTTTTTTCGAAGTCGGTTAAAACGCAAGGGAATCTTAGTTTTATCTGTACTTGCACATATATAAATAATTATCAAATGTCAGAGGTTAATTCCACAGCATTACAAATATATAAGGGGGTTATAGCGTTCGTGCGCCACTGTCCGAGCTGACACAAGTGCGCGAGTACATACGAAATGTTCAAGCTGCTGATCCTACTGACGGTCGCCGCGCTCTCGAGTGCGAGCGATTACGATAAACTTATTGGCGAGTAGACAATAATAGCAGTTTCACGGAGTGAATCCAATTTTTCCGATTGTCAAAAATTTGGTATGACGAAAACTGAAGACAAATGCAGCTGCGACGAAGAAATGGTGCCAGTGCTGAAGTTCCACCACAGAAAGCTGAATCAAGTCAGAGATTTCATTCCAGTTTTGGTGAACAGCACGGAGGAAGTGGGCCCAGCTGTAAAAAAGAACCGCAAAAATTGTTCGTGTGAAGGATTGTTCCCCAGAGTGGAAGAGCATCTTAATGTGCTGAGAATCCTGAGCGACAATTATATCTTATCATACGTACACTCGAATCAAGGTAGATCTGCTGTATTACTCCGTAAAGATCTAACTTCTAAAGCCGACTTTGAAGCTTTCGTACAGAATATAGACGATTTTAAAGGCAAAAGTTACACTTTATATTGCAATGATTTTATTTCTTAATGAAATTGATACACAACAGTGCATGCGTATATTGCCGCTCGGCGTTAGAAAAAGTTATTATAATGTCTTTACAAGTTATATAAATGTAATTAAAAGTAAATAAAACTGTATACTTATGATATATTACGGTGATTTAAAATAAACTTCTTTTATAATTTTTACTATTGGCAAGTTTTTGTCATTATCATGAAAATAATTATCAACATGGAAAATATTGATAATTCTCTGGACAAAGGATAGCTTAATTTTTTACTACACTCACCATCGCATTGAGTTTTAATTACAATGAGGAGAATCAATACAACTCCGACTCAAATACATGGCGAAACTATAAGGAATTATAAAGTGAAACATCACACGTAATTTGAATTTTCAACCAGTTACCAATAGTATATGCGTTTAATAGAGTACGCAATTGTTTAAATCAAATTTTATTGTATGCGTTATAAATCATATTTTTACCTAGCCACATTAGTAACCTAAATTTATCGGAAGCTTATCATTGATAAAATGTAAACAAAGAATAATATTACTAGTAGTTGTATTGCGTACGTCGTATGTACCTACACGTTACAACTATCGCGCTGAGGTCTCGGGTTCGAAACCCTGGTCGGGCAGCAATAGCCTTCCCTAGCCCTATTCCCGTCCCCAATGTCCGTGTCCGCTGTACCTATCAGACCGTGCTGGTTGTTCGTTATTTAATGCAGATACTTTAAATTATTTAATCGGTATATTATGTACCTTGAAAAGTGGACGACAGCGTAGTTGGGAAAGGAAGGGTCTGCCGAGACAATGTCCGCCGTTTCAAAACCCAAGTCACACACCTCTGACTTTTCAAAGTTACGTGTTTATTGTTTATCAACTATCGTTCACTTTAACAGTGAATGAAAACATCGTGAGGAAACCTACATACCTGAGAATTCTCCATAAGAATAACGAGGGTGTGTGAAGTCTGCTAACCCGCACTAGGCCAGCGTGGTAGACTAAGGCCTATAACCCTCTCAGTAGTAGAGGAGGCCCGTGCTCAGTAGTGAGCAGTATATAATACAGGACTGGTATTATTATTATTATTATTATACACGCACGATAGGGTGCAGGCCTCGATGCTATTGGATTCCGCAAGACAATAACTTCAAAATCCGATTTCGAAAAATTTCTTCAAAGTACAGAAGAATTTAAAGGCAAAAATTATACTATGCTTTGTAATGCTTGAAGCCCTGAACTAGTAAAATCAAATCAATAAACTGTTTATTGTTTGTTCCACTCTCAGTTGTTTAGATGCATGGTTTATAATGAAATTTCATTTAAAAAAATGATATTTTTCATCATAATATGTGACAAGTTAAATTTAAAAAAATTTAAGTATTCGAGAGCGTAAAAACCAGCCATCTCGCCCATTCTCCTCTGAGTTGCTTACCGCAAACATACGGGGTTTATCTAATCACTTTTTAACAAAATAATGATCACATGTAAGAGGTTAATTACACAAAATTGGAAATATATAAAGGGGTTATAACGTTCGTGCACCACTGTCCGAGCTGACACAAGCGCGCGAGTACATTCGAAATGTGCAAGCTGCTGATCCTACTGACGACGGTCGCCGCGCTCTCGAGTGCGAGCGATTACGATAAACTTGTTGGCGAGTGGACATTCTTAGCAGTTTCACGGGGTGGATTCAATGTTTCCGATTGTCTGAAATTTGGTATGACGAAAACTGAAAACAAATGCAGCTGCGACGGAGACGTGGTACCAGTGCTGAAATTACACTACAGAAATCTGAATCAAGTCAGAGATTTCATTCCAGTTTTGGTGAACAGCGCGGAGGAAGTGGGCCCAGCTGTAAAAAAGAACCGCAAAAATTGTTCGTGTGAAGGATTGTTCCCCAGAGTGGAAGAGTATCTTAATGTGCTGAGAGTCCTGAGCGACAATTATATCTCATCATACGTACACTCGAATCAAGGTAGATCTGCTGTATTACTGCGTAAAGATGTAACTTCTAAAGCCGACTTTGAAGCTGTCGTACAGAATATAGACGATTTTAAAGGAAAAAATTACACTCTATATTGCAATGATTTTATTTCTTAACTAGTAGTGCTCGCGGCTCTGCCCGCGTGAAAAAGTTTTTCCGGGACAAAAATATTTTCCCGGGATAAAAAGTAGCCTATAGGACTCAGGAGTTATGTAGCTTCCTATTAGTGAAAGAATTTTCAAAATCGGTTCAGTAGTTTTAGATTAGGGCGTTCAAACAAACAAATAAACAAACAAACTCTTCAGCTTTATAATATTAGTTTAAATGAAATTGAAACACAACAGTGCATGCGTATATTGCCGCTCGGCGTTAGAAAAAGTTATCATAATGTCTTTACAAGTTATATAAATGTAATTAAAAATAAATAAAAACTGTATGCTTATAATATATTACAGTGATTTAAAATAAACTTCTTTTATAATTTTTACTATTGGAAAATTTTTGTCATTATCATGAAAATAATTATCAACTTGGAAAATATTACTATCTCTTGACAAAGGATAGCTTCCTTTTTTACTACACTCACCATCGCATTGAGTTTTAATTACTATGAGGAGAATCAATACAACTCCAACTCAAATACATGGCGAAACTATAAGGAATTATAAAGTGAAACATCACACGTAATTTGAATTTTCAACCAATAGTATATGCGTTTAATAGAGTACACAATTGTTTAAATCAAATTTTATTATGTACGTTGTAATTCATATTTTTACCTAGCAACATTAGTAACCTAAATTTATCGGAAGCTTATCATTATATCGTAATAAAGTATAAACAAATAATAATATTAGTAGTAGTTGTATTGCGTACGTCGTATGTACCTACACGGTACAACTATCGCGCTGAGGTCTCGGGTTCGAAACCCTGGTCGGGCAGCAATAGCCTTCCCTAGCCCTTTTCCCGTCCCCAATGTCCGTGTCCTTTGTACCATGCTGGTTGTTCGTGATTTAATGTAGATATTTTAAATTATTTAATTCGTATATGTACCTTGAAAAGTGGACGATAGCCTAGTTGGGAATGGAACGGTCTGCCGAGACAATGTCTGGAGGTTCAAAACCCAAGGCACACACCTCTGACTTTTCAAAGTTACGTGTGTATTGTGTATCAATTATCGTTCACTTTAACGGTGAAGGAAAACATCGTGAAGAAACCTACATACCTGAAAATACTCCATAAGAATTTCGAGGGTGTGTGAAGTCTGCCAACCCGCACTAGGTCAGCGTGGTGGACTAAGGCCTAACCCCTCTCAGTAGTAGAGGAGGCCCGTGCTCAGCAGTGAGCAGTATATAATACAGGGTTGGTGTTATTATCATGTTATTATATACTAGCTTTTGCCCACGGCTTCGCCCGCGTTATTAAGTTTTTACGGGCTAAAAGCACATAAAAACCTTCCCGTTGAATCACTCTATGACTATGACGTTGATACAACTCTTAACAAATAATGCATTAATTTCGACCAAATTTGATTACCATAAAACCGGTTCTAGTGAGTTAATCTTAAAAGATAGACATATACTGTCGCGGACATTTTTTTAGATAATTTCAAGAGGAATAATTGTTTCATACATATATTTTTGGTATCTTGAACCGTTTTCGCAGTGCACGCAATGGAAGCCCTCAAGGATGAATAATTTTCCCCGTTTTCCTTCACATTTTCCATTATTTCTTCGCTCCTAATTGTTGCATCGTGATGTTATATAGCTTATAGCCTTCCTCAATAAATGGGCTATTCAACACAAAAAGAATTTTTCAATTCGAACCAGTAGTTCCTGAGATTAGCGCGTTCAAACAAACAAACAAACAAACAAACAAACTCTTCAGCTTTATAATATTAGTATAGATGTACCTTTGTAAGTTTGTTATTGTCTACCTTATCATGAATTGTCATAAGCGTTTTTTTATAAGCCTACTTGATGAATAAATGATTTTATTTTAATGTTGGGTTTATGCGTTACACACTTTACCTATTATATCTAGTGTGGTGGTGCGATTCCCCCGTGCCTCGGAAAGCACGTAAAGCCGTTGGTCCTGCGCCTGATCTCTCTCCGGTCGTGTCGGATGGCAATTCTTCACTGTCATAGTCCGGGGATACGGCAGTGAGAGTAATTAGTGTGTAGATAAGGCTAAACTATTTTTCAGTTTTTAGTGGATTTTGATGGTGTGTTTTTTTTAGTTTTAATTTTTCTTTTTTTGTGTTGTAAAAAATGCACAAGTTACTGTAAAATAACCCTTCTTCTTTCGCAGTCGGGTAAAAAATACCCAAGTCGCTTCAAGCGTGCCTATAAAATTTGAAGAGTTCCCTCGATTTCTCCAGGAATCCATCATTAGATCTTGACTTGCTGTTAATAGAACTAACTGGGAAGTATAATAATACACTTTTAAACAACAAAAAACAATTCGAGCCAATTCAGGTGTCATCGAGTAATCGAGGAACATCCGTAAAATAAAAGATTCCGATGGATTGAGAACCTGCTCCTTTTGTTGAAGTTTGGTAAACATTTAATGGAATCTTAAATTTATCTGTACTTACAAAATATACTCTGATAGCGTTTCTATTCACCATTAGTTGTTTAGCCGTAAATCTACGGGATTTATCTTATCATTTTTTTTAACAAAATTCATCAATTTCAGAGGTTAATTATACAAAATAATTGTTGCTTGCGGCTCCGTCCGCGTGAAATAGTTTTTCAGGGACAAAAATATTTTCCCGGGATAAAAAGTAGCCTATAGCACTCAGAAGTTATGTAGCTTCCTATTAGTGAAAGATTTTTTAAAATAGGTTCAGTAGTTCCTGAGATTAGCGCGTTCAAACAAACAAACAAACAAAAAAACAAATTCTTCAGCTTTATAATATTAGTATAGAGTAGCTGTTGGACGCGGCTCCACCGCATTAAAAGGTTTTTCCGAGATAAAAGTCCCGCATTATATTTTCCCGGGATAAAACGTAGCCTAAGTTACTCCTTATTACATTAGCTACCTGCCAATAAAAATCCCGTCAAAATCGGTCCAGCTATTTCAGAGATTAGCCGGAACAAACAGATAACATTTTTAAAAAAGGTTGTTTTGGTGTATGTACCGTATATATATTCATATACATGTAGTAAAAAACGGTTATTTCAATATTACAAACAGACACTCCAATTTTATTTATATGTATAGATATACTACAAAACAAAGTCGCTTCCCCCTGTTTGTCTTTCTGTCCCTATGTAAGCTTATATCTTTAAAACTACGCAACGGATTTTGATATGTTTTTTTTAATAGACAAAGTGATTCTGTCTATTTCTACCGCCAAGCAGCAGTGTGCATTCACTGTTGTGTTTCGGTTCAAAGGACATTGTAGCCAGTGTAACTACTGGATATAATGAGACTTAACATCCTATGTCTCATGATGACGAGCGCAGTGGAACAGTAGTATTAACTTTCTGTAGTACTGTATACCTGTGGTCGCCGGTTACTGTTTAGCATCGACACTTTGTCATCGATTTTTTTTTAAGTTTACCCACTCAGTCTTTAGATGCATTATTTCTTATATTACTCTATTTAACTTCTGTACACTCGTATTTAACCATTTTGTTTATAAATAGTTTTATCAGTAAGTGAATTTATGTAATTCTTTATGAGAAATAAAGTTCTTAAACCTAAAAATGCCACACAGTATATTGTAACTCAAGGTGCTGGATGGGGTTACTACTGTTTATAGGTTGTCGTATGGCTTAAAATCAGGCAAACAGCATGCTCGTCTCGCCATTCAATGCAATAAAACAACGGTGATCTGTTGAAAAGTTTATCGAATTTAAGTTATACCATGAGTTTTTTAATACATCAATGTATACCATACAAGTATTTTTCATTCTTTGGGATGATGTAACAATGAATTAGTAGAAATCTATCCATTGCTGTTAAAATTACTAGCTGGTGGTAGGATTTCCGCGGTTACAGGGATATTCTTCATTTCCGGGACCTGTATACCCGGGACCCAGGCATTGTATAAACTATCTGTCGGACCACCGGCAATGTGTGAAGTAAAGCAAAGTAATCCTTATATAAGATTGTGGCTACCAATAATTGCTGTGTTAGTAAAAAAAAGCGGTGAGAGCCTAGTTGGGAGTGGAACGTACCTACTGCCGAGAAGAATTTCCGCTGGTTCAAAACCCAAGGGCACGCACCTCTGACTTTTCTAAAGTTATGTTTGTATTCTTTTTAAATTTTCGCTCGCTTTAACGGTAAAGGAAAACATCGTGAGGTGGGGGAAAGACACCAAATAAACATGTTTTAGAAGCCTGAGCGACAACTATATCGCACTCTTTTCAGGGGCGGTTGCGGACGACAACTTAGACGTGAGTCGGAGGAAGCCCGCAGCCGTCCCTAATGAGCCGAAGATGGCCAAACTAAAAAAAAAAAAGGATACGCACCATCACCTTCGTGACATGCAGCTGTCCTTTTTAGCAAGGCAGTAACTTCAAAATCCGATTTGGAAAAATTTGTACAAAGTACAGAAGAATTTAAAGGCGAAAATCATACTACATTTTGTGATGCCTTTAGCTCCTAATTATTTGAGTATATTTTGTTTGTTTTACAATAAACGCCACCATGCCAGACTTGCCTATTGCCGAGTATTGTCAGAAAATTATACATTCCAATCTCGCGGGCGGAGCCGCGAGTCGAAGAAATAAACAATAGAATAGTACCAGCCCTGTATTATATACTGTCCCACGGCTGGGCACGGGCCTTCTCCACTACTTAGAGGGTTTAGGCCTTAGTCCATCACGCTGGACTAGTGCGCGTTGGTAGACTACACATGCCTTCGAAATTCTTAGAAAGAACTTCTTAGGTATCTAGGTCTCCTGACGATGTTTTTTTTCACCGTTACAGCGATCGATAATTGATAAAAAAATACAAACGTAGCTTTGAAAAGTCTTTGAAAAAAATATATATATAGATGAAATAGACAATTGATGACAAAAAAGTAAGCCCGGAGTTTCTTTCTGCCTTTCTTCTTCGGCATTTTAATGCCTCTCGCTTAAGTTTAAGTTTTAAGTATTCAAGAGCGTAAAAAGCAGCCATCTCGCCCATTCTCCTCTAAGCTGCTTACCGTAAACACACGGGATTTATCTAATAATTTTTTTTACCAAATAATGATCACATGTCAGAGGTTAATTATACAGAATTACAAATATATAAGGGGGTTATAAAGTTCGTGCGTCATTGTCCGAGCTGACACAAGCGCGCGAGTACATTCGAAATGTGCAAGCTGCTGATCCTACTGACGGTCGCTGCGCTCTCGAATGCGGTCGATTACGATAAACTTATTGGTGAGTGGACACTCCTAGCGGTGTCAAGGGATCGTGCCGTTCTTTCCGAATGTTTGCAGATTGGTATTACGAAAACTGAAGACATATGTAGCTGCGACGGAATAGTGTTACCATTGGTGAATATACACGATAGACAGCGGAATGTGGAAAGAAAAATGATACCGGTTTTGGTGAACAGCGTGGAGGAAGTGGACCCAGCTCTGAGAAAGAGCTCTGAACGTTGTTCGTGTGAAGGAGCGCAAGGTAAAACTCATGTGCTTATGGTCTTGAGGGACAATTATATAACAATACACGCCCGACTGGGTGAAGGCCTCTCTACTATTGGATTCCGCAACACAGTAACCTCAAAATCCGACTTCGAAAAATTTCTACAAAGTACAGAAGAATTTAAGGGCAAAAATTATACTATGCTTTGTAATGATTTTAGTTCTTAAGTAGTTGATTACATATTTTTTGTTTTTCAATAAAATTAAATCAATAAATTGTTTATTTCCTTGCGGACGGAGAGGCTACTGCGAAAAACGAAATCCGTAGTTTCGGGTGACGGATCGCACGTTTTCTTACTACGAAGTGTTACGGATCCTTCTTTATGAAGAGTTGTTGCGTGACGAAAGTGTTGAGCGAAGTTGGAAGCGTCGCAAACTGCGTGAAACCTTCGTTCAACGGTGACGGATCCGAAGTAATTTGGTAGTAAGGTTAAATCCGAAGTTCGTCGTTTCTTCGTTTCGAAACGACGTTTCGGATTTCGTTTTTCGCAGTAGCCTCTCTGATTCCACTATCAGTTATTGGATTGGTGGTTTATAATAAAATTATGTAAAAAAATATACATACTTTCTTCACAATATTTGAGAGATTAAATATACAAAATTTTAAGTATTCAAGAGCGTAAAAACCAACCATCTCGCCCATTCTCCTATGACTTGTTACCCTAAACACACGGAGTTTATCTAATCACATTTCTAACAAAATAATTATCACGTATCAGAGGTTAATTACAAAAAATCTGAAATATATAATGCGAGCGATTACGACAAACTTCTTGGAGTGTGGACGGGTGCAGTGCCGTCGCCAGGTGCTGCGTTGGCGCCCTCCTGTGACCAGTATTTTTTTAGAGAAAACTGATGTGAACTGCAACTGTGGCGCGCAAAACGTTCCAGTGTTGGCTATACGGCAAAATAAGTTACACGACGAAATAAAATTCATGCCGATTTTGGTGAAAAGTTTGAAGGAAGTGAACTCAGCTCTACAAAACCGTGCTGATGATTGTTCCTGTGGGGGAGAGACACCAAATAAACATGTTTTAGAAGCCTGAGCGACAACTATATAGCAGGATACGCACCATCACCTTCGTGACATGCAGCTGTCCTTTTTAGCAAGGCGGTAACTTCAAAATCCGATTTGGAAAAATTTCTACAAAGTACAGAAGAATTTAAAGGCGAAAATTATACTACACTTCGTGATACCTTAAGCTCGTAATTATTTGATTATATTTTGTTTGTTTTACAATAAAATAAATCAATAAACTGCTAGTTTCCTGGCTGAGTTGCCCATTCCACTCTCAGAAGTTTAAATAGATGATTTATAATAAAATTACGTAAAAAATCTTAATCATATGTCAATGGTAAATTTTTTTATATTTTAAGTGGGTATGTATTCAAGAACGTAAAATCCAGCCAGCTTGCCCATTCTCCCCTTAGTTGATTAATGAAAATTCACGCAATAGCGTAGAATAGATAAATATGTCTAATCATATTTTAACAAAATAATGATCACATGTCAGGGGTTAATTACACACACACACACACACACACACACACACACACACACACACACGCACGCACGCACACACACGCAGACGCAGACGCAGACGCACGCGCACACGCACACACACACACACACTCGCCTTTTATCCCCGAAGGGGTAGGCAGAGGCATAACTAGTGCACCCACTTTTCGCCGTGCGTATTCCGCCCCATAACGTGATAGTGGGCGAGCCTATCACCATAACGGCCACAAATTAGAGACTCCGCGCTGATACTGATTATAAAAACCAAATATAATTCTACCCGACCCGGGGATCGAACCCTAAACCCCAGCATTGCAATCGTACCGTAATATAACTACGCCACCGTGGCAGACTTGTGAAATGCCGAGTATTGGCGTAAAATTATACTGTGGCGGCACAATTGTTATAAATCGCCACCTATCGACATTGGCTGAGAACTACTACATTAAATAGTACTAGATGACCCGACACTCATAAATCGGACGAAGTGGTATCGACGATTAGCAGATAACGCCCAATAATACCGCTAGATGGCACCACACGATCCAAAATTGCACTTGCAATATTCGCGCGAAGCACAGTAGGTATATCTAGACACGCGGTGGCGGCAGCGTGTCAAGCCAAGTTCAATCAAAGGAACTGGCTAGCCAGCACCGAGTGATATATTACACGATCCACTAGGTGCCACTTTTGACCCTTCTGTAACTCAAAACCTCTTTAACGCAAACACGTAAAGCTACGTGTGTTTAATTATATCCATAAGGACATCTAGAAGTCCAAATTTCATGAAGCTAGCTCAAACGGTTATAATGATATGAAGGTCAAAAAATCGTAAATTTTAGCACTGACCGACTGACTTATAGTACCTAAACCTAACCTACTTCCAGATGACCTAGAAGGATGTAATTTGGAATCCAGCTCGGTAATTGTGTGTAACGGTTGGAAAAAATCTAAAAATAATAAAAGTAAAAACTTAGGGGTCCCCATACAAACAAATAATAATTGTAGCGTTGGAACCGATACAACCAGATATTTGAAACTATCCCAATTTAATATGTATTATTATGTTTGCTATATAACAGAAATTTAAAAATAAAATTAAGTCAAAAAATAATTGGTGTTACCATACAAAAAACATGTAATACGCGCTAAACAACATAACTCAATACCTATACAAAAAGTAATGATATTCCACCAAAAACATAAATGTAAAAAAGGAGAGCCAAGTTCAAAAGAAGAATTATGCTTAGCTGTGGGCTTTTTCTATACAAATTTTCTATACAAAAAGTAATGATATTCCATCGAAAACATAAATGTAAAAAAAGAGAGCCAAGTTCAATACAAAAATTATGCTTAGCTGTGTGCTTTGCCGCAAAAAGAATGGAGATCTAAATGAGTGCCAAGTTCAATGCAAAATCTAAATGTGTATTGGAATCTTCTCCCTCGATTTCTCCAGGATCCTATCATCAGATCCTGACTTGCTGCCAATGGAGTACCTGGGAAGTATACCCTTTTAAACTAAAAAAGCATTTTCCGAACCGGTCCAGGTATCTTCGAGTAATCGGGTAACATGCATAAAAAAAGATTCCGACGAATTGAGAACTTCCTCCTTTTTTCGAAGTCGGTTAAAACGCAAGGGAATCTTAGTTTTATCTGTACTTGCACATATATAAATAATTATCAAATGTCAGAGGTTAATTCCACAGCATTACAAATATATAAGGGGGTTATAGCGTTCGTGCGCCACTGTCCGAGCTGACACAAGTGCGCGAGTACATACGAAATGTTCAAGCTGCTGATCCTACTGACGGTCGCCGCGCTCTCGAGTGCGAGCGATTATGATAAACTTATTGGCGAGTGGACATTAATAGCAGTTTCACGGAGTGAATCCAATTTTTCCGATTGTCAAAAATTTGGTATGACGAAAACTGAAGACAAATGCAGCTGCGACGAAGAAATGGTGCCAGTGCTGAAGTTCCACCACAGAAAGCTGAATCAAGTCAGAGATTTCATTCCAGTTTTGGTGAACAGCACGGAGGAAGTGGGCCCAGCTGTAAAAAAGAACCGCAAAAATTGTTCGTGTGAAGGATTGTTCCCCAGAGTGGAAGAGCATCTTAATGTGCTGAGAATCCTGAGCGACAATTATATCTTATCATACGTACACTCGAATCAAGGTAGATCTGCTGTATTACTCCGTAAAGATCTAACTTCTAAAGCCGACTTTGAAGCTTTCGTACAGAATATAGACGATTTTAAAGGCAAAAGTTACACTTTATATTGCAATGATTTTATTTCTTAATGAAATTGAAACACAACAGTGCATGCGTATATTGCCGCTCGGCGTTAGAAAAAGTTATTATAATGTCTTTACAAGTTATATAAATGTAATTAAAAGTAAATAAAACTGTATACTTATGATATATTACGGTGATTTAAAATAAACTTCTTTTATAATTTTTACTATTGGCAAGTTTTTGTCATTATCATGAAAATAATTATCAACATGGAAAATATTGATAATTCTCTGGACAAAGGATAGCTTAATTTTTTACTACACTCACCATCGCATTGAGTTTTAATTACAATGAGGAGAATCAATACAACTCCGACTCAAATACATGGCGAAACTATAAGGAATTATAAAGTGAAACATTACACGTAATTTGAATTTTCAACCAGTTACCAATAGTATATGCGTTTAATAGAGTACACAATTGTTTAAATCAAATTTTATTGTATGCGTTATAAATCATATTTTTACCTAGCCACATTAGTAACCTAAATTTATCGGAAGCTTATCATTGATAAAATGTAAACAAAGAATAATATTAGTAGTAGTTGTATTGCGTACGTCGTATGTACCTACACGGTCCAACTATCGCGCTGAGGTCTCGGGTTCGAAACCCTGGTCGGGCAGCAATAGCCTTCCCTAGCCCTATTCCCGTCCCCAATGTCCGTGTCCGCTGTACCTATCAGACCGTGCTGGTTGTTCGTTATTTAATGCAGATACTTTAAATTATTTAATCGGTATATTATGTACCTTGAAAAGTGGACTACAGCGTAGTTGGGAAAGGAAGGGTCTGCCGAGACAATGTCCGCAGTTTCAAAACCCAAGTCACACACCTCTGACTTTTCAAAGTTACATGTTTATTGTTTATCAACTATCGTTCACTTTAACGGTGAATGAAAACATCGTGAGGAAACCTACATACCTGAGAATTCTCCATAAGAATAACGAGGGTGTGTGAAGTCTGCTAACCCGCACTAGGCCCGCGTGGTAGACTAAGGCCTATAACCCTCTCAGTAGTAGAGGAGGCCCGTGCTCAGTAGTGAGCAGTATATAATACAGGACTGGTATTATTATTATTATTATTATTATACTTTTTAGTCTTTGACAGTCTCCTTCACTATTGAAGGGTAAGTAATAACCATACACGGGCCGAGGCCAAGTGCATAGCTATGCATTTTATAGTTTAACTATTACTTAAAAATTTGCGGACTAGGCGACACGTGTTTAAAATAACTGCCTTTTGGAGGAGTGTGTATGTGGATGCGTGAATGTTGAGTGTTTTGATGCTTGCGTGTAGTGTGTGGGGTATAACTCCCGTGGTCGACAGTACAATAGGGACAGTTTTGGTGCTATTAACTTTCCATTGTGTTTTAATTTCGATTGCAAGGTCAGTGTATTTCGCTATTTTTTCTGTATGCGTGGAAAGCAGATTATGGGTGTTGCAGACTGCAATGTCTATTATGTATACGGTCTTATTTATTTTATCTAATACTGTTAAATCAGGTCTATATTATTATACACGCACGATAGGTTGCAGGCCTCGATGCTATTGGATTCCGCAAGACAATAACTTCAAAATCCGATTTCGAAAAATTTCTTCAAAGTACAGAAGAATTTAAAGGCAATAATTATACTATGCTTTGTAATGCTTGAAGCCCTGAACTAGTAAAATCAAATCAATAAACTGTTTATTGTTTGTTCCACTCTCAGTTGTTTAGATGCATGGTTTATAATGAAATTTCATTTAAAAAAATGATATTTTTCATCATAATATGTGACAAGTTAAATTTAAAAAAATTTAAGTATTCGAGAGCGTAAAAACCAGCCATCTCGCCCATTCTCCTCTGAGTTGCTTACCGCAAACATACGGGGTTTATCTAATCACTTTTTAACAAAATAATGATCACATGTAAGAGGTTAATTACACAAAATTGGAAATATATAAAGAGGCTATAACGTTCGTGCGTCACTGTCCGAGCTGACACAAGTGCGCGAGTACATTCGAAATGTGCAAGCTGCTGATCCTACTGACGGTCGCCGCGCTTTCGAGTGCGAGCGATTACGATAAACTTGTTGGCGAGTGGACATTCTTAGCAGTTTCACGGGTTGAATTCAATGTTTCCGATTGTCTGAAATTTGGTATGATGAAAACTGAAGACAAATGCAGCTGCAACGGAGACGTGGTACCAGTGCTGAAATTACACTACAGAAATCTGAATCAAGTCAGAGATTTCATTCCAGTTTTGGTGAACAGCACGGAGGAAGTGGGCCCAGCTGTAAAAAAGAACCGCAAAAATTGTTCGTGTGAAGGATTGTTCCCCAGAGCGGAAGAGCATCTTAATGTGCTGAGAGTCCTGAGCGACAATTATATCTTATCATACGTACACTCGAATCAAGGTAGAGCTGTTGTATTACTCCGTAAAGATGTAACTTCTAAAGCCGACTTTGAAGCTTTCGTACAGAATATAGACGATTTTAAAGGCAAAAATTACACTTTATATTGCAATGATTTTATTTCTTAATGAAATTGAAACACAACAGTGCATGCGTATATTGCCGCTCGGCGTTAGAAAAAGTTATTATAATGTCTTTACAAGTTATATAAATGTAAATAAAAGTAAATAAAAACTGTATACTTATGATATATTACAGTGATTTTAAATAATCTTCTTTTATAATTTTTACGATTGGCAAATTTTTGTCATTATCATGAAAATAATTATCAACATGGAAAATATTACTATCTCTTGACAAAGGATAGCTTCATTTTTTACTACACTCACCATCGCATTGAGTTTTAATTACAATGAGGAGAATCAATACAATTCCGACTCAAATACATGGCGAAACTATAAGGAATTATAAAGTGAAACATCACACGTAATTTGAATTTCCAACCAGTAACCAATATTATACTTCGGCTTCGTCCTCGAGATTAGCATGAAGAGAAGTTATAGAACACATGTAGTACGTGTACTTAGTACGCCTTTGCACTTTATTTGAAACTTATTTTTTTTTATACTTTGGTCACACCCAACCTGTCAAGAGAGATTCATTCGCGTTTTAGTGCGTCGCCGTATTGCACGTTAAATTAAAGTTATTCTTAATCTATTGCTCATCATGGATTTTTAGTGTAATAGAATAGAAGAACATGGAAATTACTTCTATTTGGTACAGAAAATAGAAGATTACCTAAGTGATGAACATTGTTCCCGTTCTCCGAGACTACCGACATAATGAAAAATACCACACAGGTAAAACGGTTAGTACCAAAACCTTATGCTTCTGATTGTGTACCGGGCCAGAATAATGTTGAGGACAGTTACTGTGCGTCTGTCTCCTATTTACATCGATAATATTAATATGGTCCCTGAGCAATTTATTTTGCTATGTCGGTGTAATAATTACGACTGTTTCCTTCTTACCATGGTACAATTTAAATTTATCAGAAGGCTAAAGCTTCTGAGGGGCATTGCCCTAATTACACATTTTTTCAATCTACCGTCGTTATGCTAAATTCTGTTACCCGGGTCTGCGTGCTACACATGGCGGTTGTCACTACCCGAAATTGATGCTTGCGATCAGTATTGTACGACTGGTTCTTATGTATAATGTTATGTAACAGTATGTTAGTACCACCAGTGGCGGCCTTAGGGAGTGGAAAATACCCTCCTTCGGCAATCGGGAAAAAAGGCCTTGTTAACATCTGCCGGCCAGAGCCTTACAATATTTAGGGTCGCTATTATCTACCAGTAGATAACGAGCACCGCTTGAAAAATATCAGCGCAAACGGCGCAGTGGATTGACGACTCCTGACAACGTGGCGCGATGCACCACTGCACCACGTCGCCATGTGCTGGATATTACGAAATATCAATTTAATAGCATAAAAGACAATTATGTCTGGTCATGATTTAGCAACGTCTTAAATGCTTAATGACCTACAACAGCACAGTATGTGTTAAATGATAAGGAGTCGATCTAAGAACGGAAAATCCTGCAGCAACGAGGTACTGCCATTTGAATTCACCGAGAACGGCACGGAACAGGATAAGTTGCAGGTAGGTGATCTGAGTTAAAAATCGTAGTCGCTCGCAATCATAAATGATCACAGAATTATACATATACTAAGGTTTTTTGGCCTTATGTCTTGTGTCTTGGGTATGACTGAATATGTCACTATTTTGATGGTATAAAATCACTGTTTCAAAATGCAAGAATTAAATAGTAACCTGCCTAAACCAACATGAATAAATTAGGCGAATAGATTAGAATATTTTAAAATAAAATAACACAGATCCCAGAAACGTGACTATAATTTAGTCCAACCGGAACTTAGGCGTTCCGCATTTTACTCTTTGTATTTAATTGTTTCATTGTATACTTACTTTGATCTGTGGGTTGTCTATAAAGAACATAGAACTTTATTATAATTTAAATCAAACCAAAGAGGCTTTTATTCAAATTGACTCAAAATGATCATGTAAATCGTTATTTATCTACCATCATGTCTCAGAAGCGGAAAAAGAGTTTCCCTCAGAAATATTATGATCTGTCTATATTGTTTGATTGCCTTAAGGGACTCGTTACAATTTTTTAGACTCAGAATATTTATTAAGTCTTTCACATGCACAGTTACCGAAAAGAAACACCTTTTAATATGTGAAAACATTGGTATTTTACATTAAAAAATAATCGACAATGGTGTTAGCGGTAACGGGCCGGGCGAGTAATGGCGCGCGCATGGCGACGGCGGAAGTTCCCGCCGCTCCCAACTGGCGAACGCGTGGCGCTGGCGAGCTCGGGGCTCGCCACAACTGCGTGTGATTGGTTGATTTGGAAACTGTTTTTTGACCGGATGTTATAAGTCTAATTTCTTCCTGGCAAAATTAATTTGCCTGCTAAATATCAATACACTCGCTTACAATGACTCTAACATAGCTGGCGAATTGTGGTGTAAATATATATTAACACTTGTGCCTACACCTTAAATAGGAAAAGGCGTGATAATATTATGTTTACATACACCATTATTATTGTTAATAGCTTTTGCTCATGATTGCGCCCGCGTTGACATTCTTTCCTGGGATAAAGAACAGCCAGTAGCACTCAAAGATATTTTAACTACCTAACTATTGAAATGTTTTTTCAAAATAGGTTACTTAATTTTTGAGTTTATTTATTACAAACAAATATGAAAAGAACAAATCTTTTCTCGTTATTATTTTAGTGACGTATTCTTGTTTGTAACATACAGTCTTGTGATAATTTTCAAATATCATTAATTAGTCGTCAACTCAATATTTATTAATATATACCTACAATTGATTCTAAGATAAAATATAATAATAATATAGTACTTACATTTATATTATAGCTTCTCCCTCTCTTTCAAATTTTGCCGTGCCCGACAGGGACATTATATACCTGACTATATTGTTAAAATGTAACACATTTTTAACCGACTTTCAAAAAAGGAGGAGGTTCTCAATTCGTGTGTTTGTATTTTTTTGTAACCAATAATTGTGGCAAATAATTGAAAATTGAAATTGGGACGATGCTATCGATCATCGGTAGCGCCTCAAAATTTGTTCAGATGCCTGAACAAAGGGGGGGGGGGGCTGCATGCAGGTGACTCGCAGCTAGTGGAGAGTAAGAGTATGAAGAAAGCAGCGCATAATATTATTTATAGTTATTAGCTACCGTGAGGGACGAGTGCACTGGTTGCGCCTCTGTCCCCCTTTAGGGATAAAATCTCTGAGTCTATGTATGTATTTATTTTACGAATTCTACAAACCCTACTCTATGTATAGGCGTAACTAACTCAGTCAGAAGGTTGACTGTCGCTATGATGATATTTTATAATATTAAACGCTTAAACTATTTTTAATAAAGCGTTATAAAGTACTCCGGTTTTACTCTTGAGATCTAAGCTTCCGTGGTGTTTTCCTTCTTGGAAACGTTCACTAACAGTAACAATAATTCTGTCATATTCTCGCAGTCGGCAAGTGTCAATTTATTTGTCACGGAAAGAATTTTGTTGGGTCGGTTATATAAAATGACACATTGCTCAATTTTTTGATCCAACTACTCCAATAAGTAGCATTCGCTACGAGTTCCACACATCAAAATGTGGTCTTTATATAAAGGTTGAAATGTCTATTTCCTAATATAAAAATTTGCCTAGGAGTTAATCTTCAACTTGGTATGTTTGTGGCAGAGTAGGTATCATCTATTCAGATGATACTCCGATTCCATTTCAAGTTTTAATATTCTAATATTGATAAATAATATAATTTGATGACAGATCTAAGATGTCTGTTTTGAGAAAATATCTTTGTTTTGTTGATTGTAATTATTAATTAATAATGTTACCGTGAAGGAAAACACGGAGAGGAGGCTTGCATGCTTTAGAATTCTCCATGAGGGTCTCGCGAATATGCGGAGTCTGCCAACTCACGGTAGGCGAGTGTGGTGGACTGGGACCTGGACCCTCTCAGTTCAAGGGGAGGACCGTGCTCGGTTGTGGGTGATATATAATACAGGGCTGATTGCATCGCATTGTTACCGTTAATTAAGTATGTTTTTCCAGTATGATTTTTGACACAAATATTACGAAGAAGAAGCGTAAGACTTTGAAAGAAGTGTAGACCACCTCCAAGTTAGTTACTGCAATCACATACTGCCATGCTGGTCAAGACAAACCAATAAAAGGATTTTTAAGGGAAGTATATTCAATCGATGCTATCGAAATATGATATACCTAGATGATATTAGATCATACAACAGGGAACATTTCCCTTATGCCAAGGCCATTGTTTAATTATTTTTAAGTGCCTATACTATAGCGGCTATATATAGCCACCATCCAAAATAACCATTTGTTGAAGGAAATTAGAATTTTCTTAGAACCAGATCTTATTACTGAAGGCATAATATAATATTTTTTATAGTTTACTCGGAATTTGCTCAAATAATCGCTAATATAGTATTGATAATATAATATCTTTTATGACAAAATGAATTCTTGCGTTTAATAGCGTACACAATTGTTTAAATCAAATTTTATTGTATACGTTATAAATAATATTTTTACCTAGCAACATTAGTAATCTAAATTTATCGGAAGCTTATCATTATATCGTAATAAAGTATAAACAAATAATAATATTACTAGTAGTTGTATTGCGTACGTCGTATGTACCTACACGGTACAACTATCGCGCTGAGGTCTCGGGTTCGAAACCCTGGTCGGCAGCAATAGCCTTCCCTAGCCTTATTCCCTTCCCCAACGTCCGTGTCCTTTGTACCTATCAGACCGTGCTGGTTGTTCGTGATTTAATGTAGATACTTTAAATTATTTAATTGGTATATGTACCTTGAAAAGTGGACGATAGCCTAGTCGGGAATGGAACGGTCTGCCGAGACAATGTCCGGAGGTTCAAAACCCAAGGCACACACCTCTGACTTTTCAGTTACGTGTGTATTGTTTATAAATTATCGTTCACTTTAACGGTGAAGGAAAACATCGTGAAGAAACCTACATACCTGAGAATACTCCATAAGAATTTCGAGGGTGTGTGAAGTCTGCCAACCCGCACTAGGCCAGCGTGGTGGACTAAGGCCTAACCCCTCTCAGTAGTAGAGGAGGCCCGTGCTCAGCAGTGAGCAGTATATAATACAGGGTTAGTGTTATTATTATATTATAATATATGTACCTTTGTAAATTTGTTATTGTCTACCTTGTCATGAATTTTCATAAGCGTTTTTTTATAAGCCTATTCTTGATGAATAAATGATTTTATTTTAATGTTGGGTTTATGCATTACACACTTTACCTATTATATCTAGTGTGGTGGTGCGATTCCCCCGTGCCTCGGAAAGCACGTAAAGCCGTTGGTCCTGCGCCTGATCTCTCTCCGGTCATGTCGGATGGCAATCCTTCACTGTCATAGTCCGGGGATACGGCGGTGAGAGTAATTAGTATGTAGATAAGGCTAAACTATTTTTCAGTTTTTAATGGATTTTGATGGTGTTTTTTTTTAAGTTTTAATTTTTCTTTTTTGTGTTGTAAAAAATGCACAAGTTACGGTAAAAATAACCCTCCTTCTTTCGCAGTCGGGTAAAAAATACCCAAGTCGCTTCAAGCGTGCCTATAAAATTTGAAGAGTTCCCTCGATTTCTCCAGGAATCCATCATTAGATCTTGACTTGCTGCTAATTGAACTAACTGGGAAGTATGATACACTTTTAAACAACAAAAACAATTCGAGCCGGTTCAGGTGTCTGCGAGTAATCGAGGAACATCTATAAAATAAAAGATTCCGATGGATTGAGAATCTGCTCCTTTTGTTGGAGTCTGGTATAAATTCAATGGAATCTTAAATTTATCTGTACTTACAAAATATACTGTGATAGCGTTTCTTTCACCATTAGTTGTTTAGCCGTAAATCTACGGGATATATCTTATCATTTTTTTTAACAAAATTCATAAATTTCAGAGGTTAATTATACAAAATAACTGTTGCTTGCGACTCCGTCCGCGTGAAATAGTTTTTCAGGGACAAAAATATTTTCCCGGGATAAAAAGTAGCCTATAGCACTCAGAAGTTATGTAGCTTCCTATTAGTGAAAGAATTTTCAAAATAGGTTCAGTAGTTCCTAAGATTAGCGCGTTCAAACAAACAATCAAACAAACAAATTCTTCAGCTTTATAATATTAGTATAGAGTAGCTGTTGGACGCGGCTCCGCCGCGTTAAAAGGTTTTTCCGAGATAAAAGTCCCGCATTATATTTTCCCGGGATAGAACGTAGCCTAAGTTACTCCTTATTACATCAGCTACCTGCCAATAAAAGTCCCGTCAAAATCGGTCCAGCTATTTCAGAGATTAGCCGGAACAAACAAACAAAATTTTTAAAAAAGGTTGTTTTGGTGTATGTACCGTGTATATATTCACTAGCTTTTGCCCACGGCTTCGCCCGCGTTAATAAGTTTTTCCGGGCTAAAAGTACATAAACACCTTCCCGTTGAATCATTCTATCCAACACATTTATTTGGATAAAGATTAATGTTATGACGTTGATACAACTCTTAACAAATAATGCATTAATTTCGACCAAATTTGATTACCATAAAAACGGTTCTAGTGAGTTAATCTTAAAAGATAGACATACACTGTCGCGGACATTTTTTTAGATCATTTCGAGAGGAATAATTCTTTCATACATATATTTTTGGTATCTTGAACCGTTTTCGCAGCGCACGCAATGGAAGCCCTCAAGGATGAAAAATTTTCCCCGTTTCTTTCACATTTTCCATTATTTCTTCGCTCCTAATAGTTGCATCGTGATGTTATATAGCCTAAAGCCTTCCTCGATAAATGGCCTATTCAACACAAAAAGAATTTTTCAATTCGAACCAGTAGTTCCTGAGATTAGCGCGTTCAAACAAACAAACAAACAAACTCTTCAGCTTTATAATATTAGTATAGATATACATGTAGTAAAAAACGGTTGTTTCAATATTACAAACAGACACTCCAATTTTATTTATATGTATAGATATACTACAAAACAAAGTCGCTTCCCGCTGTCTGTCTTTACGTCCCTATGTAAGCTTATAATATCTTTAAAACTACGCAACGGATTTTGATGTGGTTTTTTAATAGACAAAGTGATTATGTCTATTTCTACCGCCAAGCAGCAGTGTGCATTCACTGTTGTGTTTCGGTTCAAAGGACATTGTAGCCAGTGTAAATACTGGACATAATGAGACTTAACATCCTATGTCTCATAATGACGAGCGCAGTGGAATAGTAGTATTAACTTTCTGTAGTACTGTATATCTGTGGTCGCCGGTTACTGTTTAGCATCGACACTTTGTCATCGATTTTTTTAAGTTTACCCACTCAGTCTTTAGATACATTATTTCTTGTATTACTCTTTTTAACTTCTGTACACTCGTATTTAACCATCATGTTAGTTTATAAATAGTTTTATCAGTTTATCAGTAAGTGAATTTATGTAATGCTTTATGAGAAATAAAGTTCTTAAACCTAAAAATGCCACACAGTATATTGTAAGTCAAGGTGCTGGATGGTGTTACTACTGTTTATAGGTTGTCGTATGGCTTAAAATCAGGCAAACAGCATGCTCGTCAATTCCATTCAATGCAATAAAGCAACGGTGATCTGCTTTTTGGACTTTAGTAAAAATATAAAAGTTTTTCGAATTTAATTATCCCATGGGTTTTTTAATACATCAATGTATACCATACAAGTATTTTTCATTCTTTGGGATGATGTAACAATGAATTCGTAGAAATCTATCCATTGCTGTTAAAATTACTAGCTGGTGGTAGGATATTCTTAATTTCCGGGACACCCTGTATACAATACCAAGGCATTGTATAAAATATCTGCTGGACCACCGGCAATGTGTAAAGTAATCATTATATAAGATTGTGGCTACCAATAATTGCTGTGTTAGTAAAAAAAGCGGTGAGAGCCTAGTTGGGAGTGGAACGTACTGCCGAGAAGAATTTCCGCTGGTTCAAAACCCAAGGGCACCCACCTCTGACTTTTCTAAAGTTGTGTTTGTATTCTTTGTGAATTATCGCTCGCTTTAACGGTAAAGGAAAACATCGTGAGGAAACCTGCATACCTGAGAAGTAGGTATGTGAAGTCTGCCTAGTCTAAGCCCTAAACCCTCTCAGTTGTAGAGGAGGCCCGTGCTCAGCAGTGGGCAGTATATAATACAGGGCTGGTATGGTATGGTAAAAAATGCACGAGGCACTGTAAAAAAATACCAAGTCGCATCAGGTGTGCCTATAAAATTTAAAGAGTTCTCTCGATTCCTCCAGGATCCCACCATCAGATCTTGACTGGGAAGTATACCCTTTTAAAAAAAAAAACACTTTCCGATCCGGTCCAGGTGTCTACGAGTCATCGGGGAACATCAATAAAAAAAATCTGACGAATTGAGAACTTCCACCTTTTTTTAAGTCGGTTAAAAACGCTAAGAGATCTTAGTTTCATCTGTGCTTGCAAAATATACTATGCCAGCCATTGATGTATTAAAAACCCTAATACATCAATGATGCCAGCTTTCTTATTCTCCTCTTTATTCCTTACGTAAATACACGAGATTTATCTAATCAAACGTTGAACAAAATAATTATTACATATTAGAGGTTAATTATTATTACACAAAATTAGAAATATATAAAGAGCTTGTAACGTTCGTGCGTCACTGTCCGAGCTGACACGAGTGCGCGAGTACATTCGAAATGTTCAAACTGCTGATCCTACTGACGGTCGCCGCGCTCTCGAGTGCGAGCGATTACGATAAACTTGTTGGCGAGTGGACATTGCTAGCGGAATCGAAGAATGGTGGCGTTTTTTCCTATTGTGATCAGTTTGGTATTACGAAAACTGAAGACAAATGCAGCTGCAACGGTGAAGTGTTTCCAGTGCTGAAGGTACACACCAGAAGATTGAATAAAGATGCAAATATGATGCCTGTTTTAGTGAAGAGCGTGGAGGAAGTGGGCCCAGCTCTGAGAAAGAATTACTCTGAAGTTTGTTCGTGTGGAGGAGTCGTAGATAGTAGTCACGTGCTAAGGGTTCTGAACGACAATTATTTCACAATATACACACGATCGGGCGAAGGGCATGCTGCTATGTTATTCCGCAAAGTAGTAACATCTAAAGCCGATTTCGAAGTTTTTATGCAGAATTCAGAGGATTTTAAGGGCAAAAATTACTCTATCTATTGTAATGAGTTTAGTTCTTAATGATGATGAATGATTACATTTAGAACGATTAAAAATTAATAACTTAAGTAAAGCATTTTTTATACAACGACCGGACGAGCTTGTAGCTCATCTGGTGGGAAGTTTCGATAAACAATAACAACACCGTCCAGAACTATAATATACAAAGCACTGGCGTAGTACTGCGCTCTCTGGCTTCAGATAAGTTTTGTTTACCAAGAGTTGTATTGGCCAAAATGTCGTTGAAATAGGAAAACAACAGAGCATATATTGCCGTTTGGCGCCAGAAATAGACATTACGATGTTACTTACAAGTTAAATGTAATTATTTTTATGTGTATTAATTAAAAGTAGAAATACATGAATGGTTTTAAATCAATCCAGATTTTTTGAATTAATTTCTTTTACTACGCTATATGTCTTACCACAGAAACATAGATCATAGACCCTGTTAATGGCCGATGAAGTTAGTTTCTTCTAGGAATACAACTCACCACAGGGGGCAGGAAACGAGGAAACAGTATTGGTCTGTGATTGGCCCTTCATACTGCTGACGCAAGGCTCGCGTAAATCCGTCTAGTAACTAATAAACTAGTGATGTCTAATAACAAATGTCAAGGAAAAAAATATCGATATAACTAACTTCTATCGCGTACCTAAATATTAAATTATCCATAAATAATTTATATTTATGCTTTTTATATGACTGCCCAAAGAAGGAGTGTTATAGAATCCATAAGCATCCTCTTAATATTTTAAACGCGTAAACTCTCATTAATGTTACATTTGGAAAGCTGTCACTCAATAACACAAATAGGTATTTTGTTAAAAATGTGATTAGATAAATCATGTGTGAATTTACAGTGAACAACTTAGAGGAGATTGGGCGAGCTGATTGGTTATTACGCTCTTGAATACAAAATTTTATGCGTGTATTCTTAAAATTTAGTGAATGTTACGTCTGACATATCAATAATAATAATCTTAAAGGGGCTTCTACGTGTTTGATTCATATCCCCACGCAAGCCTTCCAAAAGGACCGGTCTTTTTGCCGTAATTTCCCGCAGGAAAGATACAATTAGCCACCAAGCGAGAAGACTGTATAAGCCATCATATTATTTTGATTTTATATAAAAATATGCATTGGTTCTAGGTGTAGTGGTTCCTATTCGGACCCTATTTTTCGTCATTTTCAGCGATTATTGCTCCAGAATAAACGTATTTACGTGATAATGTTGTATGGGAGTATACAATTTCTATATGCATAGATAAAAATGAACGTACAATCTTTATTTACATACCAAGATCTCCTCATATGCGTGACTCTTGATTCAATAAATGGTATTTCAAAAACATAGAAATTTGTAAATGCGTCCATAATAATATTAAAGCGACGTGACGTAAAACAGACGATTAGATTGACAAGGTTACTAACTAATTAAACGTTTTTATTTATAATAATGAACCTTTGACCTTTCAAACTCAAAGCGGCAATTTACAGCACGATAAGTCTATCTCGTTCGATTATGGCGCAACAAAAATATATTTTGTAATTGATAGAATTAGAATTGAAAGTTTAGAATTAGAAAATTTCTGAGTAGTGACGCAAATCTCACTGCTGAGAACTGTCGCTGGCTGTCACACATGCGTTCAAACTGCTCGTCTCTTAACCTGAGTTTAACTGAAAGCAGTAGTAGTATCTTACTAATCTAATAAATGCGAATGATTCTGAGGATGTTTTGTACAATTAAAACAGCACTGAAATGATATGGATTCAATTTGGTACAGACATAATTATTATACTGAATTGCTATAGTCCTACTAATATTATAAACGCGAAAGTTTGTAAGAATGTATGGATGTCTGGATGTATGGATGTTTGATACTTTTTCACGTAACAACTGCTGGTCGGATTTCGATGAAATTTGGCACACGGGTAGATCATATCCTGGATTAACACATAGGCTACTTTTTATCCCGGGAAAGTATAAAGCGGGACTCTTATCCCGAAAATATATAAAAAAAACACACCGACAAAGATGCAATCAACAACTAGTCATATACAAGTAGGTATATTACTTGATTGCTGTTACCACTCGAAACTTATGTAATCACATTCGTAAAAAATAACTATAAGTCAAAAGGTTAATTATTATGATAAATAAAGAATATAAAATTTAACTAAAAACGATAGTGCGCCACTGTCCGAGCTGACACAAGTGTGCGAGTACATTCGAAATGTTCAAGCTGCTGATCCTACTGACGGTCGCCGCGCTCTCGAGTGCGAGCGATTACGATAAACTTATTGGCGAGTGGACATTCTTAGCAATTTCATCGGGTGGATTCAATGTTTCCGATTGTCTGAAATTTGGTATTACGACAACTGAAGACAAATGCAGCTGCGACGGAGAAGTGTTACCAGTGCTAAAGATGCACAACAGAAAGACGAATGAAGCCAGAGATTTCATTCCGGTTTGGGTGAACACCATGAAGGAAGTCGACTCAGCTATAAAAAAGAACCCCGAAAATTGTTCGTGTGGAGGTATGGAAAAGACTCGTTGTGCAGTGAGAGTCCTAAGCGACAATTATATCACAGTATACCTACAATTGAGGCAAGGCAACGTTGCTGTATTACTTCGTAAAGTAGTAACTTCTAAAGCCACCTTTGAAGCTTTTGTACAGAACTCAGATGATTTTAAAGGAAATAATTACACGTTATATTGTAATGATTTTAGTTCTTAATGACTTTGCATAGAAATTTTGTTTCCATTTAGAACGATTAAAAATTGACACTTTATGTAAAGCTTTTTTTATCCAACGTTGGGACGAGCTAGTATCTTATCTGGTGGGAAGTGACAGGAGCGGGGATAAACAACAGCCACATCATCCAGAACTATCAAATACAAAGCACTTGCGTAGTACCTACTAGGCTTTCTGGCTTCAGAGATAAGTTTTATGAACCAGGCACTGTATTGGCCAAAATATGCTCTAAATCGGAACACAACGGCGCATACATTGCCGTTCTGCGTCACAATTAGACATTAATAATTGTTTACCGTAAAAACACAGGGTTTATCTAATCAAAATTGAACAAAATAATTATCACATGTCAGAGGTTAATTATACAAAGCTAGTATTGCTCGCGGTCCGTCCGCGTGAAAAAGTTTTTCCATGATAAATAAGCAGCCCATAGCACTCGTGAGTACTGAGTAATATAGCTTCCTGCTAGTGAAAGAATTTTCAATATCGGTTCATGTTGCCGAGTGGACATTCGTAGCGGTGTCAAGGGATGGTGCCGTTATTGTCGATTTGAGCAGTTTGGTATTACGAAAACTGGAGACAAATGCAACTGCGACGGAAAATTGTAACCAGTGCTGAAGATACACATCAGAAAGTTGAAGGAAGAAAAAATTTATACCAGTATTGGTGAACAGCGTGGAGGAAGTGAACCCAGCTCTGAGAAAGAAATCTCAAGTTTGTTCGTGTGAAGGAGTGGAAGATAAAAGTCATGTGATGAGGGTCTTGAACGACATTTATATCACAATGTACGCACAATTGGGTGGAGGCCTCGTTATTATTGCATTCCGCAAGATGGTATTGTCAAAATCTAATTTCAAAAAATTCCTACAAAGTGCAGATAGCGTAGTTGGGAATGGAACGGTCTGCCAAGAGATGTGGCACACACCTCTGACTTTTCGAAGTTATGTGTGTATTGTTTATCAATTAATTATCGTTCGCTTTAACAGTGAAGGAAAACATTGTGAGGAAACCTACATACCTGAAAATTCTCCATAAGAATTTCGAGGGTATGTGAAGTAGGCCAGCGTGGTGGACTAAGGCCTAAAACCCTCTCAGTAGTAGAGGAGGTCCATGCTCAGCAGTGGGCAGTATATAATACAGGGCTTGTATTATTATATTATTACAGAGAATTTTAAAGGGCAAAGCTACTATTCTTTGTAATACTTTTAGCGCTTAATTGGGTGATAAATTTGTTTTGTTTTACAATGAAATCAAATCGATTAACTGTTTATTTCCTTGCTGACTGATTCCACTCTTAGTTGTTTACATGGATGGTGTATGTTGGAGCGGCGGGTATCTTGAAATAATCCTGCAAAAAACAATCGAAATGTCAAATCGTTCGTATAAATAGGGCGCGTCGCATTTGTAGTAGCCACTACTTCGAACGGGCAGTAAATCACCCAAACATGTTAGTCCGTAAAGCGTTAATCTATACTTTATTCGACCGCGCTAAATGGAGACGGTCGCGTTCAGTATTAACCGACACAGGGGATGAAATCACTCTGGCCATTCGCGAAAAGAACGAGTTCTTAAACTCGTTCGCTAGAAGACCTCGCCGCGTTCAAACCCCCCACCCACCTCCCCAGCAGTTCCAGCCCGCGTGCCGATGACGAAACGAATTGATAGGATTAGGCCTAAAAACCAATCTTTCCCTAATCGTTGATGTCTCATCGTCTCTCAGTGGCCGTCCTGAGCCGATGTTAACCCGTTAGTGGGTTGTCCTCAGCATGGTCACTTAATTCAAAGGGTTACGAGCGCCTTCTGCGTTCACCCTAAAGACCGGTGTGGCCAGAAAAGCCGACTCGCGTCAGGCTACTGGCAGCAGGGCCAATAAAAAAAAAAGAAAAAGTTGTAATAGGCAGTCTCTTGTGAGTCTTTCAACTGTGCGAAGCTGCGGAAAGAAGTTTGGAGCATCCAAAAATAAAAGATGTAGAACAAGTTGGAGTTTTAGTCTTACATCATGGATGATAATGATGAGGTGGAACCCTGTGATGCCCGCAAAGCTGACGCCACCCCTTTTTATTTATTTATTTAGTTTTAGAGTTACCAAAAGAAGATACATTAATCATTATAAATAATAATTATATCAAACTATAAAAACAAAATTCAATGTTCCCCCGTAAACAGGCAACTTGAGCACGAACAGTTCAGTCGTCGTACACGGACACACTTGTTCATTCGAAGTCGTACACACATGATGTCAAAAATTAACATACGATGGTTATGTTTCACACTTGTCCACTTTTATTCACGTTGTAGTCTGGTTCTTATCCTGATATTACTCAGCGCAATGTCTTTCTTCACGTAAATTGCGGGTAGTCCAATATCTCCATCGTACCACGCATGTATTCCACATAGCGTACATATGTAGTGAGCACAATCTATTTCTGTGGGCATCGATTACATATCCCACTTCTGATGTTGGAAATCAGAAGCGAGTTTGACTAAAATAAAAACAATTTATCACTGATTTTACATAAACACACTTTCCACTAATTTTACATAAGAACATGTAACAGAAATACTTTTACAAAAATAACGGCAACTAACCGACCAGCATGAAAATCAATGTTCAACTTACTCAACAGAGAGACTGAGCGCGCACGAGAGTCGGAACACGAATGAATACAAATGGCGGCAGGGCACCCTTTTTATACACCCAACTGTCACTCCCACCACGACCTCGACGTCTCGACTGGTTTCTACAACTCATTAGCACGCTACAAATACCGTTACAAATACCATTGAAAAACGTTTATCCTAACAATATATATACTTTCTTCACAATATTTCACAGATTCGATATACAAAATTTTAAGTATTCAAGAGCGTAAAAACCAACCATCGCGTCCATTCTCCTCTGAGTTGCTTACCGCAAACTCACGGTATTTATCTAATCACATTTCTAACAAAATAATTATCACGTATCAGAGGTTAATTACAAAAATCTGAAATATATAATGCGAGCGATTACGACAAACTTCTTGGAGTGTGGACGGGTGCAGTGCCGTCGCCAGGTGTGGCGTTGGCGCCCTCGTGTGACCAGTATTTTTTAGAGAAAACTGAGGTGAACTGCAACTGTGGCGGGCAAAACGTTCCAGTGTTGGCTATACGGCAAAATAAGTTACATGACGAAATAAAATTCATGCCGATTTTGGTGAAAAGTTTGAAGGAAGTGAACTCAGCTCTACAAAACCGTGCTGATGATTGTTCCTGTGGGGGAGAGACACCAGGTAAACATGTTTTTAGAAGCCTGAGCGGCAACTATATCACAGGATCTACGCACCATCATCTTCACGACATGCAGCTGTCCTTTTTATCAAGGCAGTAACTTCAAAATCCGATTTGGAAAAATTTCTGCTACCACTCTACACTATCTCTACAGAAGAATTTAAAGGCGAAAATTAAACTATACTTTGTGATGCTTTTAGCTCGTAATTATTTATTTATTTATAATTAGGTACAGTTAATTTAAGTTCTTATATACTAATACAATGCCCCACAAAACTACTTACGCAGTTTGTCTGCAGGAACATAACGAGCCTCTAACTTAACATAAAAATATTATCATGCTTTAGAATTAATAATGGGTACCTAATAAAGATTATCCAAGGTATCAAACATCTATGTTTGAAGGTGACCCTCGAGAAAACCGAGGCCATGTGTTTTCACGAACCTCGGAGAGGGCCACCGGCCGATGCCCGCATCGTCGTTGGGGGGGTACGGATCCCCATCGGCTCTAGCATGAAGTATCTGGGTTTAGTCCTAGATAGCCGATGGCGATACGGCACCCATTTTAAGGAGTTGAGGACAAAAATGTCCCGGGCAGCAGGCGCTCTTTCCGGCCTGCTGCCCAACCTGGAAGGTCCTAGCTTCCCTTGCCGGAGGCTGTATCACGGAGTCGTGCGGTCCATGGCCCTTTATGGCAGCCCCGTTTGGGCTGACTCCCTGAGCCGCCCCTGCGTCGCCCTTCTGCGCGCCCCGCAGAGAGCTTTAGCGCAGCGGGCGGTCAGGGCGTACCGCACGGTCTCTTTCGAGGCGGCTTGCTTATTGGCCGGATTTCTGCCCTGGGACCTGGACGCCAAATCCCTTGCCGATGCATTCCATTGGCGGGAGGAGGCGTTCAGTCGCGGGGAGCGTCCGGCCCTGAAGGAGGTGGAGGCCAAGAGGGCCTCCTTACGGCGAGCCGCCGTGGAGGAGTGGCGTCTCAGGCTGGAGGCCCCGTCGTGGGGGCACAGGGTCGTAGAGGCAGTGCGTCCTGTCTTTGCCGAATGGCTGGACAGGCGCCACGGAGCGGCAACATACCGCCTGACGCAGGTGCTCACCGGGCATGGCTGCTTCGGTGAGTTCCTGTTTCGGGTGGTACGGATAGAGGAGTCGGCCGTGTGTCACTATTGTGACAACTGCCCAACGGACATGGCCCAACACACGTTGGAGTTTTGCCCAGCCTGGGATGAAGAACGCAGCGCTCTCAGAGCAGTCGTCGGAGAAGACCTCTCGCTGCCGGCCGTGGTCGCTTCCATGGTTGGCGGCCGGGAGGCCTGGCAGGCGGTGGCCCACTTCTCCGAGGCGGTCCTCTCGCGGAAGGAGAGTGCCGAGAGGGATCGCCAGCGCAATGGTGATCCCTCTCGCCGCCAGACGAGACGTAGGAGGCGTCGGGTGGACGACTGACCGACGTCTCCCGCCCTGTGGATTGGGGGCGTTTGGACAATTTCACCACGGTATCCCCTGCCTGTCGTAAAAGGCGACTAATAGGGGCCTCCGGGGGTCACGGGTGGGCGGAAGGGGCCGTCCACCTATTAGCCTAGCCAACTTCTGTGACCCCCGTGATGGACGGCAGCGTGTCTCACGCTGCCTCGGACGCCAAGGGTGTCCTTCGGTGTTCGGGGGCTTCTGAGCCCCCGCAACAACAGGAGAAGGACCGCAACAGCGGTACGCGCAGGGGCGGTTGCGGACGACAACTTAGACGTGAGTCGGAGGAAGCCCGCAGCCGTCCCTAATGCGCCGAAGATGGCCATACAAAAAAAAAAAAAAACAACTATGCAACCAAAGAAGTTTGATACGCCATTAAGTGTGTTAGTGTCTAGTGGTCAAATTATTACTATACAATGAGTTGTCGGAAATACCATTGTACAGGATGCACCGTTTCCTCCACAGAACAGAGATAGAGATAGAACTATAATGTGGGCGTAACCTTTCATCCTCTAGTTAGCTAGGCAGCACTAACTCCCGTTTGAGCGGTCTCAGTCGTCATTGCGCATTGTCAAAGCTTTAATAACTAGAAAAAATAGTTAAAAATATTAAAATGCCCTATTGTGCTATTCTGGAATACAGGAATCATAGCTATAGCAAAAATGTGTCCCACAGAGGTATTTCATACCGTCGGTAAGTAATATTTTCTGGTTTATTGCTATTTAGCTGAAAAATGTATATTGATTTTCTATGTCAAATATGGCACAAAAATTACAATTTAAAGTGTTTCTTATTTCTTTCATCATATGGTTAATTTTCTAAAACGAAAATCAGTTGTTCTAGAATGATTTGTCACCAAATCACAGTGTCACCGCTACTCAATTAGTGCATGCATGGTCGATAAAATGTTATCGATAATTATTAATTTTTCACTAAAGCGCTATGTTGTAACATAAAAATTTTCAAACCCCATACTCTAATTATTTTAGTGAAACATGAACGGATTGAAGACTGTATGGTTGTGTACCTTGGCCTACAAGTCGTGTGTTGTAAAACAAGTGCGAGTAGTGTTGTCAGTTTTCCAACTGCTTGTTTTGTTTGTTATGATGAAGGAGAAGGTCTAGAACTCTTTTAAAAAGAGGTGACGTCAGCTCTGCCGACGTCACAGGGTTCCACCTCATCATCATAACCCATGATGTGAGAGTAAAATTCCAAATTGTTCTGCGTCCTTTATTTCTGGATGTTCCAAACTTATTTTTGGAGCTCCGAACAGTTGGGAGTCTCACAAGAGACTGCTTTTTCAAATGCGAGGCACCCTATTTATACCAACGATTTGACATCTCGACTAGTTTTTTGCACGATTATTATTTCAAAATACCCGCCGCTCCGACATATACAATAATGAATGCTTCATACGTATTAAAAACTATGATGTGCGTATGCAGTATTTGTAATAAAATTACTTTGATTTAAAACGTAAATTTGAGAATTGTGAGTGGTCTGGTTCTAATTTTGGTTATATCAATTTCAGTTCATCTCTGGTTGGGATTGCAACCCTACTGGTGAACGACATCTCTTCGACCTCTTGAGCGGCAGCACCAAGCGTGTGAGCACGTAATTTCGTTGCCGGCTCGTATGTGCCCATAAATTACGAAGGCTTGGCCAAGGGCCCCGCGGAGTTTCGCCATGATCAGCTGTACCTGTAGCCGCTTAGCCGTCCTATACGTATCAGTGACCCCGTAACGGTGAAGAGCGTTTTGTTCTAGTGCACGATGAACATATCAGGAATCTTCCGCGGAAGTTGACAGGAGAATACTCGCCGGCCTGCCGATTTTGCGGGTTCTCTATTCATTCCCGGGAGTTTTACCTCAGGCGGTTTTCTTTTACATACAATTTTCATTCACTTTGTCTTTCGCGGGTAGAGTTAAAACTGCCTGCATCACCAGAGAGTAGGCTATCTTCCCCAGCTGCATGAAGCCTCAGTGATTCCTGACTCTGCATTAGAGGATCGACGACACACTCCTATTGGTATTTTTCAAAATTAAACAACAAAGTATTTAAATTACGAAAAAAGTATGCAACAAAACCGGGTTCCGGGTAATAAGGTAAGGTGGGAGAACTTACCTCGAACTTAACCTGGTTTTGTTGTATTTCTGTCTTGAGCTAAGTTTAGCCGATAAGTAAATAAATATAATATAAATTTCAAAGGTGTGTATTGTTTTATTTAACCTACTGTTATAGTAGCAGATACATATATAGCTAACGATGTTATACAGAAAAATATAAAAAGTTTAACTGAATACAAGTTTAACCTTTGCTCATCCTCACACTTCCTGAGGTGAAGTACGCGTGCTGACTGCTGGCTTGCGAAACCATTGCTTAGTGATTTCTTCTATCTCAGCCCGTAACAAAAGGTTAAGAAGTTCGTAATTGTGCTATTAAACTGTTGAACAAACTTCAATGTCTTTTGTCCGGCCTGCTAGGCCGGCATAATTGTGCCAACCGTTAAAAAATATTTTCTTCCCTTACCGGTTGACAGTGGACGATAGCCTAGTTGGGAATGGAACGGTCTGCCGAGACAATGTTCGGAGGTTCGAAACCCAAGGCACACACCTCTGACTTTTCAAAGTTACGTGTGTATTATTTATCAATTATCGTTCACTTTAACGGTGAAGGAAAACATCGTGAGGAAACCTGCTAACCTGAGAATCCTCCATAAGAAGTGTGTGAAGTCTGCCAACCCGCACTAGGCCAGCGTGGTGGACTAAGGTCTTAAATCCTCTCAAGAGTAGAGGAGACCCGTGCTCAGCAATGAGCAGTATATAATACAGGGCTGGTATTATTACCGGTTGACATTTTCCTTAAACTTTACTCTATTTAACTCCGGCAGTGAAATTACTATAATATGTATAAATACTCATTATAATTTATTGCAAACTAGCTAGACTGTAATACTGTGTAGGTAATATATTATGTAATTTAACATACATGTTTGCAGAATTGAAATTTTAAATTAAGAATTTGAACTCTATACCTAAAAATAAATTTTAATTTCATCATCATCATCATCATCATCAGCCCGTTGCATTACACTGCTGGACATAGGCCTCTCCCAAGATACGCCACAGAGCCCGGTCTGCTGCTTTATGCATCCAGTTGCTGCCGGCCCTCTTGTGCAAGTCATCCCGCCATCTGGCTAGAGGGCGTCCCACGCTACGTTTACCAAGACGCGGTCTCCACTCCAGAACACGCTTACTCCAACGGTTATCTGTTCTGCGACATATGTGGCCAGCCCATTGCCACTTTAACCTACTAACTCTCAGAGCTATGTCTGTCACTTTGGTTCTCTGACGGATCACTTCGTTCCGAATTTTGTCCTTCAGAGAGACTCCGAGCATAGCTCTTTCCATAGCACGTTGAGCGACTTTAAGCTTATGGATTAGCCTCACAGTCAGTGTCCACGTCTCGGCTCCGTACGTCATTACGAGGAGGACGCACTGGTTGAAAACTTTCGTCTTCAGGCTCTGTGGTATATCCGACGAAAATATGTGGTACAACTTCCTAATTAATTTTTAATTTACTGAGTGAAAATTTTATTCAAGATATTTCCAACATCTTTTCCGGCGCTTATCAAAATAATATAATATATTTTTGTAATAAGTCAATTTCATTAATTAATGTTATTTATAATTTTTTGTCATGAAATAAAAAACATCGATAGGTTTACAAAAAGTTATCATATGGGTGCAACACTATTAACGCATGCTTAGCGTACTGGGTGTCAATCAATAACTTTTCTTAAAACGACAGCCATAGAGATCTTATGAATGCCATCGCCATTATATGCCATCTAGCGTGGAGTAGCAGAATGAAATCGAATTAAAATCAAAATTCAGGCTGAAGGAATAATATCGTATGAATTTATGTGAATATTTAAAATATGAAGTTTATGCAATGGCATTAAGGTAAAATTTAATGCAAATGATTTTGTATTATACGTTTCATGTTTATTGCTGATTTTGGCCAATCATAATGAAAAGATGATAGTATGTGAATATACGCATGTGTGAGTTTGGCGACACTGGTTTTCTTAGTAAATTGATGCTAAACTCCCTCCATTCTATCTTTACTTCGTGGTTTCCTCAGTGCTGAGTGTCGTGATCACCTGAACATGGAGGAATCTTTGTCTTCATCAAGTTGCGCCACTTGTTCCTGTCTTTAGCGTTGTTTCGTGAAACGCAACATGAACATTATTTTATTGTAAAACAAACAAAATATAATCAAATAAGTGGTTAGATAGGGTATCATGCGTTAAAGATGCATCAGTGTGTATGAGGTGGCAACGGGTAACCAGCTTAGATGCGAAACGAGTTATTATGAAAATGAATTCAAATAAATCACCAGGCAGTATCCTAAAGGGGCGGTTGCGGACGACAACTTAGACGTGAGTCGAAGGAAGCCCGCAGCCGAAGATGGCCACCGCGGAGTTTTAGTTGGTATGCCGTGCGGTGTACATAGGTTAGGGACTCGGCCCGGCGGTCGTCCGGCGTTTTCCATCTCTCCGGGCGGCTCAACTTCGGGTCGTAAGGCACGGTGAACCCAATATAACCGCTCAGTCGTTCCCCTTGAACACTGGGCTGTAGTAATAAGTCACTTTCTCCACGTCAACAAAAAAAAAAACTTGCCTTCTTTTGGCTAAGACCTAATATGCATCGGTAACGTATTTACAAGATATGGGATACGCTTCTTCAGGGTTCTGTCACCATAATAATTATTAACCTTTGGTACATCAAATTTACCTGTGCATATTGATCTAGTACCATATTTATGCGATATCAAAGTTTTATACTCCTGGCTGCCGAGTTTATTTTTAAGCACTAAATATTTATGTTTTGAAGAAATTGGAAGAATTTTGTCGCTTTAAATAATTTTCTGTAATTATTCTAACAATTATTAGGTAATAGTTTTTTCGTTAACAGGCAGTTTTAAAAACCTAATTTGCAGATCTTCCAATTTTTGTAAATTGGTTCTAAATGTCAAACCATAGCAGTCAAGTGCGTAACTCAAAATAGATTCAACTAGGCATACATACTTTCTTCTTCGGGTAGTCATCGCTTAGGTAGCTAGTGAAAGGCTGGTAGGTTAGCTCGGCTAGGGCCTGTAGTGTCCTCATCGGTGAGGCGTGCCTCCCGTTAATATTAATAAAAAATATTCTTTTTTTATCTCTTTCCTGCCAGCCCGAGCTTGGCTTCTTTATATTTAGTTTACATTAATTTTGCTCCCTTTAAATATGTCTTTAGTTATATAAGTGACTATTTGTAATAATAATTATTAATTGAATGTATCTTGACATATCATTAGTGCAACTATGTTCGCCTACGTGATAAATAAAGTATTTTATATTTTTTTTATGCATTTAAGGGCACTTTAAAACTTAGATGATAGAATTTTTGTAACAATATTCTAAAGAACAATAACTAAATTTCACCTGTCAAACATTTTAATATGAATTGCATTGTATTGCGATGTAATATATCTCAAAAAATAGGATTTTTTTTTCTAAAAACATATTGTTAACTTAAAATCTACAGCACTGAGTTGGAAAAAAGAAATTAATTTATAAATATTTCTACATACAACAGGTCATAAGAGGCAAGAACGCAGCCATAAACATAGATAATACAACACCTTTACGGAGTACGAATAACGTTCGATTTTATCTAACCGAGATCCTGCTAATATTATAAAGGCGAAAGTTTGTAAGAATGTCTGGATGTATGGATGTGTGGATGTTTGTTACTCTTTCACGCAAAAACTACTGAACAGATTTCGATGAAAATTGGCACACGGGTAGATCATGCCCTGAATTAACACATAGGCTACTTTTTATCCCGGGAAAATATAAAGCGGGACTTTTATCCCGGAAAAAACTCATTCACGCGGGCGGAGCCGCGGGCAAAAGCTAGTTCGGTATAATATTTAACACATTTAGTCTGGATTATTTTATGAATGTTTATCAATCTTTTAATGTTAATCAATTGCACTAACTAAATACACGTATGTCTCAGACGATTCAAATCGTTTATAACAGGGTACCTTCCTAGTTATCAAATAAATCTCAGCTAAAATAAAATAAAATAAAACGAAACGCATTTTTACAGCTGGCATACTTAGTAATAGCTATCAAAACTTTTGTAGAGTTTTGGCGGGAACTTAGAAGTGTCATGAGGTGCTCTTGTTTTAATTCATTAATTTGGTGATACTTAGTGTTATATTGCATAATTATAGTGGTATATTATCCAATATAGTCCTATTAAAGGGCTCAAATGCTTTACTGTGACATACTGCATAAGTTAAAAAAAAGACAACTAAAAATATCACTTAAGATGAGGCTGTATGGGTTTGGACCCTTTGCCTTCCCAGTAGAAGGGAAACCTCAAATATTGTAATTTTAATAACTTTCTTCAGCCTCATAATATTCGAACCATATTTTCACAGTGGCTTTTGGAAATAATATTAATTATTTTAAGAGATTACACCTCTTTATACAACACCTGAAAAAAAAATGAGTGACAGGTTATCGCTTGTATGGGAAGTGGACATTCTTCTTTATTACATAAGTAATCGATATCAGATGACCAAGAAAAGCTTTCATCAATTTACACTTCTAGATAGGTAACAGTTGTAGCTTTTTCAATAGGTTTGAAAACACAATTTAGGTGGTTGTTATGTATACAATTAAAACTATGGGTTACAATTGGGCTAACAATATCTAGTAGTCGTACGTAAGATGAATGGATTAATAGGTAATTAGTTTTCTCAGCATTTAGGAGAACTCCGTTATCATGAGACCATCTTACTACGACCTCCACATCACGCTGCAATACAATACAACCTGTTGGCGACACGACGAGCCGACGGCCGCCGCGAGACTGAAGCCTGCCGACAACGCAGCGAACGAGCGAACCCCGCCGGCACGTAGCGACGGGCGAGCGGACCACGCCAGCATGACGCACCGCGACGCCCCGCCCCCTTCAAGACTGACGCGCTTTTTTTTTTTTTTTTTTTTTTTTTTTTTTTTTTTTTTTTTTGTTGACGCGGAGAAAGTGACTTATTACTACCGCCCAGTGTTCAAGGGGAACGACTGAGCGGTTATGTTGGGTTCACCGTGCCTTACGACCCGACGTAGAGCCGCCCGGAAAGATGGAAAACGTCGGGCGACCGCCGGGCCGAGTCCCTAACCTATGTACACCGCACGGCATACCAACTAAAACTCCGCGGTGGCCATCTTCGGCGCATTAGGGACGGCTGCGGGCTTCCTCCGACTCACGTCTAAGTTGTCGTCCGCAACCGCCCCTGCGCGTACCGCTGTTGCGGTCCTTCTCCTGTTGTTGCGGGGGCTCAGAAGCCACCGTACACCGAAGGACGCCCTTGGCGTCCGAGGCAGCGTGAGACACGCTGCCGTCCATCACGGGGGTCACAGAAGTTGGCTAGACTAATAGGTGGACGGCCCCTCCCGCCCACCCGTGACCCCCGGAGGCCTCTATTAGTCGCCTTTTACGACAGGCAGGGGATACCGTGGTGGAATTCTCCAAACGCCCCCAATCCACAGGGCGGGAGACGTCGGTCAGTCGTCCACCCGACGCCTCCTACGTCTCGTCTGGCGGCGGGAGGGATCACCACTGCGCTGGCGATCCCTCTCGGCACTCTCCTTCCGCGAGAGGACCGCCTCGCAGAAGTGGGCCACCGCCTGCCAGGCCTCCCGACCGCCGACCATGGAAGAGACCACGGCCGGCAGCGAGAGGTCTCCTCCGACGACTGCTCTGAGAGCGCTGCGTTCTTCATCCCAGGCTGGGCAAAACTCCAACGTGTGTTGGGCCGTGTCCGTTGGGCAGTTGTCACAATAGTGACACACGGCCGACTCCTCTATCCCCACCACCCGAAACAGGAACTCACCGAAGCAGCCATGCCCGGTGAGCACCTGCGTCAGGCGGTATGTTGCCGCTCCGTGGCGCCTGTCCAGCCATTCGGCAAAGACAGGACGCACTGCCTCTACGACCCTGTGCCCCCACGACGGGGCCTCCAGCCTGAGACGCCACTCCTCCACGGCGGCTCGCCGTAAGGAGGCCGTCTTGGCCTCCACCTCCTTCAGGGCCGGACGCTCCCCGCGACTGAACGCCTCCTCCCGCCAATGGAATGCATCGGCAAGGGATTTGGCGTCCAGGTCCCAGGGCAGAAATCCGGCCAATAAGCAAGCCGCCTCGAAAGAGACCGTGCGGTACGCCCTGACCGCCCGCTGCGCTAAAGCTCTCTGCGGGGCGCGCAGGAGAGCGACGCAGGGGCGGCTCAGGGAGTCAGCCCAAACGGGGCTGCCATAAAGGGCCATGGACCGCACGACTCCGTGATACAGCCTCCGGCAAGGGAAGCCAGGACCTTCCAGGTTGGGCAGCAGGCCGGAAAGAGCGCCCGCTGCCCGGGACAAAGACTGACGCGCTGCGAGAACCAATCAGCGCGCACCGCGTAGGAAGCTCGCCCGCTCGGAGTTGCGAGACTAGCACGGCTTATCAACCGTGCCCGAGGCGGGACTAATTGTAGTATCGTGCGGAGTTTTGAACAAGTAGTATCGTTGGGAGCCAGGGTTGCCAGATGTACGAGAAATCTCGTAACTTTACGAGATTTGCAGTCTCTGTACGAGATTCAAGAAATAAAAAAATCTCGTACACATTTTTACGAGATTTGTAGCATTGTTGACTGCCTGCATCATGCATATTAACAAAATGGATTAAAAAATATCCATGCCACAAACGATCGACTCAGCAAATCACTGGATTCATACCCATCACTAAAATACTTATTATTGTCCATCAAGCTCTCTGGTTGCTGAGATCACAAATCTCGAATCCCATGCCGAATAAAAAAAATATTTGAAAAACAAACCCGGTTCATCGGGGCAACTCAAGGAATTTATCCACCCCGAGCTAGGTATAAGTTATAGTAATAGTACATACAGTGTTGCCAACTGAACGGATTTCCCGTCATTTCTAACCGGTTTGGATCCGTGTAAAATGGGGAAAAATCCATCTAACGGTGGACGGGATATTTAAGTGGTTCATTGTTATCTGAGGGGGTAAGGTGTACATGTGATGGAGGTCTTCATGGGGGGGCAAGAACATAAGCTTGCACCCCCCCCCCCCCATACGAAATTATAGGTGAAAAATACGACTAACGACAGATTTTTGTTAGCAACACTGAGTACATAGCGTAAATTAAGGGGTTTTATAAATGTTTGTTATAATAATATAATACAATTTACTTTTACGAGATTATGTATTGAAATTACGAGATATTTGGCAACCCTGTTACGAGAAAAAAACTTCGCCATCTGGCAACCCTGCACGTGCACGTCTCGCAACAGAATGCTCTGTCAGACAGCTTGCCACTCTTTTTATAAGGATTTGGTCGGTGGGGATTTGGTTACTACTCTCAATAAATAAATTGATAGCTAACAAATAAATTGACAGCTAACACGGCCTCACCTGACAATGTGGTCGTCCTCGATCACGTATTTTACAAAATAGACAGCACCCCCAAAACGGCCTTCCGCCATCACCTCCTGAAGTATTAGAGTCGCCGATGCTATCTCCCAATATCGGAGGATCTATATTGCAAAGATTGTTCTTTGCTTCGGGTATGGGCTCCAATTATAGTCGCATCTTCAGTTGATACAAAACGGAAACGTCTCAACACAAGATCTTACATGAAATAAAGTATCTCGATGCAACACGAGGTCTTACACGAAACAAAAGTGTGTCGATGCCACACAAGGACTTACACGAAACATACATATCGATGCCGCACCAGGTCTTACACGAAACAAACGTATCGATGCCACACTAGGTCTTACACGAAACAAACGTATCGATGCCACACTAGGTCTTACACGAAACAAACGTATCGATGCCACACTAGGTCTTACACGAAACAAAAGTATGTCGATGCCACACAAGGACTTACACGAAACAAACTTTTCGATGGCTTATGTTGGAGCTATTCAGGCATTGCATGCCTAGTCAGTCAAATCTATTCTCATCCAACTCTATGCCACACTAGGCCTTACAAGAGTTTTGTTTTGGTTCGCCCTGAAAATACAACAATCCATAGCGCACATCTTCACAAACTCCTGCGATTCCGTTATCTGAGTGGGGTTCCATGGATGATCTGAAGAAGCCTTCCCGCATAGACTTTTTAGAGGCCTCATTTTACAGGACCGTTAATGTGAATACATTGGGCGAACCTCTCTGCAATCAAAGAAAATCACATCAACACACCGTTCGGCCTATTCTGATCTTAAATAAAATCTGGCGTTAAACTTTCTGAACAGCCATCTCATTACTACAACAAGTAAATCCACTAGCAAAGTGGTCAAAAAGTGGTGAACTATCCTTCAGACCGAACACTATGCACCTAGGTCACTTGTCTTGTCAACCAAGGCCATGTACAGTCACTGTTTACTACAACAGGTATTTTTAATTCTCCAAGTCCTTAAGTTTAGGCACAGCTCTGTACCAACAATAACCACGAATTGCTTGTTAATCCATGTCTACACATGCCTTGTTAAACAAGATCTCAATATTTGTACAAGTTACCAAGAAATAAAAGAAACCAGAACCCTCAGAGAAGGGTTATGGGTCATACGATACCAAACTTCCTTTACAGTCATCGATGAAAATTCTGTGCTGGAGCAGTTCGTTTCGACCGCCAGTTGCCACCCGCGCAGTCACTTTGCCCAGGACACCAACCGCGATACACCATACGCTGCACATCCACCAGAACGCTCGAGCACCACAGGAACGTTTGCACACCAACAGGAACGTTTGAACAACAAAAACAACGCTTGAGCACGAACAGTTTAATCGTGGTACACGTAAACACTTGTTCATTCGAAGTCGTATACACATGACGTCATCACGAACGTATATGCGATGGCTATGTTGTACACCACACGACTACTTTTATTTACATTGCAGACTAGTTCTTATCCCGATATTTCTCAGTGCAATTTATTTTTCTTCGCATAAATTGCGGGTACTCAAATATTTCCATCGTACCATGTACGTATTCCACATAGCGTACATATGTAGTGAGCATAATCTATTTCTGTGGGCATTGTCTATCCCACTTCTGATGTTAGGATTCTAATTAAATTTACTTTTAAAAAATAATCAACAATGGTTAACAAATACTAAATTGTTAACGAAAACCATAAATTGCACTTAATAGAAATAACTTTCAAAGAGAAGGTCACAAAATCTTACCAGAATACTAAATTCCCAAGTTGATGTTCACGCGTGCACGTCTCGCAACAGAATGCTCTGTCAGACAGCTTGCCACTCTTCTTATAAGGATTTGGTCGGTGGGGATTTGGTTACTACTCTCAATAAATAAATTGATAGCTAACAAATAAATTCACAGCTAACAATAGTCATAAAGATTAATCTCACCCAGTTAACGGGCTAAATAAATAAATAAATAGTATCGTCTGAAGAATCGTGGAAGAAATTGTCGGGAAATCATTGTAATACGGAAATATTGTGAATATTGAACAAAAATAAACGTGTATTATTGAACGAACGTGTTTGAACTTAATACAGTCCCCCACACAACCAAACCCTGTATTATATACTGCCCACTGTTGAGCACGGGCCTTCTCTACTACTGAGAGGGTTTAGGCCTTAGTCCACCACGCTGGCCTAGTGCGGGTTGGCAGACTTCTCATACCTTCGAAATTCTTGTAAAGAACTTCTTAGGTATGCAGGTTTCCTCACGATGATTTCCTTCACTGTTAAAGCAAACGATAATTGATAAACAATACACAAGTAGCTTCGAAAAGTCCGAAGAGTGCCTTGGGTTTTGAACTTTTGGACATTGTCTTGGCAGACCATTCCATTCCCAACTAGGCTATCGTCCACTATTACAACTACTGCTATACATCACGCTGGACTAGGCTGTAAATTTCGTCAAAGTTGCTACCAGCACAAAGTGCACACAGGTCGTCAGCGAACATATATACAGTGCAATGACGCAAAACATTACACAGACTGTTAGCGTGTAACAAATAGCATATGCGGTACACAATATCTTACTTCCCTCGGATCGCTGAAAGACTACCCAACCCTTACACGGAAAGACCGCTCATTGAGACATTCAGCAAAGCATTTCTTCATTGGCCCTCCTGCTCCACACTCATCCATCGAATTTAATAGGATATTTTTATCTAAACCACCAAACGCCTTTATAAAGTAAAAAAATACGGCTACAATCTTTTTCTCTTCCAAATAATTATTAATTTCATTTGTAAACTTAGACAACACGGCATTCATGCTCTTTCCGTTTTGAAAATCATGTTGACATTCATTTAATAATTTATTTTTCTGCAAGTAGGTATGTCCCTAACTGATTCACCATACATTTTTCTAGGATTTTGTCTACACTAGACAATATAGCAATCGGCCTATAGTTATTAACATTTTTACCATCATCTTTTTATAAATACGTCGCACAATCGCCTCTTTTAGTTTATTCGAGAACAACTAATAACGAATACTTAAATTAATCAGATTACAGATTACAGGACTTATTTTGTCTACGATAAATTTGAGATCAGACGTACGTATTAGGTCACTGCCTTTTTTTTACGCGTAGAAAGTGATTTATTACTACCGCCCAGCGTTCAAGGGGAACGACTGAGCGGTTATGTTGGGTTCACCGTGCCTACGACGACGTTGAGCCGCCCGAAGAAATGGAAAACGTCGGTCCACCGCCGGGCCGAGTCCCTAACCTATATACAACGCACGGCATACCAACCTAAACACCACGGTGGCCATCTTCGGCGCATTAGGGACGGCTGCGGGCTTCCTCCGACTAACGTCTAAGTTGTCGTCCGCAACCGCCCCTTTAGGATACTGCCTGGTGATTTATTTGAATTCATTTTCATAATAACTCGTTTCGCATCTAAGCTGGTTACCCGTTGCCACCTCATACACACTGATGCATCTTTAACGTATGATACCCTATCTAACCACTTATTTGATTATATTTTGTTTGTTTTACAATAAAATAATGTTCATGTTGCGTTTCACGAAACAACGCTAAAGACAGGAACAAGTGGCGCAACTTGATGAAGACAAAGATTCCTCCATGTTCAGGTGATCACGACACTCAGCACTGAGGAAACGATGCCAGAAGGAGGATAATAAAATCAATAAACTGTTTGTTTCCTGGCCGAGTTGCCCATTCCACTCTCAGTAGTTTAGATACATGATTTATAATAAAATTACATAAAAATACTTAATCATATGTCAATGATGATACTCTATCTAACCACTTATTTGATTATATTTTGTTTGTTTCACAATAAAATAAATCAACAAACTATTTGTTTCCTGGCCGAGTTGCCCATTCCACTCTCAGTAGTTTAGATAGATGATTTATAATATAAATACAAAAAAAATACTTCATCATATGTCAATGCTAAAATTTTCAAAATTTACATAAAATTTTCAAGAACGTTAAAACCAGCCAGCTCTCCCGTTCTCCCCTTAGTTGTTTACTAAAAATTCAAACGATTTATCTAATCACATTTTAACAAAATAATGATCACATGTCAGAGGTTAATTAAAACGTGATAGGGGGCGAGCCTATCACCATAACGGTCACAAATTCGAGACTCCGGGCTGATACTGATTATAAAAATCAAATATCATTCTGCCCGACCCGGGGATCGAAGCCTAGACCTCAGCATTATAGTCGTACCGTAATACAACTATGCCACCGAGGCAGTCTTGTCAAATACCGAGTATTCCATACATACACACACACTCACTCCTGTTATCCCCGAAGGGGTAGGTAGAGGCTCAACTCGTGCACCCACTTTTCGCCATTATTCCGTCCCATGATGTGATAGGGGGCGAGCCTATCGCCATATCGGGCACATATTCCAGACTCCGAGCTGATACTGAATAGAAAAACTCAATCTCACTTTGCCCGACCCGGGGATCGAACCCGAGACCTCAGCATTGCAGTCGTACCGTAATACAACTACGCCACCGAGGCAGTCTTGTCAAATGCCGAGTATTGTCGTAAAGTTATACATTCCAATACTTTTACTGGATGCCATTATCGACAATTTGAAACTTCAGAGGTATTATTATCTATACTTTGGTTTTTGGTTTGGTTGAACGCGCTAATGTCGGTTAAAAAATGAAATATATTTCCCTTTTTTGTGTAAGCAAAAAATAGATGAGTCACTGTAAAAAAGCCTATGTCGTTTCAAGTCTGCTTACGAAATTTTAAGAGTTCCCTCAATTTCTCCAGGATCCCATCATCAGATCCTAACTTGCTGCCAATAGAACTAGCTGGAAAGTATACCCGTTTAAACTAAAAAGCATTTTCCGAACCGGTCCAGGTATCTTCGAGTAATCGAGAAACATACATAAAAAAGATTCCGACGAATTGAGAACTTCCTCCTTTTTTCGAAGTCGGTTAAAAATTAAAGAAATCTTAGTTTTATCTGTACTTGCACAATAAACTATGCCAGCTTTCCCATTCTCCTCTTAAATGTTTACTAGGACGTGTGTCTAAGTAAACATTTAAGGGTTTTATCTAATCAAACGTTGAACAAAATAATTATCACGTGTCAGAGGTTAATTACACAAAATTAGAAATATATAAAGGGTTTATAAGTTTCGTGCGCCATTGTCCGAGCTAATACAAGTGCGCGAGTTGTACATTCGAAATGTTCAAGCTGCTGATCCTACTGACGACGGTCGCCGCGCTCTCGAGTGCGAGCGATTACGATAAACTTGTTGGCGAGTGGACATTCCTAAAGGTGTCAAGGGATAGTGCCGTATTTTCCCATTGTTTGCAACTTGGTATTACGAAAACTGGAGACATATGCAGCTGTGACGGAAAAGTGATCCCATTGGTGAAGATACACAAAAGACACCCTGAACTGCAGAATGATGAAGGTAAAGCCATACCGATTTTGGTAAACAGCGTGGAGGAAGTGGAACCAGCTCTGAGAAAGAGCACTGTAAATTGTGGGTGTCGAGAAGCGAATGGTAGAACTAATGTGCTAATGTTCTTGAACGACAATTACATGACAGTACACGAACGATTGGGTGAAGGTCTCGGTTCTATTGGATTCCGCAACACAGTAGTAACCTCTAAATCCGATTTCGAAAACTTTTTACAAAGTACAGAAGAATTTAAGGGCAAAAATTATACTATGCTTTGTAATGCCTTTAGCTCTTAATTAGTTAATTACATATTATTTTGTTTTTCAATAAAATTATATCAATAAACTGTTTATTTCCTTGCCGACTGATTCCATTTTCAGTTTTGGATTGGTTGTTTATAATAAAATTACATTAATAAATATATATAATCTCTTCGCAATATTTCAGAGATTACATATACAAAATTTTAAGTATTCAAGAGAGTAAAAACCAACCATCGCGTCCATTCTCCTCTGAGTTGCTTACCGCAAACTCACGGGATTTATCTAATCACATTTCTAACAAAATAATTATCACGTATCAGAGGTTAATTACAAAAAATGTGAAATATATAATGCGAGCGATTACGACAAACTTCTTGGAGTGTGGACGGGTGCAGTGCACTTCTTAGTGAGTGGACATTAATAGCGGTGTCGACGGATGGTGGCGATTTTTTCGATTGTGATCAGTTTGGTATTACGAAATCTGAAGACAAATGCAGATGCAACGATGAAGTGTTACCAGTGCTGAAGGTACACAACAGAAAAAGGAATACAGAAGGAAATATGATGGCGGTTTTGGTGAAGAGCGTAGAGGAAGTGGAACTAGCTTTGAGAAAGAATTATTCTGAAGTTTGTTCGTGTGGAGGAATCGTATATAAAGGTCACGTGCTGAGGGTTCTGAACGACAACTACTTCACATTATACGCAGAAACAAGAGAAGACTATGCTGCTATATTATACCGCAAGGTAGTAACATCTAAAGCCGACTTCGAAGTTTTTATACAGAATTCAGAGGATTTTAAAGGCAAAAACTACACTCTCTATTGTAATAATTTTAGTTCTTAATAAATTTTAATGAATATTTATGTTTACATTTAGAATGATTAAAAATTATCGCCTTAAGTAAAGATTTTTTATACAACGTCGGGAAGAGCTAGTACCTCATCTGGTGGGAAGTGTCAAGAGCGTCGATAAACAATAGCCACACCATCCAGAACTATGAAATACAAATCACTGGCGTAGTTCTGCGCTCTGTGCCTTCAGATATAAGTTTTATAAACCAGGAATTGTATTGGCCAGAAATGTTCTTCAAACCGGAACACAATAATGCATATTTTTTTTTCACCTTCGTCGCATTAGGGTCGGCTGTTGGCTTCTTCTGACGGAAGTGTCTATTATCGTCCGCAACTGCCTCTGCGCGGTGCCGCCTAATGCGGCCCGTCTGCTTTTGCGGGGGCTCAGAAGCCCCCGCGCACCGAAGGTTGCCCTTGGCATCAACGGCAGCGTAACGGCCCGGCCACTGCCACGCGCGATGCGAATTGCGACGCGACGGGCGACATTATGAGCGATGGTATTTTTTTTTTTTTTTTTGTTTACGCGGAGATAGTGAATTATGACTACCGCCCAATGTTCAAGGGGAACGACTGAGCGGTTATGTTGGGTTCACCGTGCCTTACGACCCGACGTTGAGCCGCACGGAGAGATGGAAAACGTCGGGCGACCGCCGGGCCGAGTCCCTAACCTATGTACACCGCACGGCATACCAACCAAAACTCCCCGGTGGCCATCTTCGGCGCATTAGGGTCGGCTGCGGGCTTCCTCCGACTCACGTCTAAGTTGACGTCCGCAACCGCATGAGCGATGGTATACCACAGCTCGATTAGCTGCGACGGCGGCGGCATAAACGGCGGACGTATTCAGAATTTAAAAAAATGGCGCTGTTAAAAGTGGCACGGTATTGCCTTAAAACAAGCGCTCTTTGGTCAAGATATAATTGAGCCAAGATTAGGTATGCAACTAGTCAACCGAAAAACGAGAAACTACTACCAGGAAAGACTTGTTTTATTTTGTTCCACATATTTTTTAGCACCTGGGTGACCGAGCCTTGCTCGGATGATTTTCTAATACTATATATGATATTTATTACGTTAAAGTAGGTCCTAATAATATTTTCCATTTCAAGAAAATATTAACGATTAAAGTCAAATGAGTCGATACCTACAGTTACCTTATACTTAATTAAAAAAAAGAATCGGTTCTACAGCGGTCCAGATTTTATATTAAATCTCAGGTTTCATATCATGGTTTAAAGTCTTTAATTATATCCGCACCAAAGGTATTGATAACATGTTTCTCGTTTTAGTTTCTCCCCTCTTTAGCTGGCCTAAGTTAATGTTTAATAAATATGAATATCCCATATTTATATTCAAGGTACATCTGTATCAAATTTAATAATAATAACACATTGCACACATAATAAAAAAGTACCACGTAAGAGAAAGAATTTCGCCATGATCGGTTCAACGGTTACTTTCTTTCCCATTTTAACCTTCTTATTTAAGGGTTCTTGCTGCCTTTACCAAGGCATCGATCCACCTTGCAGGTGGACGGCCGACGTTGCGCTTGCCAGTACGTGGTCTCCACTCGAGAACTTTTTTGCCCCATCTGCCAACATCTGTCATCGCGCTGGATGCGGGCCGCTTTTGACAGGTCCATCTGGAAATCTTTGGGGGAGGCATATGTTCAGCAGTGGACGTCATATGGCTAATGATGATGATGATGATTTAAGGATTAATAAAAACTGAATATGCTCATACTATCCAAATCCAAAAGCCTTAAATGGTATTCTGTATGTCAATTTCCATAGTGATAAACACCATGAGTTACGTTACACACTGTTACGAGCGGTGAAAATAACATGTGTCATAGAGAATTAGGGAGTTGCGCGACAATTATACGGCAGTATAGATACCAAAACCTCCGGGACCTGTAACAGTATTTTTGCGCAAAAAAGTAACCTCAAAATCAAAATTAGAAAATTATCTACAATACGCAGAAGAATTTAAGACCGACAGTTTGCATTATGCTATAATGTGCAATGTTTTAACTATTAATTAGTTGATTATATTTTGTTTAGTTTACAACTGCATTAAATCGCCAAACTTTTTATACCTTGCCGACTTGACCATTCTCCTCTCAGTTGTTACTGTAGATAGTCTTATTATAAAAAGGAAAGATTTGATTGCTCGTAATGGATAAACTCAAAAACTATTGGGCTGATTTTGAAAATTATTTCACCAATAGGAAGCTACATTACTCCTGAGTGCTATAGGCTACTTTTTATCCTGGAAAAACTTTTTCTCGTGGGCGGAGCCGCGAACAGAAGTCTAGCTTAAAATAAAACAACGTTTTAAAAAATAGCTATTACCACATAACAGAGGTGAATTAACAATTTTTTTGGTTATTCAAGAGGACAAAAACGCTCGCGCGCTTATTTCCAATCTGATGCATGTCTGCAAGTATACAAGTTACCCCGGGGCCGTTCCATATGCGCCGAAGAAGGCCACCGCGGGTTTTGGTTGGTATAACAGTGTAGGGTATACATATTGTTAGGGACTCGGTTCAATGCTCACTCGGATGAAGCTATACTCCAGACTGTCGACATTGGGCCGTAAGACTGTGTGAAACCAACATAACCGTTCCACTCACCCCCCAGTGGTGGTAACGATACTGCGTTTTTCCCCGCGATAAAAAAAATCTGCAAGTACATATTTTGAAATGTTCAAGTTTTAAGTATTGTGTTTAAGCTACTAACACTCGCCACGCTCTCAAGTGTGTGTGGTTATGACAGAGTTGTATTGGACTGGACGTTAATATCGCAACAAAGAACGACGCTCCACCCGCCGAATGTAATGAGCTAGTTACTGACAAAACTGAAGTAAGCAGTTACAGTGTACCGATGGAGAGCGGACACGAGACCATGTTGCTCTGCAAGGGAATAACCTGAAATCAGATTGAAGCTTTACTGCAAACCACAGAGTAAAGACAAGAGCGCAAATTGCACATTTTAAAGGCAAGAATAGGGGTATTTGCCTGTGTTTGATTTCGTACATTATTTTCGATGTAACAGATAATAACATGAAAAAGAAATTCTTCTGTGAAATCAACATCAAAATCGATTGAAAAATAAAGCAGTTATTCAATTTTGAAATCAAAAGTAAGCAAAAGTGGGGGCGTGGCGGGGATATCGCACTATCTCTTTCGCATGCACGCAGCATCATGGCCGACGGCACTTAATGACGTCACAGCCTAGTATTGCTTTTATTTTACAGCTACCCCTTCCACCAAATTTCAAAGCTTTATAACTTACTTATTATTGCGCCGATTTTGAAAATTCTTTTTCCATTCGATTTTGGATGGCATAATTTTTTTATAATTGTATTTAAAAAAAAAGCAGCCAACTACCCTATTATGCTAAACTGTGTGAAGTTTTTAGCCCTAAATTTAGTGTCATACAATTAGACTATATCAATATTAAAAAAAGTTTTTTTATTCGCTAAACTAATACTCATTACAGGGCTTGTTATCACTATTATTAGTTCTAAACAAAATTTCGTTGTTTGTACAAACATGACGCCGTACTTTACGCTATACTATACACCCTAGTATATAAAAAAAAAATATAAAACAGATTTAGAGGAAATTTGGCACACAGGTAATTTATATCCTGGATTACCACATAGACTAATGGACCTCAGCGCACAAATCGTACTCGTAACGCGCGCTTATTACTTACGAAAGCGCACACTACGATGAATAATAAAATTCCCCTTGCCCTGCAAAACCTCCGGTCATAAATTAGTGGGGCGCGTCATCGTGGATGACATCAAGTACCTATACTTGAGTGGCGTAGTTATTTAGCGAACGCGGTACCATCTTACCAGTGAAATGGGAATGAGAGTGATTATGTATGAGTTATAAATACACAGTAAACATCTCAGCCTATAACCCGTGATTAATAAATAAAGGAATCAACAATATTATCTCTATCTGCCTCGTAAATAAAGCGTGAATGTTATCTATTCGCATTTCCTATCCCGGCATCCATTTATTAAGTTCAATCAATGAACGAAGGTATTGGGTATGTGAAAGTTATAGGATGAAGCGGGAGCGATTCCATGATTTTTTAGGTTATTTTTTTTCTATTTTTTTTTTATACAACTGAGCGGCGTGATAACTAAGTCGTTGTGGTAAGACACATGATCATTCATTATCTGAGGTAAAACCATCAAGAATTGAATCACAAAGTACTGCGTGGTACACTACTTCGCTCGTCACCATGAGACGTAAGGTGTTAAGTCTCATAATGCCCAGTAATGACACTGGCTACAATGTCCTTCAAACAGGAACACAACAGAGCATGCACACTGCTGCTTCACGGGAGAAATAGACGTTATGTTACACACCCAGCTGAACTCTGGTGAGTTACTGGTGGTAGGCCTTTCATATGTAAGAGTCTGTCCGGGCAGGTACCACCGCAATGTCTATTTCTACCGCCAAGCAGCAGTGTGCATGCACTGTTGTGTTTCCGTTTGAAGGACACTGTAACTTCTGGACATAATGAGACTTACCATCTTATGTCGATGCTCGATCGCGGGGGGCAGGTGGATGTCCTATACTTCGACTTCCGGAAGGCGTTTGATAGGGTTAACAACGACATACTGCTGGAAAAACTTTCTGTTTTGGGTGTAACTCCACGATTCCTCCAGTTTATCGCTGACTATCTTCGAGATCGCCAGCAGTATGTTCGGCTTGGACTGAACGAATCCCAACCCTATCACACGCGCTCTGGAGTGAGTCAAGGATCAATACTTGGTCCTCTTCTATTTATAATTATGATTAATGATCTCCCCACAGTCATAAAATACTCAAAATGTCTTCTATATGCGGATGACATCAAAATTTTCCGTGAAATTAAAACAGAAAGGGACTGTGTATTACTTCAGTGCGACATTGATGCTGTATTTCAATGGAGCGTTGAAAACAAAATGGCGTTTAATGTATCAAAATGTTTGGGGATGACTTTCGGTCGAATGCAGCGACCAATTAATTATAGCTATCGACTCGATTCAGAAATAATGACAAAAACACACACGATTAAAGACCTTGGAGTTACATTTGACCGAAAACTAACATTTCACGACCATATCGTAACTTTGGCACAAGAATGTTATCGACGCTTGGGTTTCGTTCTTCGTAATTCGCGTGATTTTCATAACATTAGTGTGATTAAAATCATCTTTTCTGCATTGGTTCGCAGCAAAATTGAGGCAAGTGCGTGTGTCTGGCATCCCTACGAGAGTACTTATGCACTCTTGCTGGAGAAGGTCCAAAAAGCCTTTTTAAGGTATCTATATAAGCGGATATATGCAAACTATCCATACATGTACCCAACGAAATTTCTATTGGGATGTCTTGGATACAACTCCCTGGAGGTCAGGAGGTGGTATGACCAATTAACAACCATGTGTAAAATACTGAGAGGGTTAATAGACGCTCCCGATCTGAATAATGAGCTGTGTAGGCTCTTTGTACCCAACAATTACTGTCGTAGTAGGACGCACAAGCTGTTTGCTGTCCCGCAGTGCCGTACTGTAGCACGTTCTAGATCACCTATTCCGCGGACTCTCAACGCTCTTAATTCCCTTCTTGATAGCGCACCACATTTTGATGTTTTTTCGGCTGATTGGAACGTGATCCAGTACGAATGTTTGCACTATTGTGAAATAAACTTATGATAGATGATTTGATGTAGTTATTAGTACTTTAATGATTTGTTTAATTTTTTACTGTAGTTATATGTTCGTGTTATTAACTTAATTAGTGTAATTGGTTTATCCGTTCTAATTAAATAAATAAAATAAAAAAAAAAAAAAAAAGTCTCAGGATGACGAGCGCAGTGGAATTCCAAACAGTACTTTGTAAGTTGTAACTCAAGGTGCTGGATAGTGTTGCTACTGCTACGGCATGCTCGTCTCGTTATTCAATGCAATAAAAAAAAACACTCCCTTAAGAGTAACCTACTACCTAGCTCTGATAAGGGTGTTGCATGTGTAAGTTTTACTTACACAAATTGCTAGCGTAAGTCACTTAGAATCAATATCCTCCTAGCCAGTTTCAGCCAATCTCAATGGAAATCACCCAGGTACGCAGGAGATATTATAGTGCACAAGAGTGTGCGCAATACACAGGTGCACTCGCTATTCCTTCACTCTCATCGTCCGGTGAAACGGCAGTCCGACATAACCGGAGAGAGATCTGGTGCAGGACCAACAGCTTTACGTGCTTTCCGAGGCACGGAGGTATCACACCGCCAACTTCCTGACTCCGAGCTGTGACTGAGTATTTTTTAAGATATAAAAACCCAGTCACAATGTTTTTGGCTCGACCCGGGATTCGAACCCAGTACCTCAGCGCGCAAATCGTACTCGTAACGCGTACGCAATACAACTACGCCACCACGAACAATATACTAGGGTAAATATCATCGTTAAGTAACGTTCTTATTTTACGCGACATTTTTTTATAGGAGCCCGGCAAAATCACCCCACTGCCTGATGGTAAGCGAAATATGGTCTAGATAGAGATTATAGTGTCGACTGATAAGAGATGACTATTCCTCGTCACTCGAATTTTTTTATAGGAGCTCGACATAGTGACTGCACTGCACCTGATGCATATATATACGCTGATCCCGAAACGTGACGCATTTAATTGGCTACGGCGGTTGTACACCTTGTGCCATTGGTCGCTATCCAGACGGATACCCACCACCTACAACAACTTACTACGTTTACCGATAAGTGGTTCCAGGGGCGGTTGCGGACGACAACTTAATTAACAACAACTTAACGTCCCTAATGCGCCGAAGATGGCCACCGCGGAGTTTTGGTTGGTATGCCGTGCGGTGTACATAGGTTAGGGACTCGGCCCGGCGGTCGCCCGACGTTTTCCATCTCTCCGGGCGGCTCAACGTCGGGTCGTAAGGCACGGTGAACCCAACATAACCGCTCAGTCGTTCCCCTTGAACACTGGGGGGTAGTAATAATTCACTTTCAAGGCGTAAACAAAAAAAAAAACCTATAAGTGGTTTACTTGGGTATCAGTATAAAAAAAAAAACATAAAAAGCCATCTGATCCTGAATTGTACCACAAGAACATTCGTTCCCATGTTTCTTAATAACATATGGACACGCCTATATTTTGTGCGTGCAATCTTCTCCCGTAATCACGTGGGAAATAAGTATGAAATTTTTAAATAATACCCGACTGTTGTGTAGAACAAGGGCCTTATTCTCGCGAAATGGATATTTAAGTCTAATATACATTTTGAGTGAAGAAATAGTGTCTATAGAACAGTTACGTTAATTATAATACATGTATAGATTAGTGTTTACATAGGCACTAAAGATTTTAAAGTGGACGATAGCCTAGTTGGGAAAGGAACGGTCTGCCGAGACAATGTCCGGAGGTTCAAACCCAAGGCACACACCTCTGACTTTTCGGAGTTACGTGCGTATTGTTTATCAATTATCGTTCGCTTTAACGGCGAAGGAAAACATTATGAGGAAACCTACATACATACACTCACGCCTGTTATTCCCGAAGGGGTAGGCAGAGGCGCAACTAGTGCACCCACTTTTCGCCGTTATTCCGTCCCATGATGTGATAGGGGGCGAGCCTATCGCCATATCGGGCACAAATTCCAGACTCCGAGCTGATACTGAATAGAAAAACTCAATATCATTTTGATAAATAGATATAGAGATGATTTGAACCCGAGACCTCAGCATTGTAGTCGTACCTTAATACAACTACGCCACCGAGGCAGTCCAGAAACCTACATGCCTGAGAATTTTCCATAAGAATCTCGAGGGTATGTGAAGTCTGCCAACCCGCACTAGACCAGCGTGGTGGACTAAGGCCTAACCCCTCTCAGTAGTAGAGGAGGCCCGTGCCCAGCAGTGGGCAGTATATAATACAGGGCTTATTGCATTGCATTGCAAAGATAATTATTGTTCGTTTGTTAGACATAAATTATGAACTCGACGAGGATACATAAGGTTTTTTTAATAATTGAGGGACGTAACCTTAATATTATACAGGTATGTATATTGAACTAGCTTTTTCCGTGTGACATTCGAATTGTAATAACTGACAAATATAAAAAAAGTAACTTAATGCGTATTTTACCTATTGTACTGTCTTTCGGGCTGTCAAAAAAGAATTGATAAATGTAAACTTTATTTCATTAGGGTCGCTCTTAAAGGCCTGCCGGCAGCTTGTTGGTAGCGAGGTAGAAAATCAATGAGACAACATTGTTATGGATGTAGTAGCAATACTTATTAACTCTGCTCTGTTTCCTAGTCATAAATTAAGCTAGTTTTAATCACTATGATATTAACAATCAAAGTCCGCAAAAGGTCAATGATCGTTAAGTTTTTCGTTGAAACAAAAACCAGTGGATATAATAAATCTAAAACAGCGCTTGGGCACTTCCAAAAAGTTAAATTGCGCAATAATACAGTCCGAGCAGGCGTACATTAGCGGTGATTGTCGTGGTCGCAGACCCCTGTAATGATTTTTACACTAGCTTTTGTTTTCGGTTTTCCTTGCGTGCAATTTTTTCCGGAATAAAAGTCCAGGTGTATATTTTTTGGAGTGAGAAGTCTATACTTTAATCAAGGACAGATTTATCCTTCAACTTCAAGTGTATGTTTTTTCCAGAGACATACTTTCTTCTTTCTTTCCCATTGATCGAGACGAACTGTAAGTATGGTCACTTGATGCGACATTACTGGCAGTAGTAGCAGAGTTTTGACAGTTGTAATAATTGTTAAACAGATATCACTAGGCATCTCCTTTAAAGAGATAAAAATAGGGAACTTGAAATTGAACAGACGAAGGTATGGTCCAGATAGCTCAGTTGGCAGAGCACCGGCACGGTATGCTGGAGGTCGCGGGTTCAAATCCGGCTTTCGACTGTTTCTTTTTCAATGTTTCCATTAAAAATAAAATCATTACTGGCAGTGTTTTTAGGTTTTATTTATTGTGACAAAAGTGTAGTCCCGGCATGACAAACATCACAAATTTCACTTATACAAAAATGTTGTTATTGTAATATTGTAAGTGCTGTGTACTCCTATAATTGGTATACACATCTGAATGTAACACAAGCCAAAATGTTGTAATGAGGTATGAAATGTGTGTACCGTTGGAGAACTTTATTTAAATAAATAAATAAAATAAAATAAATATGTAGCTCGGAAAGCATGATTTTCTATTCAATTATACTTTTGAAGCATTATAATTCTTTGTTTCTTTTGTTTTCGTAAAAAGGGTATTTCAACCCTGTGTTATATACTACCCACTGCTGAACACGGGGCTCCTCTACTATCGAAAGGGTTTAGGCCTTAATCAACCATGCTGACCTAGTGCGGGTTGGCAGACTTCACATGCCTTCGAAATTCTTAAGCAGAATTCTCAGGAATATAGGTTTCCTCACAATGTTTTCTTCACTTTTAAAGTGAACGACTATTGATAAATAATATACACGTAACACGGAAAAGTCAAAGGTGCCTGGGTTTCGAAACTGCGGAACTTCGTCTCTTACTAATGACACCATTTTTTTTTATCTATAGTTAAACCTGTAATTTTTAGACCCAAAGCGTGCCTAAGTACGCCCTCTGTAATATTTAATATAACAGCTAAAATGATTACGTTGCGGGTCATTATCGATAAATTCGGCTATTTGGGAGACTTCATTAAAACCGTTAAACAATTTTGTGAATATCGGTTATAGCACTTCAACGAGCCAAAAGCATCGACGTTTTGTTCACTGCACGATATTGTCAATCGCCTAATAGAAAATCAACGGGAAGCTATTTTTTAGGGCTTCGGACCTCAAAAGGAAATAAAGATCCCGTATAGTATCACTTTGGTGTCCGTCTGTCTATCTGTCTATCCGTTTATCTGTCTGTCTGTCAAAACCCTTTTTATCAGGAACACGTAGAGTCAATATATCCAGTTGAAAATCCGTAATTATGTACTTTAATAACAAAAAAGCGAATTCACAAACTTTTAAAATTTCACTAATTTATGAATTAGTTTTGGCGAACTATTGAACTAATATACTTAGATAATTTACTTACAGGTTTGTACGTAACCCTTAGTAAACGAGTCAACTTACGACTAATTCTGTTTTTATTTAAACAATACAAATGATTGAAAAAACGAACACACTCCTCGTCTGATGGTAAGCGATACGACTACCTATTTATTTATTTTAGGAACAAATAATTCACACATTGGTAATTGTAGACGAAAGTATTAGGTATTTATAATAATACAGATGCTCAACTATGCAATTATATTATATAGTTACTAAAATTACAAGTCTTAATAGTATCATAAAAATTACAACAAAAAATAGTTTAATTGACTATTTTCAGAACCACTCGTCGAATTTGAATTACAAAGCACTGCTTCGTATTACAGTCCGCGTGTCCCATAATATCCAGTAAATTCATTAGCTAAAATATTCTTTAAACACAGCAGCATACAGCTTAGCTGCAGAATTACGCAATACCGTGTTACCTCACGAACTTTCACAAAAGAAAAAAAAACACATCACCCCTTTATCCTCGAAGAGGTAGTAAGAGCTGCAACCAAGGCATCCACTTTTCGCTAAGTATGTTCCGTCCCATGATAGGAGGCGAGCCTATCGTCATATCAGGCACAAATTTCAGACTCCGGGCTGATAATAAGTAGAAATCACAATATCACATCGCCTTACCCAGGATTTGAACCCGAGACCTCAGAGCGATGTACGATACAATTACGCCTCGGTGAATTATGACTGCCTCGGTGGCGTAGTCGTATTGCGTACGCGTTACGAGTACGATTTGCGCGCTGAGGTCCTGGGTTTGAATCCCGGGTCGAGCCAAAAACATTGTGACTGGGTTTTTGCCATCTTAAAAATTACTCAGTCGCAGCTCGGAGTCAGGAAGTTGGCGGTGTGATACCTCCGTGCCTCGGAAACCACGTAAAGCCGTTGGGTCTGCGCCTGATCTCTCTCCGGTCATGTCGGATTGCCGTCTCACCGAACTATGAGAGTGAAGGAATAGCGAGTGCACCTGTGTATTGCGCACACACTTGTGCACTATAATATCTCCTGCGTATCTGGCTGATCTCCGTTGAGATTGGCCGCCGTGGCCGAAACTGGCTAGGACGATTTCATTTTTTTTTCACAATTACGCCACCAGGCAGTAAAAAAAACCTTTTAAAATTACCATAAATTCTCAGCTTTAGAAGCAATTCGAATTTGAACAGTCAATAAGTAAAGTCAACATGAAGAACGAAATTACACTTTTTGTAACAAAGTTAGGGGTTAATTGGGAGGGTGTTTAAGCAATTTCCTTTTACAAACAATAGATTTGGTATACAAACAGAGCGACCTGAATAACGACCGGGCTCTTTGCACTGATTTTATACAACTCTATGTGATACTCGCGGCTCCACTCGCGTGAATATCTTGGAGTAATGCACACACACACTCACGCCTTTTATCCTCGAAGGGGTAGGCAGAGGCGCAACTAGTGCACCCAGTTTTCGCGTTATTCCGTCCCATTATGATGCGAGCCTATCGCCATATCGGGCACAAATTCCAGACTCCAGGCTGATACTGATTTTAAAGAACCCAATATCACTTTGCCCGAACCGGGAATCGAACCCAAGACCACATCATTGCAGTCATACCGTAATACAGCTACGCCAGCGAGGCAGTCAATCGGAGTAATATTTGTTAAAAGACTCGGAGTAATGTTTGTTAAAAATGACAATTTCAAACAAATCTTACTAATATTATAAATGCGAAAGTGTGTGAAATTGTTTGGATGTTTGTTAGAAGTAAACGCCGAAACAGCTGAATGGAATTAGATGAAATTTGGCACACTTACGGTGCTTTTTATTTCATTATATCCCATGGGCAATAGTGGGATTTGTAAACAGATAACGCTGACGTCATGCAGGAGGCGCTGTAAGTCGATACAGTATTTTAGGGACTTTTGTAAAGGTTTTTCACGCAGGCGAAGCCACGAGCAATACCTGCTTCTAAATAAATCTAAATTTATAGACTAGAGATGAGACGAATCCGAAGATTTTCGAAATCTGTACCAATTATTTTTAGCACAATATTATGCGAAGAATACTCGACTCGAATTTACAAGTATACGTCTTTATTAATTATAGTCTTATAGTAACAGACGATTCGTACCCACTGGCACAGTAAACAAACCATATAGGTACGTACATATATATACACTCACGCCTTCTATCCCCGAAGGGGTAGGCAGAGGCACAACTAGTGCACCCACTTTTCGCCATTAATCCGTCCCATGATGTGATAGGGGGCGAGCCTATCGCCATATCGGGCACAAATTCCAGACTCCGAGCTGATACTGAATAGAAAAACTCAATATCACTTTGCCCGACCCGGGGAGCGAACCCGAGACCTCAGCATTGCAATCGTACCATAATACAACTACACCACCGAGGCAGTCCTACAGGTATTAATTTCGTGTTGAGTACCTGTATACAATATAGGTAGGTATTACAGGTATTCGACACGAAAACCTCATATTTTTCAATACGGCGCTAAAATCAAACCTTCTACCAAAATCCATACGTAACGTTACAAAAATCAAATCCTGATGAAAAATAACATTCAATATTGAGGTCGTCGCTTCCACAAGGTTTACACAAAAATCTAATCGATTCGCACAAAGCGGCACCTCCAGAATGGATATGGCGCTGACTGCAAGCCTCACTGATCAAAATGGCAGAACCTTTGTAGTCATAGATTGGCTATCAAGTGACTTTTATATTTTGCACGCGTTTGGTAGTGAATTGTGGTTATTTGTGTTTATTTTTGTATAGCAAAAAGGACTACAGTTTATTGTAGATAGAGTGCAGTGTTGGACGCGTTTGGTGGTGAATTGTGGTTATTTTTATATGGCAAAAAGGACTACAGTTGATTATAGATAGAGTGCATTATTGATTGACGAAATGATTTTTCCTAGTCGACACAATATTACTGTTCCAGTATTTACACACTCACACATACACACACACCTATTCACGCCTCTTTATCTCCGAAGGGGTAGGCAGAGGCGCAACAAATGCACCAATTTTAGGCGTGCATATACCGGGTGGAAGGGAAACGCTCTCGGAAACGAATACAGGTGAAAGTATTGGTGATTCCTGGCGTGATGGCACTAAAAAAATCGCGATCGCATTGTTACAATTTTAGAAGGATTTTCTCAAATTTCTGTACAGCTTCACGTATGGATAGATAAATCAAACTATTATTTTGAAAAACATAGTAAAAAAGGTCAATATTTCAAAAAAATCGTAATGAAACATGTACATCAGCTGACGGGTTAACGACCGCGTGGCCGGTGCCGGCGCAGCGCGGCGGCCGCCGCCTTGTCGGCGTTTGCTTTGTAGTTTTTTGTACGTTTTACATTGCGCGCGCATGAATTACGGAAATACTAAAATCGTAAGTATTATCGCTTAGCTTTGCAAATGAATATAGTTTTTCGTTAATGTTATGGTTCTTCTCTCTTACCGTTCCGGTATAGAGAGCGTTTCCCTTCCACCCGGTATCTACCCATGGTGTTGTAGAGGGCAAGGCTATTGCCATATCGGGCACATATTCCAGAGTCCTGGCTGTTACTGAGTAGAAAAACACTATACCAATACCCGAGTATAGATCCTGAGACCTCAGCATGACGGTCGTCCGTACAACTACGTCACCGAGGCAGTCAAAGTATTTACAGTTTCCTATTTCAAGTTGACAAATGTTTTTTTACTCCACATATCTGATTTTTGTAAAACATTGATTTTATACCTATTGTATAAATGGTAATATTCAATAGGTACTTTCTTATATCCAATAATTTCCATCATTCGCGACATTATTTTTAAGCTACGTTATATGTAAAAAGCCAACAAATACGGCGAGAATCGGTTCGCGTGCGTCGAAATATAAACCCTTGTTGTCTTATAAATGAGTCGTAAATCCTCGCACCGTAAACGGGGAACAAATGTGCAAGCCTTACGAGATCGATTGCTTTAGTTTTTTGTCTATTTGCGTCGAAGGGCGAAATTCCTTTGTACGGGTTAGCTAGACGGGTGGCAGTCCTATGGCACGCGATGAGAGAATGTTAATATGTAAAGGATAAAATATGGTAATGATATGACATACTTTATAGTGAGTAGTAGTTTTGATTGTGTACAGTCAGCCACAAAAGTAGCTGGAGAGATTCAAATCGTTCTCGCCAGCAGCGAAAATAAAATAAAAGGGATTTTCTTTACTTCATACTAGAAGACTGCCTCGGTGGCGTAGTTGTATTACAGTACGACTGCAAAGCTGAGGTCTCGGGTTCGATCCCCGGGTCGGGCAAAGTGGTATTGAGTTTTTCTATTCAGTTTCAGCTCGGAGTCTGGGATTTGTGCCCGATATGGCGATAGGCTCGCCCCCTATCACATCATTGGACGGAATAATGGCGAAAAGTGGGTGCACTAGTTGCGCCTCTGCCTACCCCTTCGGGGATAACAGGCGTGAGTGTATATATATGTATATGTACATACTAGACAAAAAGATTACAATTAAACTAAACATATCAGTCGATTTCATGTTTTGAATTTATTCAGCTACTTTCGGGGTTGACTGTATCGTTCATTGCAAATACCGGAGGAAAAAACTACGTTGAAACGGATATGCACATATGATTTTTGGCATATTGTATTAATTATAATCATGCGACTTCCACTCCTATTCATAAACACTTAAAGTGAATCAATTTATCTTAATAAATAAAACTGTTCTTATGTAATCAGTACACAAAAAATGCCGTTTAACTGTCAACAAAATTAAATGAAGCCACGGGCACAATATTTAATATTTGAATGTAGAGCTGCGTGACGAATCGTGGCGCGGTGGTACGACGACAAGGATTATAAACGCATTACTTTTCATTACGACTTACGAACTCAATTACTAAGCATTTCTTTGTTTCTTTTAACAATGTTAAACAAAATTATCGGGCACGCGGAAAACATAAAACCATTAGCGTGTAACGATCGCCTTCAATCCCTTAAGGCTGAGTAGCGGTGCTAGTACTCTTACATTTTCCTGACGGTATTTTCTCGCCATGATCTGTGAGAAGTTTTGTCATAGTTCTATCACTGATGGTAGGACTCTCATATGTAAGAGTCCGTTTGGGTGGGTACCACCGCAATGTCTATTTATACCGCCAAGCAACAGTCTGCATGCACTGTTGTATTTCGACTGTTGTTGAAGGACATTGTAGCCAGTCAGCGACTATATAACCCCTAGACTCCTAATAACAGACGATCGGCTTCGGGCAACACATCTGACAAATAGATCCAATGTAGCTTACCGTTCAAAATCTTCAAGTCAGTTGCGACCACAACTGTGAGCTGTAAATACTTCCGTGTTTGCGAATAAATAACTATTGTAATGAACCCGTGCACAATAAAATGGTGTGGTATAAATAGCCATAATTCAAATTTTCAGAAAAATGGCATTACATTTCACAGGTAAGTCAATAACGACACATAATCACATTTTATTTAAAATTTTACGGAGTTCATCTTAGACTGGTCATGTGAGTGTTTACGCGCCATCTTGTCGTATTTGCATCTCTTTCCGACGAAAGTACTTTTTACATTTTCTATTTCGTTTTGTTTTTTAACATTAAAAGTAATTGATACACCAAAAGGATTTGTCGATAGTTCTATCGATAAAATTAAAGATAAGAGAAACTATCGCCCGAATACTCAACTAATCAATTTATCTGAGGCCCATTTAATTTTAAAAGGCTTCTTATTTTAAATGGTTAGTTCATTAGTAATAGTTAATTCATTTTAAAAATGATTGGGATATACATTTTGACTAGCGGTATCAGAAATAAATGTTATTAGGATAATTTTTTATTTTGTTTGTTGATTATAACGATTGAGTTATTCTTTATGTTATTCCTACAAGTCAGCTCAAATATTCTTGTTAATGTCGACGAGACTTACTAAACGCCATCTGTCATTCGATAACATAAAGAGTTTCGTTAAAATATTAATATGTTTAATAAATAATAATAATATTACTATAAAACTTTATTACATAAAAGTAATATCGATAAAAAAATCGTGTTTTCATTTAACTCGTCCCATCCCTATGCCTATGTTTCCAAGGTTGTATAATGCGATAAGGTGTTGGAAGAACCAATCATAATGCAGTACCCCGCTTCCTCAAACCTCAGGTAGTTGACAGAATTAATTTGAAGAGAAATATTGAACATTAGGAGTCTAGGGGTTATATAGTCGCTGTAGCCAGTGTAACTACTGGACGTAATGAGACTTAACATCTTATGTCACAGGATGACGAGCGCAGTGAAATGCCACACTGTACTTTGTAACTCAAGGTTTCACCAGCACTGTAATTACGTTTCCCGGATGTTATAAATATGCTTTATGCTGTTGCCTCTGTTTATGGGTGGCCGTATCGCTTACCATCAGGCGAACGGCATGCTCGTCTCGTCATTCAATGCCATAAAATAAGATTCTATATTATCTTACTAATATTACAAATGCGAAAGTTTGTGAAAATGTTAGGATGCTTGGACGTTTGGATGTTTGTTAGAAGTAAGCGTAAAAACAGCTGAACGAATTTGTAAAAAATTAGGATACATACCATGTCCTGCATTAACAAAATATTAGCTACTTTTTATCCCCCTTATTTGCTGCCATGGGAAATAATGGCATTTTATAAATTGATCACACTGGCGTAGTTCATTTTGCGCTATACATTGATACAGTGTTTTAGAGACTTTTGTATCGCTTTCCACGCGAGCGAAGTCGCGAACAACATCTAGTGGAACATAAATTCTAATTCACTTCACACGTGTAGCATTCAATTCAAAAATCACAGTAAATTTTTGCGACATAGACCGAACCACACGTGCTTTCCATTACTAAAACCTATAAACCAATGAGGCGATATATAGTCCATTAACGATTAAGTGCCTCCACAAAATAACGGCACTGCGTCAGAAATACGATGACGCAGGATTTATTCCGGACCAAATTTAATCTTCATGGAGATTACTGGGAAAAAGGATTTTTTTAAATTATACAGTTAAATGACGAGACGAGCATGCTACTCGCCTGATGGTAAGCGATACGACCGCTCATAAACAGTAGCAACGCTGCACATACCTTTTAATTCATTACAAAGTACTGCATGGTACTCCACTGCGCTCGTCATCCTGAGACATAAGATGTTAAGTCTCTTAATATCCAGTAATTACGCTAACTACAATGTCCTTAAAACCAAAATGCAAAATCGCATGCACACAGCTGCTTGGCGGTAGAAATAGACATTGCGGTGGTACCTCCCCAGGCGACCTCTCGCATACGAGACTTACCACCAGGCTACTTATCAACATATTTGATAATACGTGGCCTGTGTACTGAATTATACCTACCATGATGGGTTAACAGACATCCGAATATTTTTTATTTACGTTTATAATATACCATACCTCTATTTTTTGCAATCGTAGCCAGAGTAATTACTAGGCATTATGAAACTACATCTTATGTCTCAGGGTGACGAACACGATAGTACTACGCAGTGCTTTGTTCCACCTCCGAGTAAGAACCGTTGGATGGGCCGCGGCCGGTCAGGCGCAACATCTGCCTGACTGAAAATTTCCCTTCCATAGAGAAACACAACCATCTATTCCTCTACTGAGGCGACGATCCTTTCGCCGCCAAAGTTCTGCTGTTCTCTTCTCTAGTGTTGCTTCTGTTCATGCGCATCCGTAGCTTACCATCACACGAGTGGCATGTTCGTCTCTGCATTAAAAAGCATAAAAAAAGCATCGCTTGGAATAGGACAGCGGTATAAAAACTCATTGGGCTATCCTAAAGGGCCGTTTACTAAGCCCTCCGTACGTGCCTGCGTTAAACTTATTTATTCCTTTGACTCGAGACTGTTTCGCCCTTGACTGATTCTTGGGACAGTATTAATTCCGTACACGTTTCGGGTCGTTTTTTAATGTTACATTAAAGTGTATTAGATGAACTCTAAACAAGTTCTTGTTTACGTTCTGTCCTTTGAGTTTGCTTTGGCCTTGAGATTTCAAGGAGTGTGGTAAAGTATATTTTCATACAAATGAAGATGGGTTGCGTGATTAGCAGACACACACACTCATCCCAATCCCCGAAGGGGTAGGCAGAGGCGTAACTAGTGCACCCACTTTTCGCCGTGCGTATCGTCCCATGGTGTGATAAGGGGCGAAACTCAATATGACTTTGTGTGATTAGCTCCATTAATTTTATCAGATGTAAAACCGAATTATAACATTCCATGTCGCCTGTATGATTTTCTAGCTTTATTCCTTAAAGTGGAATATAGCATTGCTTGCAAACCGCATCTTAGTGACAGAAATAGACCCAGTAGTGGTATCTAAACTAAATACCTTTAGACCAGTGGTTCCTAACGTTTTCAAGGTTGCTACCCCTGTGACCTATTATGAAAACTGACTTACTTTAGGTACATACATCAAAAAATAGAATTTATTGACAACGTAAGTAAAGCTAATAAAATAATTAAAGAACTAAGACCTGAGCTGATCAGAATGAGTTAAAACGATCTGGTACTAGGAGCGAACTTGTTAACAGACCGTCCCACATCCTCTGGGGCTTAACTTGCAAACTTTTAGATTTGCGGTTGCTGATAGGAAAAATGAATCGCCTTCAGATTTAGTTTAACACGATATTTGCTAGAATTTATCTGTTAGTCGTGCACGCTGATGCACGTTTAGAGGAGGTAGATGAGTTATTTCTTTATTTTATATACTGGCTCGATCGTGACTCAATTGCATCTATCATAAACGGTGTGAAGAAGACAGAATGCCGACTGACGAGATTTGAATATCCCTTGCTTGTCGATGCAATTATTTCGGCCTGTTTGAACTGGATGCAGGCTGACTCCGGAACACAGCACACTTACGTGGCCCATTATGGTCAGTTTTAGAACTTGTGAACGGTGGCCGTATATTTAGTTTCTGAAACGACTAGTTGGTACCGTCAACATTGTAATAAAAATATATAAGGCCTATGCATAACTACAGGCAACCCTACAGGGTCTAAACGACCAAATCGTTGACCAATGGCACACTGAGTGATCTATTTCACGCTTGACAGCCGGTGAGTGATCAAAGCGTGGTTAATCGCTCGGCGCGGTCGTGATGACGTCACTATACACCGCTCACTTCCTATACTTTTCATACAGAATGTGTTAAGTATATCTATTTATATTGTTGTAGACTGCCTCGGTGACGTAGTCGTATTACGTACGCGTTAAACTGTGAATCCGCAGAATTTGCCGTCGTGTGCGGAATCGGTCTCAAACAATTTAATACTGCATAGTAGTGCCATCTGCCGTCGCGGCACATGCCGTCTGCCGCATCCTGCGGAATCACAGCTTTACGAGTACGATTTACGCGCTGAGATCCTGGCTTCGAATCCCGGGTCGAGGCAAAAACACATTGTGACTGGGTTTTTACATCTAAGAAATTACTTAGTCGCAGCTTGGAGTCAGGAATTTGGCGGTGTGATATCCCCGTGCCTCGGAAAGCACTTAAAGCCGTTGGTCCTGCGCCTGATCTTTCTCCGGTCATGTCGGATTGCCGTCTCACCGGACTATGACAGTGAAGGTATAGCGAGTGCACTTATGTATTGCGCACAGTGCACACATTTGTACACTATACGTATCCTGCGTACCTGACTGATATCCGTTGAGATTAGCCGCCGTGGCCGAAACTGGCTAGGAGGATTACGTTTTTTTTTATTCGGTCACCTGAGCAACGAGTGTATTTTTATTTTTGTGATGATTTCACTCATTTCGTGCACTTGATCATAAAGAAGAGTATTCGTGTGTTCAGTCACATTTATATGTATCTTTTTATTTTGATCACCCGTATGTGACTTTCTTAATACTGTAATGTGGCCTACATCCTAACACTTTGTAATGGGCATCATCATCATCATGAAGTCTATAGCTGAACTGCTTACCCTAAAAAGATCCAGACGGACCTGTTAAAATCAGCCTGCTTCCATCGTGTTCCTGGTACTTTTATCTTTTGTAATGTACATTGTATAATCTTCATCATCATCATCATCAGCCACATGACGTCCACTGCTGAACATAGGCCTCCCCCAAAGATTTCCAGATGGACCTGTCAAAAGTGACCTGCGTCCAGCGCGTTCCTGCGGCCTTTACCAAGTCATCGGTCCACCTTGCAGGTGGACGGCCGACGCTGCGCTTCCTAGTACGTGGTCTCCACTCGAGAACATTGTATAATATTTAAAGGTTATTCTATAATTCGCAGTCACCTCTGTATGATAATGCGGTTTGTGTCTATAATTTTTTAATATCTTTGTGTGTCTAGTTTAATGTTTTTAGGATAAATGTTTACTGAATTTCTAATCTATATCTAAGGATGCTGAGTATATTTTTCTTTAATTCAAAGACAAAATGACTGGTTACAAAAGAATCTGTTAAATTATTACCTGTGTTAACTTTACCGTCTTGTTTCAAGTTGACATCTTTACTCAAAATCAACTTTGTGTGATTCAATTCCTTTGTACACTTCATTAGTTAGGATGATATTATGATTATTCAAGTCTTTAAAAAATACGTGTAATAATATTAAAATTGAAATGCATAACGGCGCGTGACGTTTTTAAATAATGAAAATCAGTTAATTTTAGGAGGTATAAATTATTCTGTTATTATTTCAATCGTTGGCAAATGGTTCTGTTATTATTATTTTATTAAGAGCGGGTAACACCGAATGGAGTTGCGTTGATCATGGCTGGCGAACGTCATGTTGTATCAAAGAGCATTATAATACTACGGAAATGTTGTATTCTTCTTGACTGGTTGACAGCGGCCGCACGTTGTGATTATTCGCAAACCCATTGGCTCTGAATTGCTTCTTATTATTGTACTCCATCTAATTATAACTGTTTAAGTGAATAAATGTCTGTATTATTAAAATAGTGAAAAGTCAATATTGCAGTCTACTTATTTCAAGAATTAGCAAGTTGAAGTGGCAGTGGGCTGGCCATATCTCGCGAAGAACCGACAACCGCTGGGGTAAACGTGTTCTTGAGTGGAGACCGCGACTGGGCAAACTAGGTAGTGTAGGACGCACTCCGGCCAGGTGGGATGACGATCTGCGAAAGACTGCAGGCAGATGCTGGATACGGCAAGCTGAAGACAGGGCGCTATGGCGCTCATTAGGGGAGGCCTATGTCCAGCAGTGGACTGATAAAGGTTGATGATGATGATGACTTATTTCAAGGTTCCCTGATGTTTAACGCACACCATGCATTTCCGTGCTGACGAGCGCAGTAATCAACATCCAGAAGCGACAGCGCGGCTTCCCGACGTCCCGACATGCATAAGTTTATGCTTCGAATATCGCCCAATATTTTATAAGTATCCGCATGAGTAACATTGCTCCGAAATCATAACCAATTACCGCTGTAATAAATTACAGTGTAATCGCTCGCCGCGCTGCCCAATTGTAATTTATTTCAATGATCTTCTATTGTGGCTTAAATGTGGCATTTTGATTTCGTAGCGTTATGAGATGGGTAATTTTCTATAGTTACGCGTTTATAAGACATTCTATTTCAGAATGCGTATATTTGTATGATAGACCATAAAACGATGCATATATGAAAATGATTATACTTACATTACGTTTGTATAGGGATGACAAAATCGTGTAATAATCTATATTACTTTTAACATATTTTATTAATGTGTTCAATACACCATTTTAAGTCGCAAAAATGGTATTCCAGTAATGTTATAAAAAATACTACATTTGAAAGTCTAGATATGGAAATTATATTTCTTTCGTGTATTTTAGTAATAGCCCAAAAATATTCCGGATTTATCCAACCATATTACAAAATAAACAGAAAGCTAACAACATCACGTGCCCCACAACACTATCCTTTCATAAATAATAAAAACATAAGCGTAAAAATAATCGGGCAAAATAAATATACAATGATAACAATGTAATTCTTATGAAAATCGCATTTTTCAAGTTTTCCAGAGGGAAAATAGGACAGGATCTAAAAAAGCATCGTGCCTTCCATAAAAGTGTTTTACGCTATCTAAACAAAATTTCAGAGACAATTTCCTTTTATACTCTGTTTAGCGCACAAAATAGGCTCCTCCGTAGGGTTGACACGTGTCATGACCGGGATTTGTATCGGCTCGTGATCTTTTCCCGGTCCTTGTGTGACATTCATATTTTATTATGATGCATACTGATAAGTATAATACTAGTTAAGCCTCGTCGGTGATCCGTTAAATAAACATATATTTTAAGAAATTGTATAATGAGTAACGCTTTTTTGTTTACAATTAACGTCATAAACCAATATTATTATTATTATTATTATTATGATGCAATTACTAGCATATCAATGGATCATCTTGATTCAAGGTAATCAATCCGAAACAAAATATTCCTCAATAAAATTAATGAAAATAGGTCTCGTGTTAATAAAAAAATACTTTAAAGTAAAAATACCTATACTTTAATATTGTAAAGCTGAAGAGTTTGTTTGTTTGTTTGTTTGAACGCGCTAATCTCAGGAACTACTGGTTCGAATTGAAATTTTTTTTTGTGTTAAATAGACCATTTATCGAGGAAGGCTTTAGGCTATATAACATCACGATGCAACTATTAGGAGCGAAGAAATAATGGAAAATGTGAAAAAAGCGGGGAAAATTATTTATCCTTGAGGGCTTCCATTGCGTGCGCTGCGAAAACGGTCCAAGATACCAAAAATATATGTATGAACGAATTATTCCTCTTGAAATGATCTAAAAAAAATATCCGTGACAGTATATGTCTATCTTTTAAAATTAACTCTCTAGAACCGTTTTTATGGTATCGAAATTTGGTCGAAATTAATGCATTATTTGTTAAGAGTTATATCAACGTCAAAATATTAATCTTTATCCAAATAAATGTGTTGGATAGAGTGATTCAACGGGAAGGTTTTTTAGTATGTACTTTTAGCCCGGAAAAACTTATTAACGCGGGCGAAGCCGTGGGCAAAAGCTAGTAATAAATAAAAATAATGAACGACATTCCGGTTTTAAACAAGTAAAATATTCCGGTAATGCCAACCCTGCTTTATATAAACAGTATGTAGAATGAAGCCATTTACTAAGAATGTAAAGGCGAAATATTTTTCTATTCCTAAGAGAAAATTGACAAGTACAAAGCAAAAGAAATCATCAAAGTTGTGATTTGTTCTGCAGAGTTGCGTAAGAGGCGGCTTGAGACGTCATATATACCTACAATTTGAACCGGTATTCCGGACCTTTATTTATTTTTAAAGGTATTTCGTAATTTGAAAGGTCAATCACTGGGTCCGGAAATATCCAATTTACTTGGGACTGGAGACCAAACACATACCCCATACCATATACCATACCAGCCCTGTAATACTGCCCACTGCTGAGCATGGGCCTTCTCTACAACTGAGAGGGTTCAGGCCTTAGTCCACCACGCTGGCCTAGTGCGGATTGGCAGACTTCACATACCTTCGAAATTCAGAGAACTTCTCAGGTATGCAGGTTTCCTCACGATGTTTTCCTTCACCGTTAAAGCGAGCGATAATTCGCAAAGAATACACACATAATTTTTTAGAAAAGTCAGAGGTGTGTGCCCTTGGGTTTCGAACCTGCGGACATTGAATCGGCAGTCCGTTCCACTCCCAACTAGGCTATCGCCGCTTAAACACATACACACGCCATTTATCCCCGAAGGTGTAAACAGAGGCGCAACTAGTGCACCCACTTTTCGCCGTGCGTATTCCTTCCCATGATGTGATAGGGTGCGAGCCTATCGCCATATCAAGTACAAATTCCCGACTCCGGGCTGATACTGAATCGAAAACACCCAACATCATTTTGCCTGACACGGGAATCAAACCCGAGACCAACATTGTAGTCGTACTGTAATACAACCACGCCACCGAGACATAGAGCAAACAGTACTATTTTATGTACACAACTAAATATTACTAAAATTCATGGGTTACCAGCAAACTTAAACATTCATCGTAATATCCACTTTACGTTTAACAAAAATTTTCTCTCACAATGAATTACAGTCAATCTTAAATATTTAGATACATATAAGACTTATATGTAAGTAAAAAAAGGCGCCTTTATTCCCAAAGAGCAAAGTGCAACTAGCATCCATCCAGAGACACGTCCTAAAAAAGAACAGCGATAGATCTATTTACTTTTTATAACCTAAAGGCCAGACAGCCATATAAGTAACAATCACATGTCCAATCTCATCATAAACCTCGTCCTAAACTATAACCCGCCGCCATAATATACAAACACACTGGATCAAGATATTCTTTATCATTCTATATCGTAAAAACATCGATAACAAAGTTAATGGACCCGCTCTCCGCTCTCGCCTGATTGGTGACAATAAATGGAACGGAAACTGATTTTGGAGTTAGTTAAAGACGTCGCCCAGGGATATAGGCTTTTTTGATGCTCAATATTACTATTTTATAAATAGTATTTTTAGTAGGGGTTGAAATAATAATATCAACTAATCTACTGTGGAATTGAAAATTTGAAGCAAATACAGTTTCTTATACTTCTCTGTACTAGTATTAGAAATTTGAGTTTGGATGAATGTTTGTTACTCAATCTCGCCAGAACGGCTGAACGGATCTGGATGAAATTTGGTACACATATAAAATATAGTCTGGAATAACAAATAGGCTACTTTTTATCCCGGGAAAATGTGTTTCGGGACTTTTAACCCAGCTATACATTTCGCCTATGTCTTTGCCTACTATTTAAGGATAAAATAAATGATATTTAACACATACATCACACTTTATCTCGTTTCAGTGTTAGCCAGAGGTGTAAACTTTACATGTACTAGGGAACAAGCCTATTGAAATTTATGTATACAGAATGTTTTCAATGATCAAATGAGTGTTGTGAAGCCGTGCTCTCCGACTACGACACAGTCGAGCGACATCGAGATGAGATCGATTGTTACATTAATAGCTCGGAAACCATGCGCATTAAAGATCGCTGGAGCGATTCTTATTCAATACCAATATCATTGGATACGAGTATAATCAGTTTCAACTTTCGAAGACATTGTGTTAATACATAAGATAGTTGATACTGAGGTCGTAACGAAGGTGTTTTTTTACTATCGTTAAGGGTAATAGAAAACAGACATTTATGGGAATGACTATAATATAATCGAATAGTCCCTTCCCAGCCGATTTCGGCGTCGGCTGCCAATCGCCACGGAGATCATCCAGGCACGCAGGAGATATTATAGTGTACAAGTTTGTGCGCAATACACAGGTGCTCTCGCTTCTTTCTCATAGTCCGGTGAGACGGCAATCCGACATGACTGGAGAGAGATCAGGCGCAGGACCAATGACTTTCCGTGCTTTCCGAGGCACGGGGGAATCACACCGCCAACTTCCTGACTCCAAGCTGCGTCTAAGTAATTTTTAAGATGGAAAAACCCAGTCACTTTGTTTTGGCCTGGGATTTGAACCCAGGACCTCATTGCGCTAATCGTACCAGTAACGCGTATGCAATACATCTACGCTACCGAGGAATGAGAATGACATATCCTATTCCTAAGTCAATACGTAAATATCATAAATAACATGAGCGTCAACGATAGTAGAAAGGAATCGTAGCTACGGCTTTTTTCCTCGTGCGGTAGGGCCGATGTCAAAGAGCATTATAATACTACGGAAAGCCGATGTCATTTAACGAACGTAATGCATCGATGCGATTATAACTGACAGAATATAGATTGAAAAACTATGGTATGCTCAGAAAAGGAAGAAATACCTTTTCAAATACATCTACTGTTTGAATGTCAATTCATCAAATACAACAGAGACAATTAAAGTCTGTAGATATTTTTTTCATTCTCATAATACCTATGGTATCCAAGTACTGCGGTGCCTAAAAAATCTGGTATATAAGGTACTCGTAGGTAACTTTTGCATTAAAGCTGGATTATTTAATCCATGATCAGGTATGGTTCTTATCATACTGGCGAATTGCAAGCAAATTCACAGCGAGACGAAGGCGCTGCGCACTCGTCCAGTGTATTAAGACCGTTAAGTATTTTAACCACGAATGAATCCACACGGTATAGTGCCCTTTTGGAAAATGGTTTGGGACTTTCATTTATATCTATACTTAATATTATAAAGCTGGAGACCTTGCTTGGTTAAAAGGCGCTAATCTCAGGAACTACTGAACCGATTTTGAAAATTCTTTCGCTAATAGGAAGCTACATCACTTTTGAGTGCTATTTTTTATCTCGGAAAAACCTTTTCACGCATCCGGAGCTGGGATCGTCACCTAGTCTATCTATATATATATAAATGAATCCCTATTTTCCTTGGTCACGGCATCACGCGTGAACGGCTGGACTGATTTCGTTATTTCTTTTTTTGATGTGTTTGGTATTGTCAGGAAAAAGTTCTTATGAAAGAAAAAAATAATAAAATTGCGCGGAAAATTAGAAAACGTAAGAATACTTAACCACCATATTAAATGTGCATGTCACTGAACTCCTAAACGGGTGGACCGATTTTAATGTAATTTTTTGTGTGTCTTCAGGTGGATACCAGAATGGTTTAGATTACAATTCTATCCGGTAGGTAACGCTGTACTCGGTTTCTATGATTTTATTTCCTTTTTAGGGCAGGACAACGTCTGTCGGGGCCGCTAGTTTTATATAAAAATTCGCATAAAAACGTAATCATGTCATACTGTCCGTACCCAAAGCTCTTATTAAGATGACATCTGTCTAAAGATGCTCGTTATTCTTAAATATATCTCCTACATAATTTTCTGTTTTTTCTCCTGAATATGTTTCTTGGTTTACGTCGTGATTTTCTGTGAACTTTGTTGACACTAATTGTCTTTGTTTATGTCAACCAAACCTTGTTACTTGATTTGTATCATTTTTTGCATTTTTTTATTGCATCGAATGACGAGGCATCGAAATGCGAAGCATGCCGTTCGCTTGATGGTAAGCGATACGACCACCCATAAACAGTAGAAACACCAGCCAGCACCTTGAGTTACAAAGTACTGTGTGGCATTCCATTGCGCTCGTCATCCTGAGACATAAGATGGTAAGTCTCATTATGTATGTAGTTACAATGGCTACAATGCCCTTCAAATCGAAGCACAACAGTGCATGCACACTGCTGCTTGGCGATAGAGATAAACATTGCAGTGGTATTCACCCATACGGACTCTTACATATGAGAGTCCTACCAGTAAAATGCATCAATTTTCACAATCACCCCGGGAACTTAGAGCAATGTCGATAGCAGTCTATAGATAGCATAATTTTTCTCAGTTTTCTTATCTAAAATTGATTCTCTATAGCTTACATCATCAACGTACTACTTATATCCTTAAAATTTCGGGCAGTTTTTAGTTTTGGAACTAAAATGTAACAATTCCGTTTACTAATTATGAGGCACGAATCGCCAAAAATCCTCTGGCATGATTCCAGTCCTCTTAAAAGCGATTTTAATTGAGGTTTTTTATACGCTGACTTCTTCTCGACCTATTAAATGCAGTAATAATGATCGGTGGAAAGAAAAGACTGAATACAAATAACTCATTAGGAATTACACAAGGTACAAAAGGTTCTCACTAATCTCCTACTATATACAATTATTAAAACTCGTATCAAATATTTGAGTTTTTCTATTCAGTATCAGCTCGGAGTCTGAAATTTGTGCCTGATATGTCGATAGGCTCGCCCCCTATCACATCATGGGACGGAATAATGGCGAAAAGTGGGTGCACTAGTTGCGCCTCTGCCTACCCCTTCGGGGATAACAGGCGTGAATGTATATGTATGTATGTAAATATTACCAGAAAACCTTTGGGTTTTATAGTGAAAGATACTTGTATCCCCTACTCTTTCCAATACTTATGGGAGGTGGTTGGATACCTGCAATGAAGCTTAGTCACAGTATTAACTGGTGTAGGTATTCTACAACTTGATGAGGCAGTGTATATTAAACAGGTGGAACGTACAGTTACCCACATAAGTAGCTGTACAAATTCAAAACGCTTATACACTTTTATGTTCTTACCAAATTTTATTTTCTCTTCACAGTTATAAATTAAAAGGGATTTACTTTACTTCACACAAAAAAATAAAGTTTCATTTGAACTTGCCGCGTATGAACGATTTGGAATTTAAAATTAGTTTAGCAACTTATTTGGCTGACTGTACCTACATAAGGAATATGTAGAAACTTTGTAATGATGATGTGCTCCACGACGTATCCGTCAACGGCGACTCCTGAATAAAGCTGGCTCCCGAATGTGGCTAGGGAGATGAACTTGGATTCAAAAATACTGTTACATTTTATAACTTACTGGAGTTTACTGGTGGTAAGACTCTCATATGTAAGAGTCCGTCTGGGTGGGTACCACCGCAATGTTTATTTCTACCGCCAAGCAGCAGTGTGCATGCACTTTGGTGTTTCAGTTTGAAGGGCATTGTAGCCAGTGTAACTACAGGACATAATGAGACATAACATCTTACGTCTCAGGATGACGAGCGCAGTGGAATGCCATATAGTACTTTGGTGCTGGATGGTGTTTCTACTGTTTATGGGTGGTCAGATCGCTTACCATCAGGTGAACGGCATGCTAGTCTCGTCATTCGATGCAATAAAAAAAAAAAGTTGAGATAACAGTCTCATCACCTTGCATTGGCGGGATATGTTGGCGTCCCTTCTAGGTTTTTTTTTCAGAATATCGCTCACTGTATTGTCTGTGGCGACAATTCCCCACATCCTTTTAACACCGATAGATCGACGATTTTTAAAAATTGCAATTGTTTATTAACAGTAATCACTTAAGATTTAACGCGTCTGCTTGCTTCTCATCTTTAAAAAATATCATAGTATCAAACAAATTGACAATGTAGAATCTGGTGGTTTTCTCATTTGCCTGTCATATACATACGCTAATCCCAAAATTTAACGTCATATCGTTGTTTCAGATGAGATGGCGACTGGCCAGCAGGATGGGCTTACAACTAGCTGCGGCCGTGTTTTGCATGCTGCCACTTTTCACCTCCTCCACCGGGGATATAAGTAAGGCAATTTCATTTCATTGAAGAGATTTTAGAGGATGTATGCTAGGAGACTGATAAAGAGGATATATAAGGTGAATGTGGACGGCAGAACCGGTAGGAACCTTCGAATGTCAAATATCTGCCTTTTTTGGTAGGTCAGGTTAAAGTACTTTGAACCGGCGGGAATGCATGAAAAGTTTGATGAAGAAGGAAGCGAAAGAAGTATACCAGAATTTAGCAAAGTAGCCATCCATGGTTTCTGTCTACGCTAAAGTGTTTTGGGTACTTTTGTAGCGGGTAAGGCTTTTCACGCGGGCGAAGCCGCGAGCAACCCCTAGTGGTGTATAATATTTATAATAATAGGGTAGTCGGGAAAAAAGTTTTGAGAGATAATTTATTTCTTAGTAGCTGTCACGTCTTTCAATGTCAGTGCTACAAGATTTGTCTCATAAATCAGAATAAAATATAAAATGGTTTTTAGTAGGTAAGCATTTTATTACATGATACCTGTATTGTGAAAGTTTATTTTCATTTTAGTACGGGTAATTTTAAAGTAAAAATCTAGTAGTGCCTATAATTATTGTTTACGATCTATAATCTTCTTCCACCTGCCTGTATCTCATTCTAATATCAGCCCCCTTATTCTCTATGACACGCGTTATTTTCACCGTTCGTAACAAGCGCGTAACGTAACTCGTCGCGTTTATCACTATGGAAATTGGCATACAGAATACCATTTTACGCACATTACACGAAGTGAACGTGACGCGGCCGCGTTACGAGTTAACAATGTCATAGAGAATCATGCCTCAGGTCGCCACAAGACACTTCCAAAAATACTGCAGAAAGGATTTATTTCGCTCAGATATTATGATGGACCATCTGTCTGAAGTCAATCTTCTCTGAATCCACTCCTGACAAAACCGTGTTTGAAAAACCCAAAATTATCTGATCCGGCTATCGAAACCAGGTTATACCGGTTCTCAGCTCATATATGCTGCCATTAGACGAAGATGATTGAAAATTTGTTCATAGCATATGCCCTGAGGCCTCTGCAAATGGATCCCACAATATCCCGATTCCCAGGCCATACATGCTTTAAGTACATCAACAAGGCGATCCAATATAGCCCCTTAATCTCCCACTATGTACTAGGGCATCATGGCACGTCAAGATCTCGCGGTTGGCGCAGCGGCGTGCAGCCGGCGGTTGACGCCGCCGCCAACAACTCCGTGAGCAACATCACGGCGCAGCTCGGGGGCACGGCGTACCTGCACTGCCTCGTCGGCCATCTCAGTGAGAGGGGGGTAAGTTCCAAAAGACTAACGAGCAATTCCTGTAGACAGTAAAGCTGCAATAAGACAGAGCAATTTTCTTGCCTCGCACGTGCGATTCTTGAAAGGACGAAATAACTGGCCCCGTCACAATGGCGACGCAATTTTTTCCTAGATTGACAGGCGAGACTCGCCTCAAGAAACATGTTGCAAGAAACTCGCTCCGTCTAATTGAGGCTTAACATTATAATAATTGATGAAGGTCGCAGAACCACGCTGGATGGAAACCGATTTTGACAGGTCCATCTGGACATCTTTATTTAAAGCCTTCATCAGTTGACTTCATGGAGGTGTTGATGATGATGATAATTGTAATGTATGACAATGTGGATCTCCCTGATGAGTGTAGTGGTAAAAATGCCTGATATTGAAGATAGTCAGCAAGAAAAATCGCAGAAATAAATGAAAAAAAATGTGAATGGCCTATTCACATCGTCAGGCAACGTATTAATGACTCTTCGTTTATTGTGCATTGCGAATATTTTAAAATGACGATAACTTTTTCCGATATTATTGAAACAAACTCTATATTCTGCTTTCAACTATACCATTGAAAAGTATGTAAAAATCCATCCAGTAGCTTCAGATATGTGCGATAATATTCTAAAAATCGCTGATTAAAATTCTATTGCTCTTTTTTAGTCACCCCCTTTCTTTTTTATTATTTTCTTTCAATTTTAAGACCCCAAGTTCTGCCGTTTCATGGGTGGTAGTCATTACTTACCTACTATCTCAGAACGCATGAAACTTATTCAAGTTCTTTTTTTAGGTGTCCTTATTGTTTCCCGTTAACTCAGACCTCATCGAAATTCACATCAAGTTAATAAACAAATTACAACTAAAATGTTTTTCACTTTGCAGCAAGTTTCCTGGATCAGGAAACGTGACTGGCATATCTTGAGCTCCGGCAAGTTTACGTATACGAACGATGAACGATTTCAGGTAAATTGGACATTATTTTGTACAGTTTCTTTTTCAACTAATAGTATTTAGCTTATTTCATACTGCCACCGTCTTTATTATTTAAACTGAGACAATACTGTTTCTAATGTTTAACCGCTAAAAACAAAGTTTAATAAAAATAAAAATAAGGACCCTTACGTCTTAATTACAATTTAAATCCAATATCTTCAAAGCAATTACTTACAAGAACATTATAACAAAATTATGATCATAAAACTCAAACTTCTAAGAATATAAAAAGGCCAAAAGTTTTCAAAGTGCTAATTATAATAAGCCGATAAATTTTCAGACCCCAAAAACTCTTAAAGGCTCCCAGTTGGAGGATAATTAAATTTTATTTCAATAAATTTCAGGTACTGCACGGCGAAGGTTCAGAAGATTGGACATTGCAAATCAAGTTCGTCCAAAAAAGGGATAATGGGACGTATGAATGCCAGGTATGTGTAAAAACACGATTCTAACTTCCTTCCAGGTCTGTAGGTTCATTGCTCCGAATTAATTATAAAAACTGATTAACTACAGCTTAATCATAACTAGAATCTAAGTGCATTGGTTCCTGTATGTCTATATTCTTCCAATCACAATTAAAACGAAAGTTCATATTGACCACAGTTTACATATCAACTATACGCCAATTAAATTGCATATTTTAAAGTCAAATCTGCGTATCCAGGCGACACATTCGTCGAATAATGAAAATGCACAAGAAACGATACTTGAACATTTCTACATGGATATTATATAAAAATATTAATTTTTTCCACGAAAATGGTGACATAAGGGCTCGCGTTTCATTTCGGCGTTAATTAAAATGTTCACTTTGGATTTTGCCAGGATTACGTTTCAGCCTCAATAAATTCGATTCGATGAATAAATAGACGTAAAAAAGCTACGTTCGTTTGAAAAGTTATTCGATTCATTAATGAAATTACTGCCTTTTGATTTCGTTCATTAAATGTTAACACGGCTATGATTTTACGGATTGAACAGTATTTTTGTTCATGGAAAACTTTGAACCCGCAGGTCAAGTAAAAGAAAGGTTTACTTTTAAAGTAATTTGACTAATAGGTCTTGTAATCAAATTGCTTCAATGTCAAGTCTATGATGATGAGATGGCGCCTGGTGGGACGGACGGACTGGTCCAAACCTCATGACACGTACACTTTCAACATTCGTTGTCATTTATCGCTTTCTTTAACAATGAAGGAAAACGTGGTGAAGAAACCTACATACCTAAAAATTCTCCACAAAAAATTTAAGGTATCAGACCTGTGTAGAAACTTAAGGTCTTAATCCCCTCAGCGCTAGAGGTAGGTTAGCATTAGATCAGTATGTAATACAGAACGCGTGTTATTGTAGTAAAAACAAAAGAGAAAAAAAAAAACAAATAACTTGGGCTTTTTTATAACCAACTGCGGGTCAGGTGTCATAAACCAAGAGTATTGAATTAGCCGACTTGGAACGATTTGTGAGAACGTAAATAACGTAACCTGCGTAACAAATATTCTCTCCAACAAAGCTTGGCACATTGCGTAACAAAATAAATACATTCCACCCCAATCCGTTACCCCAAGCATTAAAGATTCAGATACATGTTCTGCAAATAAAGTCAGATTATTCAACGTACGCCTCAGGCTAGTCTTCGCTACTGATCAAATAATTTTCCAAGACTCATCTCTCTGGGGTGGCCATAAACTTTGCACTCAACTTGGAAATAGAGGTAACTTTTTGCGAACGTTTCTATGGGGAAATCTCGTTACATGCAACTTGCTGCAAAGTTCAGGTAATTGCTACTTTGACATTTTTATTTAACTAATTACTTTGGCCATACTTTAGACTGCCCGGTGGCGTAGTGGTATTGCAGTACGACTGCAAAGCTGAGGTCTCGGGTTCGATCCCCGGGTCGGGCAAAGTGATATTGAGTTTTTCTATTCAGTATCAGCTCGGAGTCTGGAATTTGTGCCCGATATGGCGATAGGCTCGCCCCCTATCACATCACGGGACGGAATAATGGCGAAAAGTGGGTGCACTAGTTGCGCCTCTGCCTACCCCTTAGGGCATAACAGGTGAGAGTGTATATGTATATGTATGTATATTTTAGAAAGGTAGATTGAAACTAATTTTAAGCAAGAAAGTGAGTTATTTTAATTACGAAATTTTTGCCCTAATACTATGAAGCAACAAGCTGAAATTAGATTGAAATATTTAATATAGTTGGGTTTAAAGTAATGCAATTACTGAATATTATTCTCATATTAAAGAAATACCATGAATGTCATGTAAGCAACCCATATTATTTATTGTTTGGCATCAAAACGATAAGTATACGAAAAAGCATACCCCATGTGAAATTCATACTAAAGTATTTTAATGTTCACATATCCAAATAACCTCTGATTTATAACACTAGTACGTTTTAAGTTGCCAACAACCTGACCCGTTTTACAGTACTTACCCCAATTTGTGAGTTCAATTCTACCCCAATTCGGAAAGTGTACGTAACAATACCGCGGGAATGTTCTACGCAAACTTAAAATTAACTATTGAAGGTTTTCGGCTGAAATCAAGTCAAAATGGCAACGAAATGGAAATTGTTGTGTAGTTTTCTTTGTAATACCTACTGCCGGTACTGACTTCCTCGGTGGCGTAGTTGTATTATGGTACGACTGCAATGCTGAGGTCTCAGGTTCGATTCCCGGGTCGGGTAAAGTGGTATTGAGTTTAGAAAAATTGAATAGAAATTCATTATCAGCTCGGAGTCTGGAGTTTGTGCCCGATATGGCGACAGGCCCCTATCACATCGTGGGACGGAATAACGGCGAAAAGTGGGCACACTTGTTGCACCTCTGCCTACCCCTTCGGGGATAAAAGGCGAGAGTGTGTGTGTATGTGAATAAGACTTCAAATAAAATAGCTATAGAATTTAATGCTATCATTGTTTCATTTAAATGTAGGCAAATTCAATATACCGATAAAATATTTCTTACTTCAAAAACTTTACTGATTGCGAATATAGGAATTCTGACTATGCTTCTTTCTTCGAATTTTTATGACGACAAATCAAAGCTAAGTCTAACAAAGCTTAACGTACAATGTGTACCGACAAAATTCTGTAGGTGGGCCATACGGCACTCAATTTCGTGTTGTAGAGTCGGGTCACGTTTTTGTTTGATTGTTTTGAACCACTTTGTGTATAACAATGTTTATACAAGTATCTATACACTACTTTTATTACACTCGTAAACAAAAGGGAAGGCCGGAGTTTATTAGGGGCCTAATTAAGCACTTCGCGAGTTTAGTATATCAAAAGTAATTTTATGATTTGGTATAATAAATTTTCAAGAGCAAAAGTAGCATTAAATTATATAAGTAGAAATTAATCGTCTTATACCTTTTGTCGAATCATTAAAAATTTTCATTGGCCGTAAATTACGGGCGATTTTACCCCGTTTGGTTCACGGACAATGATCGTCCATTTTTGCTTGCGCACAATTTTGTGATATTAAAAGGCGGCACGGCTGACCTAAATTTACCAAATTTTCCTTTAAAACGGAAGTTTTTTTTTTATTATTACTGCTCGTCTTATTGGAAAACCAACTTGCGTTTGATTGCGAAACTTAGTACCTAGGGTAATTTACACATATTGGGGTAATCTTAATCAAATTTACCCCAAATCCTTGCAACTGTTAATTTTACAAATGAAATACCTCTTCAATATACTTAGCCATAAAACCAGGTCGCAGGAACATGCTGGAGCATGCCGCTTTTGACAGATCCATCTGGGAATCTTTAGGAGAGGCCTATGTTCAGCGGTGGACGCCATCAGGCTGATGATGATGATGATAAAGCCATGATATGTCGAAATATATACTGGTGGTAGATATCTCATATCACATATGTAAGAGTCCGTCTGGGTGGGTAGTATCACCGCAATGTCTATTTCTACCGCGAAGCAGCAGTCTGCATGCATTGTTGTGTTTCGGTTTTAAGGACATTGTAGCCAGTGCAACTACTGGACATAATGAGACTTAACATCTTATGTCTCAGGATGACGAGCGCAAAGGAATGCCACAGAGTACTTTGAAACTCAAGGTGCTGGATAGTGTTTCTACTGTTTATGGGTGGTCGTATCGCTTATCATCAGGCGAACGGCATGCTCGTCTCGTTATTCAATGCCATAAAATAGAGATAAGCTTAACTGCAGATTAGCTATAGACCATTATATTCCTACACTGCATAAATCAAACAAATACCCCATTCGCATCAACATATTTCCATTTCCAAATAAAAAAACATAAAATTGTGATATTCAATTTAATAAAAGCGCACAAAGGGCACAGTAAATTCCCGCACCTTCGTTGCCGGCAAATTGTTTTCCAAAGCGTAAAATAAGAAAGAACTGCTGTCAACTCATCGAAGAAAATCCTTACTGTATAACACGAGTGAATGGCCGTGTTCTCCTTGAAAATATGTAAGTAAACACACAAGGGTTCGGGCGAGGCAATTTCCAAACGCGCCCTTTGCTATATTTTTTATCGACTTCACAATGAGGCGGCGTTTTTATATTCTTTTGTTGAAGGGTGAATATCCCCGGCAAAAGGGGACAGAGATTAATATTTTATAAGATTAATTGTATCTATTAGGTCCTGTCACACTTTTTAGGTGATTGGTATACTGATTGAATAAGCTTGTGTATCGTCCTAAGTTATTAGGTAACATGTTTGGAATGTGTGCCCGATATGGCGATAGGCTCCCTCCTATCAACCATGGAACGGAATATGCCCGACGGAAAGTGGGTGCACTAGTTGCGCCTCTGTCTATCCCTTCGGGGATAAAAGTCGTGAGTATATGTGTGTGTTCAGAATATGAGCGCGCTAAGATGAATATGACAAAGACGGAAAATTCTTCATGGTAACTTAATTACACACACACATTCACGCCCGTGATCCACGAAGGGGTAGGCAGAGGTGCAACTAGTGCGCCCACTTTTTGCCGTGCGTATTCCGTCCCATGATGACGAGGGGGCGAGACTATCGCCATATCGGGCACAAATTCCAAACTCCGGATTGATACTGTGTAGGAAAACTCAATATCACTTTGCCCGACCCGGGGATCGAACCCGAGACCTCAGCATTTCAGTCATACCGTAATACAACTACGCCACCGAGGCAGTCTTAATTACATTATGAAATTATTAAAGTTTGACCACCAAATGGTTTAATTTAAATTTGAATTATGTCTTTTAAAACCCCACTGAAGATTTTTATATGTTCCCAATATGCGTCGCCCTAAATACTAATTACGAATAATTATACTTATCAAGCCCTTCCCGGCCAAAAAAGATTTATCTTTAAGCAAGAATTTATTACCATCGGAAGATATTCTTGATTCACTTTTCTCACAAACAACCACTCATAATTTCCATACCTACAGCTGAATATAGGTACTCTCAACGCAAAGATTAAATAAACCCCCAAAATTCATAAATGGAATCAACAGATATACGTTTCCATCTCATTACACGTTTATAATAAGAACAAGCAGATTTGGGACAAAAGGCATGTAAATTGTATGTCCGTATTTGCATGAAGAAAATTATTTCGCGTATCGAAATAGGGAGACCACATGGATGAGAGAAGTCTCTTGAATTATTTACTTTCGGGCAAGCTTCCTTTCTTTAATAAATAAACAGCAATGGAGTTAAAAATGGGCGAGGGTATTTTAAATTGTTTTTTCATGAATAATGTAGAGCTTCACAACTAGATTAGTGTGGCTTTTTTATGCTAAACGCTACTGCTCATAAGCAGTTGCCACGGCCACGAAAAAACAAAAAATCAAAAAACGTTTCAACTTCTGAGTTGCACTCAACTCAAAACGTGAAACGTTTTTTAAAATAGGATCTCAAAATATGTAAAACACAGATTCAAAAATACATGAACTAGACAGCTTTTGACAGATCCCTCTGGATTTTTTTATCGGAGGCCTATGGTCAGCAGTGGACACAATGTGCCCGAAGGTAATGATGATATAGATTTAATTTGTAATTACATTCAAAGTTAAAAAAGGCATGAGCTTTGTTTCTCACAAAGCTAATATGATTTTCTACAAGCGCTAACGCCATTAAAATCCTACTAATAATATTAAACGCGAAAGTTTGTAAGTATTTATGGGATGTCTGGATGTATGTATGTTTGTCACTCTTTCACGCAAAAACTACTGAACGGATTTCGATAAAATTTGGCACACGGGTAACTCATGTCCTGGATTAATACATAGGCTACTTTTTATCCTGGGACAATATAAAGCGGGACTTTTATCCCAGGAAAACTCATTCACGCGGGTGGGTTTTTTTTTTTGTTAATGGCCCTACTGCCAGTAGCCTGACACGAGTCGGCTTTTCTGGCCACACCAGCCTTTAGGGTGAACGCAGAAGGCGCTCGCAACCCTTTGAATTAAGTGACCATGCTGAGGGCAACCCACTAACGGATTACGAACCTCGGCTCAGGACGGCCACTGAGAGAGGATGAGACATCAACGATTAGGGAAAGATTGGTTTTTAGGCCTAATCCTATTAGATTGTGTTGTCATCGGCACGCGGGCCGGAACTGCTAGGGGGTCGGGGGGCGACGGGAAACGCGGCGAGATCCTTGACAGCGAGGACGGAACTGCGGTCTTGTGGAGTGTTGGAGTTTCAAGAACTCGTTCTTACGGTGGATGGCCAGAGTGATTTCGTCCTGTGGATCGGTTAATACGGAACACGGCCGTCTCCATTTGGCGCGGTCAAATGGAGTATATATTGACGCTTTACGGACGTGTTTGTTGTTTTGACGTGTTTGGGTGATTTACCGCCCGATCGAAAAGCATCTGGCCATATGCATGAAATGCCTGATGGTCGGCATGTTGGTGTCCACGTGGAGGTTGCGGTTGCGAACGTACCACGGGGCACCAAGAGCATGTCTGAGCATTCTATTTTGTAAGACCTGCATGCGCTGAAAACAAGCAGGCGGTAAATGGGCGAATACGGGCGATGCGTACGTCATGATAGGTCGAATGCAAGTCGTAAAGATCCTAATCTTGTTGCGGATTGACATTTTACTTTTCCTGTTTAAGAGCCAATGCAATTGGCCCATCGCGAATGCGGCTCGCGCGCGTACCGCGTTTATATGTGGGATGAAGGTCAACTTCTGATCAAGGGTAACTCCTAGATATTAAAAGTGTGAGATTCGATCCTAGTGGCTGTCTCGTAAGCGCCATTCGCGGACGAACAGCAGCGCGCTAGGCCAAGCTTACATTAACGCGGGCGGAGCCTCGGGCAAAAGCTAGTAGAAAATGTATGGGAATTATCTGTCTTTTCTTATCTGTCTTCCAACTTTATTTACCGTTGTAATACACATGACAGAAACCTGCGTTCGTCTAGCAAATAACCTTCTTAAGTGTCCTCCTCATAACTCTGATTTCCTTCACTCTTCCTTTTGCTGTCCAATCCATCCTTCTCTGTAACGCACTCCCGCTCGAAATGAGGTCATGTATAAACACGGCTGGCATTTAAAATGAGAGTTCGGCAATTACTCCTCGCCAAAGTAGCAGATTCTCACCATTAGCTTATTAGTATACGTATTTATTTATGTATGTAAGTGTTTATGTATATATTTTAAATACTTATTTATGTACACAGTTATATATGTAGCATATGTAAGTATACACCTATTATGTTTAATAATTACCATTGCATTTTATTCTCATTTATATTCATTATTTATAATGTACACCTGCCTCCGTCTCCCTGCACCACCTTAAGGTCGACTGGGAGAAAATGCCTTTAGGCGTAAGTCCGCCTGTACTATAACCCTTGAACAAAGTGTTTAATAAATAAATAAAACTGAGTGCACTAGTTGCGCCTCTGCCTACCCCTCCGGAGATAAAAGGCGTGAGTTTGCGTTTGCGTTTCATTAATAGGAAGTTAAATTACTCCTGAGTGCTATAGGCTAGTTTTTATCCCGAGAAAATATTATCCCATAAAAACTTTTTCACGCGGACGGAGCCGCGAGCAATACTAGCTTTGTATAATTAACCTCTGACATGTGATAATTTTGTTCTAATTTGATTAGATAAACCCCGTGTTTTTACGTAAACAATTAAGAGGAGACTGGGAAAGCTGGCGGAGTATATTTTGCAAGTACAGATAAAACTAAGATTCCTTTGCGCTTTTAACCGACCTCAAAAAAGTAGAAGTTCTCAATTCGTCGGAATCTTTTTTTATGGATATTCCCGATTACTCGAAAACAGCTCGAAAAATGATTTTTGTTGTTTAAAAAGGTATACTTCCCAGGTAGTGCCATAGGCAGCAGGATCTGATAATAGGATCCTTGGGAATAGGGGAACTCTAAAATTTTTATAGGCCCACTTGAAGCACATATTTTTATACTTTTGTTTGGTGCTTTCTTAGTAGTATTTTGTTTATTTATCTTAGGGCTATATCTGCCCCAGGGCTCGATGGCATCCCCGGAAGAGCCTGGGTGCTAGCCCTCGAGCACTTGGGCCCGAGGCTCCGCAGCTTATTCACAGCCTGTTTGGAGCACGGCATCTTCCCGACGCTTTGAAAGACCGGGAAACTCGCACACACACACACTAACAAACAGAGTCGCCATCGCATGAAAACATAATATATCTCACAAATAATACATACTGTATTAAATATGATTTTTTGGTGCGATTGCCAACTCAGTTTTCTACTTTTACGGTAGAAAACTGAGTTGCGAGACATTTTTTTTTGTTTTTTTACAAGCTTTGTTTTCGATGGCATTATGTTTACATTTGGAACGATTAAAAATTAAGCGGAAAGCTTTCTTTATACAAACGTCGGGATGAGCTAGTATCTCATCTGATGCAAAGTTTCAGGACCGTTCATAAACAATAGCCACACCATCCAGAACTATGAAATACAAAGCACTGGCGAATTACTGCCGTCATTGCCTTCAAATATAGTTTCATAAATCAGGAGTTGTATTGACCTAAATATCCTTTAGATCAAAATTAAACGGTGCATGCTTTGCAGTTCGGCGTCAGCAATATATGACGATGTTACTTACAAGCTATATAAACGTAATTAAAAGTAAATTAAAATTGTACGCTTGGTAGATACTGTACTCTTTTACTAGGTACTCATTATCGCCTTATATTTTAATTACTATGAGGAGAATAAATACAACTCCGATTCAAAATACAGGGCAAAACTATTTTGAATCAGAGCTGTATTTATTCTCCTCATAGTAATGAAAAGTCTTAGGCGATAGTGAGTAGTAAAAAAGGAAGCCATTCTATGTCTAGACATAGTAATATTGTCTTACTTTGGAATTATTTTCGAAAAGACAATTACCAATAACTGCCATTAGTAGTTAGTACACACACACACATTCACACAAACACACGCTCACGCACACGGACACGCACACACACACACACACTTACGCCTTTTATCCCCGAAGGGGTAGGTAGAGGCGCAACTAATGCACCCACTTTTCGTCGTGCGTATTCCGGCCCATTATGTGTCGAGCCTATCGCCATACCGGGCACAAATTCCAGACTTTGGGTTGATACTAAATAGAAAAATTCAATATAATTTTGCCAAACTCCGGGGATCGAACCCGAGATCCCAGCATTGCAGTCGTACCGTAATACAACTACGCCATCGAGGCAGTCTTTGGTAAATATTGTAAAAGAAGTTTATTTTAAAAAACAATATCTTACAACTGTATAATTTTTATTTACTTTTAATTACATTTATAGAACTTGTAAGTAACAGCGTAATGCCCATTTCTGATGCCGAACGGCAAAGTAAAGTAAACCGTTGTGTTTCGATTAAAGGATATTTTGGCCAGTACCATTCCTGATTTATGAACATATCTCTGAAAGTACAGAGCGCAGTATTATGCCAGTGCTTTTGTTAATCTTTCTAGTTGTAAAAAAAATGCTCATTCAATTTAGGAACTAAAATCATTACAATATAAATAGTAATTTTTGCCTTTAAAATCCTCTGAATTCTGTACAATAGCTTCAAAGTCGTCTTTAGAAGTTACTTCTTTTCGGAGTAATATAGCAGCGCTATGTGCGTATATTGTGATATAATTGTCGCTCAGGACTCTCAGCACATGACGATTCTCTTCCACACTGTGGTACATTCCTTCACACGAACAATTTTTCCGGTTCTTTTTTATAGCGGGGTCCACTTCCTCCACGCTCTTCACTAAAACCGGAATAAAATCTCTGACTCGATTCTGCTTTCTGTTGTGGAATTATGCACAGGTAAGACTTCTCCGTCGCAGCTGCATTTGTCTTCAGTTTTTGTAATACCAAATTTCTCACAATCGGTAATATTAAATCCATCCCGTGACATTGCTAGGAATGTCCACTCGCCAATAAGTTTATCGTAATCGCTTGCACTCGAGAGCGCGACGACCGTCAGTAGGATCAGCAGCTTGAACATTTCGAATGTACTCGCGCACCTGTGTCTGCTCGCACAGAAGCGCACGAATGTTAGAACCCGTTTATATATTTCTAATTTTGTGTAACTAATCTCTGACATGTGGTAATTATTTTGTCAGAAATATGATAAGATAAGTTGCGTATATTTAAATTAAACAATTTTGAGGAGAATGGGAGAACTGGCTGGATTTTTCGCTTTTGAACACATACTTAAAATTTTGTAAATTTAACTTGTCACATATTATGATGAGAAATATTATTTCTTTATATGAAATTTCATTATATTTCGTCGCTTCATTCTTCGATATAAAAACATGTAGTACCTACTTTTATCCTGCTGGCAACTCGCACGGTAAAAAAGGAAACAGTATTGTTGATTTCCGGAAGAAGTGGAGAGGGTAGCCGCTGCTGGTTACTGCTCTGTGACAACGTATCATTCTTTTTTCGTGCGCGGCAACGACCACGGGTTTTACAATATGCCTAAACGAAGTGCTGAAGAAAAAATTGAATATTATAATTCAAAAATTCGCAAGTTGGAACGAAAAAAGCGTAATCGCACACAGTCACGCTCTTCATCTGAGCCTGATAAAAATTCAGGTAAGCTATAAAACTTTCAGTGCATTAAGTGAAGTGACGTGAAGTTTTAATTTACATTACATCGCAATATAATAATAAGTTCAGCGTCTGTAAGCTTCCTTGGAGGGTAACTGCGGGTTATCACGATAGGTAAGCATGACGCTAAGAAAAAATTGCCTGGAGGTTTGACTGCGGGTCAACACGAAGGCGTTATTTTTTAAGAATAATTAATATTCTTATTTTTTTATAACATGATCACAATCAAATGAAATAATATAGTTTGGTGCTGAAATATTTTCAACTACCCCAAAAAAAAAAAAAAAAAAAAAAAATTAATATTAACACGATCATGTATTTTATTCGCCTAGATAACGAAGAACAAATCATCATCGATCCGCGACCATCAACATCGCGACATGTGCCGGGGGCCACGAACAAAATTAGTCACGCCGGGATTAGATAAAGCGTTCCTTTCCCTCGTACAAGACCAAGACAGAGATGAGACCTTATTTGGTAATAAATTACCAGAAAAAATTAGGGCTTCTAAAGCGATCGAAAAACAAGGGCTCCAAATCAAAAAAGCTACTAATCCAAGATCATCTTCGTCGACAGTTACTCGTTTTCAGAACCAGGGAAACTGGTCAGTGCCTCCTCGTTATCCGCCGCCAAAAAGGGGGGGGCACACATCCTCATACAGAACGACGGCACAGCAATATTACCGCCGGCCACCACCAGCGCCGGCACCGACTCACCCGAAACGATCATCGGCGAGGCCGAGTTCGAACAAACGTGCCCCTGCGAGGCAGTAACACAGGTACATGCGGGTAGATTGCATTATTTTTATAAATGTTGGCTCGCCGTAACAAATAACAAAGTTATTTTAAATATCATTCGTAACGGCTATACTATACCATTCTCAAGTAAAGTAGAACAACATTTTGTTCCCCGTAATTATTTTTCTCTTAAAGAAAAATTGTTAATGGCTACAGCAATTAAAAATTTAATAGAATTAGGCGCCGTTAGGAAATGTAAGCCTAGAATTGACCAGTTTATATCAAACATATTTTTGGCCCCGAAGTCTAACGGGAGTCATAGATTTATACTTAACCTTAAACAATTAAATAAATTTATTTCCAATACACATTTTAAAATGGAGGACCACAGAACTGCTTCAAAAATGATAACACAAAGTAGTTTTATGGCAACCATAGATCTTAAAGAATCGTATTTACTTGTACCTATAGCTAGGTTTCATCGTAAATATTTAAGATTTGAATTCGAGAATGATCATTTTCTTAAATGTACTTATGAATTTAATGCTATGCCTTATGGTTTATCGTCAGCGCCACGAACTTTTACAAAACTCATGAAGGAGGTTGTATCATATCAAAGGCGTCGCGGATTTCAATCCGTGATTTATCTTGACGATTGGTTATGCCTGGGAGACTCTTACGATAGTTGCAAAGAAAATGTCACTGAAACTCTTAGATTACTCAAGTGTCTAGGATTCATAGTCAACTTTGAAAAGAGCCATATAGAACCGAAACAAAAATGTAAGTTTCTAGGGTTTTTGTACGACTCGGTAGATATGTCAATATCCTTACCATTAGACAAGCGTAACAAAATACTACAATTGGTACAAAAATTTTCACGATTACCGACATGCACTATTAGAGACTTTGCTCGGTTAATAGGGATTCTTACATCGGCTTGTCCAGCCGTAAAATACGGCTGGCTTTATACCAAAATATTAGAAAGACAAAAATATTTAGCTCTTAAAAAATATGGCTCTTATGCAGCAAAATTTAGGCCTTCTGGTATTATTTTACCAGACTTGAAATGGTGGAGGGAGAATATCCTTTCCACATCAAATTCGCTCACAGAACCCAATTTTATCATAGAAATTTTTTCTGATGCATCAAGAACGGGTTGGGGCGCTTTTTGCAATAATAAACGCGTAAATGGGGGTTGGAAGAAAAGTGAGAGCAAGTTCCATATAAATTATTTAGAGTTGCTTGCAGCCTTCTTTGGTTTAAAATGCTTTGCTCGAGACTACTATAATTGCAATATTTTGTTACGTATTGACAATACAACAGCTGTGAGCTATATTAATAGGATGGGAGGAATTCAGTTTCCTCATTTAACAGAATTAACAAAATCTATATGGCAATGGTCCGAGAAGCGGAACATATGGTTGTTTGCTTCATATATTAATACTAAAGATAACTTTGAAGCCGACCAAGAATCTAGAAAAGTGAATCCAGATATTGAGTGGAATCTTTCTGACTCTCAATATCAAGAGGTTATGAATGCTTTTGGTAAACCGGTAATAGACCTTTTCGCTTCTCGTACAAATGCTAAATGCAAAAGGTACGTCTCATGGAAACCAGATCCGGAAGCCATGTCTGTTGACGCATTTACTTTAAACTGGAAATCCATGTACTTCTATGCATTCCCACCATTTTCACTTATATTGAAATGTATACATAAAATAATCAGAGACGAAGCAAAAGGCATCCTTGTATTTCCTTATTGGCCGTCTCAACCTTGGTTTCCTCTACTCCAGAAAATACTTCAATCTGAAGTTATTTATTTAAGTTCTTATTCAATTTGCCCTTTGTCGTCTTCCAGGACAACTCAACCGTCAAGACAGTTTACCCTGGCTGCAGCAGTGTTATCCGGAAAGCTTTCGAATCAAGAGGTACACCAGTTTCGGCGCTCGAACTAGTCATGGCATCTCTTTCAAAGAACACACTTACGCAGTACAACGGTACTTATAAATTATGGTGGCAATTTTCTCAGTTAAATAACTATGACCCATTTGCGTGTTCCGTATCATCTATTATGCTATTCCTGACTGAACAATTTAATAAAGGCGCTGCATACGGGACCTTGAACTGTCACCGCTCAGCCCTTTCCCTTTTATTGGGTAACATAACTTCTGACGAACAGATCAAACGTCTTCTTAAAGGGGCTTATAAACTAAGACCCGCTATGCCTAAATATAGTTATACCTGGGATCCACAGCTAGTTTTAAATTTCGTAGCTAACTGGGTACCCAATAGAGAATTATCTATAGAAAAACTGACTAAAAAGTTAGTAATTCTTTTGGCATTATGCACAGCACATAGAGTACAAACATTAGCTTCAATTAAATTGGATAATATAATTATTGACTCCGGCGGTGTCAGAATAGGTATTTATAGCCTAATTAAGACTTCTGCAGTAGGACGCGAGCAACCGGTATTAGTCTTACCTTATTTTAATGATAATAAGGCAATCTGCCCCGCTACAGTGATTGAAGATTATATTTTTTGTACAAAGGATATTAGACCCTTAAACTTAAAGAACTTTTTGATAACGTATAAGCGCCCGCATAGATGTGCAACCGCTCAGACAATTAGTAGATGGATTAAGCAGGTACTAGAATTGAGTGGGATAGATGTGTCTATGTTCAGTGCTCATAGCACAAGACACGCCGCCACATCTGCAGCGCGTGCATCGGGCCTTTCCTTAGATGCCATTAGAAAAGCTGCCGGCTGGACTAGCAGGTCTCAGACTTTCGCAAAATTTTACCATCGTCAAATGCTCGTAAAAGAGGATTTTGCAAAATCAGTTCTAAGGCCAATCAATTTGTAATAATTTGAAATATTGTTATAATATAAGTTACATGTTATTTACGATTAAGTAAAATTAAGATCGAAAATAAAGTGATTAGTTAAAGAAAAAGATTTTTTATCACCTATAACTTACATCTACAAAATTTTCTTCTCTAAACATCTACATGTTTTTATATCGAAGAATGAAGCGACGAAATATAATATATGATCAAACGAACTTACCAAGTGAAGTTCGATCGATATTATATGAGTACGCTTCATTCGAAGATATAAACACCCACCCAACCCTGTACCCAAATAGGAAAATTTTGTCTGTTTTCTCTAAAGAATGATACGTTGTCACAGAGCAGTAACCAGCAGCGGCTACCCTCTCCACTTCTTCCGGAAATCAACAATACTGTTTCCTTTTTTACCGTGCGAGTTGCCAGCAGGATAAAAGTACTACATGTTTTTATATCTTCGAATGAAGCGTACTCATATAATATCGATCGAACTTCACTTGGTAAGTTCGTTTGATCATATATTATAAACCATTCATCTAAACAACTGAATGTGAAACAAACAATAGACAGGTTATTGATTTAATTTGATTGTTAAACAAAAAATATGTAATTAACTAATTAAGAGCTAAAAGCATTAAAAGCATAGTACAATTTTTGCCTTTAAATTCTTCTGTACTTTGTAGAAATTTTTCGAAATCGGATTTTGGAGTTACTGTCTTGCGGAATCCAATAGCAATGAGGCCTGCACCCAATTGTGCGTGTATTGTGATATAATTGTCGCTCAAGACCATAAGCACATGAGATTTACCTTGCGCTCCTTCAAACCAACAATCTTCAGAGCTCTTTCTCAGAGCTGGGTCCACTTCCTCCACGCTGTTTACCAAAACCGGTATCATTTTTCTTTCCACATTCCGCTGTCTATTGTGTATCTTCAGCAATGGTAACACTTTTCCGTCGCAGCTGCATTTGTCTCCAGTTATCGTAATACCAACCTGTTGACTATCGAAAAGAACGGCACCAAAAAAAATGTAATTAATACACACACAAACATAACCCTCCTTCTTTCGCAGTCGGGTAAAAGGGCGATGCCATACCAGCACCGCATTAAGTTGCGCTCGAGTCGAGCCCGTTCGATTGCTAATATTACTTATTACATCCGTTCACACCATTTATTATAGTAAATAGCCTTTATGTAGCTATCGTGTTACATTAATTTGTTTCAAATTGTTAGTACAAACTTTATTTATTTTCAAATTACTTTCTGTATTTTGAAATCATGTACTTTGTAGTTTATAAGAAAGTTTGTTAAAAAAGAATTATCTCCGAAGTAATTTCCTAGTTCAGAGTCCTCCCATTAGCGTACCGATCCATTCCACTGTTACCGATCGTATTGTTGCTTAAACTATTTAACCAATGGACACAATATGGCAATAATACGCAAACATTTTTGACTGTCAATCCTGACGGGGGGGTAGACACGGATAGGACACATTTAACAAAAAAAATATCACACGTGCAAGGTTGAATATAAGGTCGCTTTTTACACAATAACACAACAAAAATCACAATTTCTGTGGAGCACCGCTTAGTGTCATTATTGTAGAATGTAATGAGAGCAATCGCAAGTCACATAGGTTTTAATAAAAGTTTAAGACCAGCTGCGCATTTACGACCAACGAAGGGTTCGCCTGGTCATCCCATCTCCTTGTTAAATTAATGCTCTAAGTTTACGCGATTCTTTTGATTAATAATGCGGGTAGGTCGACTCAAAATTTTTTTATTTCGAATTTTGATCTAAATATTATACATAACAATGACGATTGGTGCGCGGAGGTAGACCGCGCCAAATCTCTTAACAATTGGTACGGTTACGAGTGCCTATCACGTATTGGTATTTGTTTAAAGGGTGACGCACGGACGTGGCTTAACAAATGGGTATCGAGTGATCGTACGTGGAGTAATTTTAAGAGAGAATATAGGCCTTTATGTAAAAAAAAAAACCGATGTTGGGAACATTTTAGCGAATGTTATTAATAGCAACTCAGACAAATACTCTACGTATTCAGAATACGCGCGTCGTTTGCTACTGGCGGAATACGAATGCGGATTTTTTATACCAGTGTTTTTCAACCTGTAGGTCGTGATCCCCTCGGGGGTCGCGAAGCTTCTATAAGGGGGTCGCAGGTGGTCATGAAAAATAGGTACCTCAGTATAAAAAAAGCAATAAAGTTGAAAAAGATTGGACATTTATAATATATTTATCCATTTCTTATTGTAAAAATTTGTGTGGATTGAATATTTTTAACATAATAAAATACATGAAAAATAGTTAAGGGAGGGAGGGGGCGGGGGGTCGCGGAATATTTATTTACACTACAGGGGTCGTGAAAAAAAAAAGGTTTAAAATCACTGTTTTATACTATTCAAGTTAACAATAAACCTATTCGTACGTCTCAGTCGAGGCGCAAATATTTTTCAGTCTCAAATTTATAAAGGCTTTTTTTTATTAAATCTACTAATCAAAAACACAACACATTGTATTTTAATTGAACACTTCTTATTTAATTCATTCTGTAAACGGGCAGCCCTACCGTGTGTACGCCTTCCACCAGTGCAAGTTAAAATTACCTAGTAGGTAATTAAAATAATCAGAGCTGCGAACTTTATTCTATATGTCGGAGCGTCGGGTAATTTTGAAATAGTAGTCTTGCAACACAGGTCTCGATGTGAAAGTATTAGTGGGGTGACAGTTGTGAGTATAAATAAGGCGCTCGCCAGTTGAGAAGCACAGTATTAGTTTGGTCGTCGTTCAGTGTTCAACTAGTTGTCAATAGTCGCTATGGTAACTTAGTGGTTATTATGCTGGTCCTGACAAAGTGATGAGTGATAAACGAGTCACGAGTTAAAGAAATAAAAGTCAATTATGACCATTGCAAAGTGTGCGCTACGTTTTATTGGCTCCTGTGAAATCCTCGTCGACATCAGAATTGGGGTAAGTAATCAATGCCCACAGATATGAATTATATCCACTCCATATCTACGATACGTGGAATGTAATTAGTACTATGGAGATATTTGCATACCTGGAACTCATTTAAAAAAAGAGTGAAATTGCATCAAGGAATACCGGGATAAGAATTTAATCCCGACGTAAAATCGTGGCTATGTGTAATATGGACATGGGATTTTTGGATATGAGGATGTTGTCACAGACAACAGAGTCCGAGGTCTGCAATAATCAAGATGGCAATGGTGTGTAAATTTACCATGATTGGGCAACTAATGCTGAAACTTTCCTGAAGGCATTCCGTTTGTTATGCCATCGGAGTGACAGGTACCGTGGTGGTGCTAGTTACAGGACAGAAGGACTGGACATCCGTGATTGTACCAGTAGAAAGAATCTGGTATTCTTACCCATTACCCTTGTGTGAGGGAACTGGTTTCTTTTATTTCTTGGTAATCTTTACAAACAATGAGATCTTGTGTAACAGGACACGTGCAGACCTAGATTAACGGGTAATTCGTGATACTTGTCAGTACAGAGCTGTCCCTAAACTTAAAGAAAAAAAAAATACCTGTTTTAGTAAACAATAACTGCGTGCATTGCCTTGGTTGACCAAAGTTTGATCTAGGTGAATAGTGTTCGGTCTGTAGGATTGCTGGCCTACCTTGGTCAGGGTTCTCGATAACGGCACTGCACTGTGGATCGTGTGATAATTCTGAAGTTATCCTTGGGTCCTAGCTTGAGGTCAAGTAGCAGTCTTGTTCAGCTAGAGTGTCATGAGCTTCCAAGTTCCAACATCACGAATGTCTGAACGATTATAAAGTCCTTGTGACTGGGAAACTAAAAATGGTATCTCTGTAATTTTACAGACATAGAATGGCAATAGTAATGGCACATTCATGATTAGTCCTACCTTTCTGCTGCCCTGATCAATTATAATCGAATCATTATTAACCTATGATAACAGAACTACTCCAGATTCTTTATGGTAATTTTGAGAATGCTAACTAAACTGTTGGTCTAAGTTTGAGGTGAGACTCAAACTAAGGCTAGAATGAGCTGAACAGTATGATGCTATCGTGATATTTTGATTGCAAGAGCTGAAGATTCTTGCAGGAAGTATTCAATGTAATCAGCGTTAGAAAGTCTGTACTCTTGTAAAGCGTGTTTCCTGAAGAGCCTTTGTGGGATACTTTGGCGGATCTGCCGCTTACGACAGTGATCCAGGATATTTAGTATCGTATTACCCATAAGCCTTGCTTGAGGGTGCTGGTTTCTATTATTGCTCCATACCCTTCGCAAATATTGCGATCTCGTTTTACCATTTGGTAACTTGGCTGGTTCATGGACATGAGATGATGTCCAATCTACTTCGTGGGTGGATTTGCTTCTTATAGCAATGAGAATGCTGCTCAGGAAGTTTGTCATAAGTCTTGATCAAAGGTCAGAATAGGCCGAACGGTTTGTGGCTGTTTTAGTTTTCTTGCTTGCCAAGAGATCCGTGTAGTATGTGCCCATCATGGCTCCAGGCTGTGCGGGCCGACACGGAACAGTTTGCTTCAGGCAGGGCAGAACGCCGTGGATATCAGGCGTTAGCCTGGTAGATGCAATCAGGCGTTGGCTTGGTAGATACAATCAGGTATTGACCTGGTAGATGGAAGCAGGCGTTGGCCTGATAGATTCATTTTACAATGCATATCAGGAGTTTTTAAATCAATGCTAGTCATATCGGGTAAGACATAACTGTCCCGGTTGGAGGGCGATGTACCGCGTAACTATTAAGCAGTTTCTGTGGGAATGCCTCTACAGTTAGTCAATGGGCGTTTTAGGCTGTCCATTTAATGGTGGCTCTTCGTGAGTTCGCAGCTCCATAAGAAAGTTTCTTGCACTCGAAGCAAAGTCGATGAAGATGCTATGTGCTAGCCAAAGCTATAATCGCTACGATATTTAGTAAAAGCGTGCTGCAGTGTGGTATTTTCACTGCAGGAAACACGAGTATGGGAACCTCTATGTAGGCGTGCTGGAACCTCGATGTAAAGCGTGTCCCCGTGTGGCTTGTGCCCTGCAGGAGGCACTAGTAGTAGAACTCTCGGTGGAGTTTGTCCTGAGAGGCTTATGCGCAATAGTACGTAGTATAGTAGTATTCACTATTCTGTGGCGATAGTGGCCAAGTACTGCAATAATTGATGCAGGTTGATCCAGAAGCCTTTGGAAATACAAGAACTGAACATCCATACAGGATGTACCCAATGTATTCGCCATAGAGGGCGCCATTAAGGAGTCCCTATGGAAAAGCTTTGACAGATCGCAAACAGTTGTTTTGTAAGTTTGCAGGTTCGCAAACAAGTTCCTTACACCCTGGTCAGTAGTTTCATTCTGACGTGTGTGTCAAGGTTTATAGTGTTTCCATGATGGTTAGCGAAAGTGCCACAAGGTTAAATCTTAGCTGAGACTATCGATGATAGAACAAAGTAGAGAGAGAGTAAGCTGTTGAACAGAGTACTTATAATTAACGCATTGCCTAATGGTAATCGAGGAAGACACGAGTACTAGAAGCTCTGTTTATGAGTAATCCGTATCCAAGTATTTTTCGACCCATTTGTTTGCGGGAGGTTGAAACATCTTCCGAACAGAACTTTTTCCTTTTGGCAGTCAGTCCATGTAGGCAGGCATGTGTGTTTATAATTTATTACAATGCCATGACTACCTCGGTGGCGTAGTTGTGTTACGGTAAGACTGCAATGCTGAGGTTTTGGGTTCGATCCCCGGGTCGGACAAACTGATATTGAGTTTTTCTACTCTGTATCAGCCCGGAGACTGGAATTTGTGCCTCATATGGCGTTAGGCTCGCCCCCTATCACATTATAGGACAGAATACGGTGATAAATAGGTGTATTAGTTACGCCTCTACCTACCCCTTCGAGGATAGAGAGCGTGAATGTGTTTGTATGTAAAATGATAAGCTTTAGGTAACTGATATTGTTGTGCAAAAATATGACTTCGAACATATCTGATAGAGTCTGATTTATTTAATTGTGAGTCTTATTAAACGGCTGTAATATTGGATATTGATTGAAAATTAAATAACTTTTAATGTTTCACTTCGTAGTTATAACTATTATGCCCTGCATTTTGAATTGGAGTTGTTTCTTTTCGGAGTAATTAGGGCCTAAGGCAAAAGTGATTGTAGTAAAAATGAAGCTGTTATATCTATGGTAAGACGTATTTATATTTTATACCGTAGTTTGGAACTATTTAAGAAAATACACTGACAAAATATTGCCATACTAGCTTTTGCCCGCGGCTTCGCCCGCGTTAAAAAGTTTTTCCGGGATAAAAGTCCCGGTTTATATTTTCCCGGGATAAAAAGTAGCCTATGTGTTAATCCAGGACATGATCTACCCGTGTGCCAAATTTCATTGAAATCCGTTCAGTAGTTTTTGCGTGAAAGAGGAACAAACATCCTTACATCCATACATCCAAACATCCAAACATCCATACATTCTTACAAACTTTCGCCTTTATAATATTAGTAGGATAGTAGGATTTGTAAGAGAACTTTATACAAAAAATATGTAATAATTTCCAACCATTCATATTTGTACATTTAATTAATTTACATTTATATAGCTTATAAATAACATCGTAATGTCTATTTCTGACACCGAACGGCAATGTATGCATTATTGTGTTCCGGTTTGAAGAACATTTGGGCCAATATACAATTCCTGGTTAATAGAACTTATCTCTGATGGCACAGAGCGCAGAACTACGCCAGTGATTTGAATTTCATAGTTCTGGATAGTGTGGCTATTGTTTATCGACGCTCTTGACACTTCCCACCAGATGAGGTACTAGCTCTTCTCGACGGAGTATAAAAAAAAGCTTCAGGTATTAATTTTTAATCGTTCTAAATGTAAACATAAATCTCCATTCAAATGTATTAAGAAGTAAAATTATTACAACGGAGAATGTAATTTATGCCCTTAAAATCCTCTGAATTCTGCATAAAAGCTTCGAAGTCGGCTTTAGATGTTACTACCTTGCGGAATAACACAACAGCATAGCCTTCCATTGCTTCATAGTATGATGCGAAATAATTGTCGTTCAGAAGCCTCAGCACGTGAGCTTTAGGAAAGACTTCTCCACACGAACAAACTGCAGGATAATCTTTTTTCACAGCTAGTTCCACTTCCTTCACGCTCTTCATCAAATCCGGCATCATATATCCTTCTGTATTCAGTTGTCTGTTGTGTGTCTTCAGCACTGGAAATACCTCACCATTGCAGGTGCATTGGTGTTCAGATTTCGTAATACCATACTGCTCACAATCGGAAAATACATTGCTACCATCCATCGACGTCGCCATTAATGTCCACTCACCAATAAGTTTGTCGTAATCGCTCGCACTCGAGAGCGCGGCGACCGTCAGTAGGATCAGCAGCTTGAACATTTCGTATGTACTCGCGCGCTTGTGTCAGCTCGGACAGTGGTGCACGAACGTTATAACCCCTTTACATATTTCTAACTTTGTGTATTTAACCTCTGACATGTGACTATATTTAGTTCAAAATTTGATTAGATAAAACCCGTGTGTTTACGTAGACAATTAAGAGGAGAATGGCAAAGCTGGCAAAGTATATTGTGCAAGTACAGATAAAACTAAGATTCCCTTGCGTTTTAACCGACTTCAAAAAAAGGTGGAAGTTCTCAATTCGTCGGTTTTTTTTTTTATGTATGTTTCCCGATTACTCCAAGACACCTGGACCGGTTCGGAAAATGCTTTTTAGTTTAAACGGGTACACTTCCTAGGTAGTTCCATAGGCAGCAAGTCAGGATCTGATGATGGGATCCTGGAGAAATCGAGGGAACTCTTCAAAACTTTATAGGCAGACTTGAAGCGACTTGGGTATTTTTTTTTACAGTGACGCGTGCATTTTTTGCTAACACAAAAAAGCGTAATATATTTTATTTTTTTAACAAAAATTTGCTGCACCCCAAAAATCAAGCGTTTGTCTGTCATCAAGTTTCGTATTAATTCATAACTATTTTGAAGGAACTTTCTTTTTTGTTTTTTTTTCTTCAATACCGTCAGTCACGACATTCTGTTAGCTGTCCCTTCCTATCTTTTGATCTCTGCCGCGGTACTGGATTAGTTCCCATCATATCTTCAGGGACGCCAGCAGTCGGTGCGTACCAACGACTCCATGTCAAACTGGTGCAATACCGAGTCTGGTGTCCCTCAAGGCGGTATAATTTCTCCATTGTTATTTTCTATCTTCATAAACCTCATAACACTTGACCTTCAATGTGCGAATCATCTGTATAGCTATGACTTGCAGTTACAGGCTGGCATTGACTGTGTGACCACTGCTGTGGACAAGGTAAATAGGGACCTGGAACATATTAAGTTGGTCAGACACTTTCGGCTTATATTTGAACCCCTTGAAATGCAAGGCTATAATTATAGGCAATCCGAGGACGATAAGTAGGTTGGATATTTCATATATCCCTCGCGTTCTTTTTGATGGCTGTCATTCCTTGGTATTCATGCGTTAAGGACCTCGCTCAACTAACATTCTAATTTAAAAATAGCTATATAAGGAGTGCATTTTGGTCCTAGTCAAATCAAAGTGTGAACGCATTGCTCTATAAATTAATTAAAGCATGCTATAACTAACTTATACCCACAAAAGAAGCCCACGAAGTCACAGGTAAGAATTATATGAAGCCTTAATAACGGAGATATACTGGTGTTACAGTACCTGCCCAAGATATTTATAAAAGCTTTAGTTACTACTTTGAAAGGTATTACAGTTATGTAATCGGATCATCTAACACCATAGATGACAAAAAAGTTTCGAATACAGCAATGAACGTTGATATGTCGTTAGTTAAAAATGATTAGCAGCTTCAAACCTCATTTAACTTATTAAAAAAAGGTTCGTTGATACCTTTAGTTATAAAAATATTGTATCATTACACAACATTTGATACCATTGTATCAGATAACTTTGTCACCGCTTTTTCGATACTTTATAAAGCAACTGTACTGTTGTTGGTGTCCGATGAGACTAAAAAATCATATAAAAATTATTACCTGTCCACATTAATAATGCTGATAGTGACATTAATGGCGTTTATATATACGTGATCAATTTCAAGTCAATCAATTTCAATATGTTTATAAAGAGAATAATTACTGTCCTTGCAAATTTACTGTAAGTGTACCTATACCATATTTCTCACCTCAATTTAAACGTGGCTACGATTTACTATTAATTTGAATGAAAAGTTATTAAAAATTGTAAAGGTGCTATTAACTTACCATATTAATTAGGCTTTATTCTTATCTCTCAGTATGACGAGCGCAGTGGAATGCCTCATAGTACTTTGTAACTCTAGGTGATGGATGGTGTTGCTACTGTTTATGGGTGGTCGTACCATTTACCTTCAGGTGAACGGTAAGCTATAATAAGCTAAAAAAAGGCTATAGCAGTACACATGTAAATATCCAAATATTTTATGAACTTTCGCATTTATAATATCATCACAGGATACTGAAGTAGATATTAGTAAGATTATCGTAATTATTAATTTTAATCAATAAAGATTTTTTATCAACAACTTTAACAACTTATTTTATTTTGTTTATTCCCTAATTTTCCTGTACGTATGATAAAATAATTATAGACATATATAATTATTTTATCATATATGTATCACCTATGTAATGTACCTATATGCTGAAAAAACGGCTAAGCGCCAGTAGAATAATAAATAATGTGGTCCGCCATACTAACGCACATAGAATCGTCTGGAACAAACACTTTTGCTTGTTACGCCATAGGGGTGAAAAGACGAACTAAATTATTGACAAGTTAGCTCTGTTACGCTGTAATAATGCCATTCACCGCTAGATGGATTTTGATTGGGGGGAGGAGCTATCGTTATATTTCATCCCCCGACCCCCCGCATTTAGCGACGCTACGTTCTAAAGAGATTTTGGCTTGACACACCTCCGCTCTTCTTCTTTTCTTCGTGATTCGAACAAATGATTTAATTTGACTATTAGTAATTGACAACCGACGTGAAATGGCGGCGTGCTATTAGGTTTCATATCATTATTGAGATTTTCGTATGATCATATGTAGCGGGCTTCAGTTAGAAACCATTCCCGTGCTGAGCATCTAAACTGAATCTAGAACTATTTGTAAAAAACAAATTCAAAATTGCGGTTACTTTTTTGAAATCTAACATTAAATCTGCCCTTTACGATATGATGCCCTTAATGAACGGTTTTGGCGGCAACTTCTCCCGTGATAATTTTGTGTCACACGATCGCGCGCATCGTAAAATTTCACTCCCTATCAATTTTTCATAACGCGCCTAAAGAAGTATAACTTCAAAAACATATTATCAATAGAACTGATTTATTTTATCGTGTTTGACATTTCAATCGTATTATCTAAATCTTTATACAAAATCATGTCTTCAAGGTATGCGTAGGTAAGTTGGAACACTTTGATCCGGATGTTATTCCCAATACCAGATTAAGGACTACATCGAAATCCGTTTAGTAGTTTTTGCGTGAAAGAGTAACAAACATCCATACATCCATCCATAAATACTTCCAAACTTTCGCCTTTAAAATATTACTAGCGGCCCGCCCTGGCTTCGCACAGGTAGCAAAGCATAATATTATATTCTGAAATTTATTTTTCTCCCATACAAATATACTCATAAGTATATTACATAAATGTTTTGTATGAGAGAAAAATAAAACCTTCCTCTTGAATCAATCTGTCAACTGGGGAAAGACATGAAAATACGTTCGGTAGTTTTTGAGTTTATAAAAAGATAAAAAAATTGTCTGTCCTTCCCTGGATCTCAAACTATCTTCATACGTATTCTCTCGTAGTTCCACCTGCAAGAAAATATTTGCCGGTATAAAAGTCTCGGGCTATGTTTTTCCGAGATAAAAAGTAGCAAAGGTCCTTCCCAGGGTCTTTATTTCTCTTTGAAATTTCATCGTTATCAATTCAGTGGTTTGACCGTGACGGCTACACTCGTGGCAAAAAAAAAATCCGAGATAAATTTGCCTGTTTATGTTCTTCCGAGATAAAGTAGCCTACGTCCTCCTCTGGATCTCAAACTATCTCCATACTTATTTTCTTGTAAAGGTTCCACAGGCAGAAAAAGATTTTCCGGAATGAAAGTCCCGGTTGACTTTAGAAGTTATTTCTTTTCGGAGTAATATAGCAGCGTTATGTGCGTATATTGTGATATAATTGTCGCTCAGAACTCTCAGCACATGACGATTCTCTTCCACACTGTGGTACATTCCTTCACACGAACAATTTTTGCGGTTCTTTTTTAAAGCTGGGTCCACTTCCTCCACGCTCTTCACCAAAACCGGAATAAAATCTCTGACTTGATTCAGCTTTCTGTTGTGGATCTTCTGCACAGGTAAGACTTCTCCGTTGCAGCTGCATTTGTCTTCAGTTTTTGTAATACCAAATTTCTCACAATCGGTAATATTCAATCTATCTCGTGACATTGCTAGGAATGTCCACTCACCAATAAGTTTATCGTAATCGCTCGCACTCGAGAGCGCGGCGACCGTCAGTAGGATCAGCAGCTTGAACATTTCAAACGTACTCGCGCACCTGTGTCTGCTCGCACAGAAGCGCACGAATGTTAGAACCCATTTATATATTTCTAATTTTGTGAAATGAAATGAAATAAATTTATTCGAACCCATAAAATGTTATACATTATTTAGATTCCGTCAATATTAACTCTACCACCAGTTCGGAAAGCAGTTCTCACTAGAGAAGAACGTGTAATTAATCTCTGACATGTGGTAATTATTTTGTCAGAAATATGATAAGATAAATTGCGTATATTTAAAGTAAACAATTTAGTAGAGAATGGGAGAACTGGCTGGATTTTTCGCTTTTGATCACATACCTAAAACTTTTTAAATTTAACTTGTCACATATTATGATGAGAAATATTATTTCTTTAAATACAATTTCATTATAAACCATTCATCTAAATAACTGAATATGCAACAAAAATTAGACAGTTTATTGATTTAATTTTATTGTAAAACAAAAAATATGTAATAATGTGTGATGTATGTTAAAGGATGATGTGGTGACTAAGATTGAAAAAAGTATGCTGAGGTGGTTTGGGCACGTGGAGAGGATGGATGAAAGACGGATCACAAAAGGTATTTATCGAGCGAATATGGATGGTACGGCTGGAAGGGGACGCCCGAGGAGACCATTCTCTGACCAAATAAATGATCTTCTCAGAAAAGGGCAGGTCAGGAGTACCCTTAACAGATGAAAATGTATGAAAAAAACTATGAATGTGGGAGACGCGAAAGAGGTTTGTCAAGATCGTAGCATGTGGCGCTCAATAGTCTCTGCCTACCCCTATGGGATAAGGGCGTGAGTGTGTATGTATGTATGTAATTTACTAATTAAGTGCTAAAAGCATTACAGGGCATAGTATAATTTTTGCCTTTAAATTCTTATGTACTTTGTAGAAATTTTTCGAAATCGGATTTTGAGGTTTTGAGGAAAGCAACAGCAGTGAGGCCTGCAACCAATCGTGCGTGCACTGTCATATAAGTTTTACCTTGCGCTCCTTCACACGAACAAACTTCATACTTCTTTCTCAGAGCTGGGTCCACTTCCTCCACGCTGTTTACCAAAACCGGTATCATTTTTCTTTCCACATTCCGCTGTCTATCGTGTACCTTCACCAATGGTAACACTTTTCCGTCGCCGCTGCATTTGTCTCCAGTTAACGTAATACCAACCTGTTGACAATCGAAAAGAACGGCACCAAAAAAATGTAATTAACACACACACACACACACACACACACACACACACACACACACACGCACACACACGCACACAATAACACAGCAAAAATCACAATTTCTGTGGAGCACCGCTTAGTGTCATTATCGTAGAATGTAATGAGAGCAATCGCAAGTCACATAGGTTTTAATAAAAGTTTAAGACCAGCTGCGCACTTACGACCAACGAAGGGTTCGCCTGGTCATCCCATCTCCTTGTTAAATGAATGCTCTAAGTTGACGCGATTCTTTTGATTAATAATGCGGGTAGGTCGACTTAACATTTTTTTATTTCAAATTTTGATCTAAATATACATAGCAATGACGATTGGTGCGCGGAGGTAGACCGCGCCAAATCTCTTAACAATTGGTACGGTTACGAGTGCCTATCACGTATTGGTAATTGTCTAAAGGGTGACGCACGGACGTGGCTTAACAAATGGGTATCGAGTGATCGTACGTGGAGTAATTTTAAGAGAAAATAAAGGCCTTTATGTGAAAAAAAACCCGATGTTGGGAACATTTTAGCGAATGTTATTAATAGCAACTCGGACAAATACTTTGACAGGGTTTGGCACCAAAGCCTTATAGGTAAGCTTCCAGCATATGGTATCCCTGCCGGATTTTGCGCTTGGATTGCAGACTTCCTGAGGGGACGTTCAATACGAGTTGTCCTAGATGGATACTCGTCGGATCAAATGGCTATCGATGCCGGTGTACCTCAGGGGTCAGTCTTGTCCGCAACGCTTTTCCTGCTGCACATAAATGATATGCTTGTACCCGGTACCTTGGGCTATGCAGATGACAGCACTGTCTCGGACAAGTATTTTTCACGCGCGGATGCCGGCAGGGATGGCATCGAGTCTAGTCGAGAGGCTATGGTTGACCGGTTGAACGTGGCCCTTCAAGCAGTCTCGGAATGGGGTGATGCCAATCTGGTCACGTTTAACGCTACCAAAACCCAGGCGTGCTTGTTCTCAGCTAAGCGGAGCCCTTTCCACCTGGCTCCGACTTTCCGGAATATTCCTGTAGTTATGACTGACAGATCTATCGTTGAGCTATCGTCAGATCTCAACTTTGGCCGGTACATTGAGTCCAAAGCAAATATCGCAGCCAAAAAACTTGGAATCCTCTCAAAGGTTAGACGGTACTTTACTCCAGAACAGCTGCTCCAACTATATCAAGCACAAGTTCGATCCTGTATGGAGTACTGTTGCCACCTTTGGGGAGGTTCAGCTAAATACCAACTGGCAACTTTGGACTCGATTGAAAAACGAGCTAAGAGACTTATAGGTGACTCCACGCTGGTAGACGCTAAGCTGCAGTCTCTTGATCATCGGCGTAGGGTGGCTCGTCTGTCGGTCTTTTACAGGATATATTTCGGGGAGTGTGCGAAGGAACTGCACGATCTAGTTCAACCGAGCACTTTCCGCCATCGGGAAACAAGAAGCGGGCGGTCGTGCCATTCCTTTGCTGTTAATATGCCATCTTGCCGCAGACACCGATTTGGATCTACTTTTTTAATGCGCACAGCAAGGGAGTGGAACGACCTGCCCGCTGAAGTGTTTCCCGTACGATATAACCTGGACGAATTCAAGTCAAATGTGAATAGGCTGCTACTAGGCAGGCATGCTCCATCGTCGACCGCATCGTCGCTTAACACCAGGTGAGATCGTGGTCAAATGCCTGCACTAAGTTTTGAAATAAAAAAAAATAAAAAAAAATACTCTACGTATTCAGAATACGCGCGTCGTTCGCTACTGGCGGAATACGAATGCGGATTTTTTATACCAGTGTTTTTCAACTTGTAGGTCGCGATCCCCTCTGGGGTCGCGAAGCTTCTACTGGTCATGAAAAATAGGTACCTAAGTATAAAAAAAGCAATAAAGTTGAAAAAGATTGGACATTTATAATATATTTATCCATTTCTTATTGTAAAAATTTGTGCGGATCGAATATTTTTATCATAATAAAATACATGAAAAATAGTTAAGAGAGGGGACGGGGGGTTGCGGAATATTTATTTACGCTACAGGGGTCGTGTCATGAAAAAGGTTGAAAATCACTGTTTTATACTATTCAATTTAACAATAAACCTTTTCGTATGTCTTAGTCAAGGCGCAAATATTTTTCAGTCTCAAATTTATAAAGGTTTTTTGTTAATTAAATCTACAAATCAAAAACACAACACATTTAATTTCATTGAACACTTCTTATTTCATTCATTCTGTAAACAGGCAGCCCTAGTGTATGCCTTCCTCCAGTGCAAGTTAAAATGACCTAGTAGGTAATTAAAATAATCAGAGCTGCGAACTTTATTCTATAAAAAACTTTATTGTACACAATCACACAGCCATAATCCTACACAATTATTGCATTACTTTACACATTGCCGGTGGCAGTATATTATTTTATACAATGTCTGGGTATTGCATACATTGCCTAAATAAAATATGTAATGCATAAACCCAATATCGCTCCCCGAACCGGGATTCGAACCTTAGACCAGGGCGCGATAGTTTTACCGCGAACAGTGTAGGTACACAATACAAATAAGTACGCCATCGAGGCATGTGTGTTTATAATTTATTACGATGCCATGACTGCCTCGGTGGCGTAGTTGTATTACGGTACGACTGCAATGCTGAGGTTTTGGGTTCGATCCCCGGGTCGGACAAACTGATATTGAGTTTTTCTACTCAGCCCGGAGTCTGGAATTTGTGCCTGATATGGCGTTAGGCTCGCCCCCTATCACATCATGGGACAGAATACGGTGATAAGTAGGTGTATTAGTTGCGCCTCTGCCTACCCCCTCGAGGATAGAGAGCGTGAATGTGTTTGTATGTTAAATGATAAGCTTTAGGTAACTGATATTGTTGTGCAAAAATATGACTTCGAACATATATGATAGAGTCTGATTTATTTAATCGTGAGTCTTATTAAACGGCTGTAATATTGGATATTGATTGAAAATTAAATAACTTTTAATGTTTTACTTCGTAGTTATAACTATTTTGCCCTGCATTTTGAATTGGGGTTGTTTCTTTTCGGAGTAATTAAGGCCTAAGGCAAAAGTGATTGTAGTGAAAATGAAGCTGTTATATCTATGGTAAGACGCATTTACATTTTTTACCGTAGTTTGGAACTATTTAATAAAATACACTGACAAAATATTGCCATATTTGTAAGAGAACTTTATACAAAAAATTTGTAATAATTTCCAACCATTCATATTTGTACATTTAATTAATTTACATTTATATAGCTTGTACATAACATCGTAATGTCTACTTCTGACACCGAACGGCAATGTATGCATTATTGTGTTCCGGTTTAAATAACATTTTGGCCAATATACAATTCCTGGTTAATAGAACTTATCTCTGATGGCACAGAGCGCAGAACTACGCCAGTGATTTGAATTTCATAGTTCTGGATAGTGTGGCTATTGTTTATCGACGCTCTTGACACTTCCCACCAGATGAGGTACTAGCTCTTCTCGACGAAGTATAAAAAAAGTTTTACTTAAGGTATTAATTTTTAATCGTTCTAAATGTAAACATAAATCTCCATTCAAATTTATTAAGAAGTAAAATTATTACAATGGAGATTGTAATTTTTGCCCTTAAAATCCTCTGAATTCTGCATAAAAGCTTCGAAGTCGGCTTTAGATGTTGCTACCTTGCGGAATAACAAAACAGCATAGCCTTCCATTGTTTCTAAGTATGATGCGAAATAATTGTCGTTCAGAAGCCTCAGCACGTGAGCTTTAGGAAAGACTTCTGCACACGAACAAACTTCAGAATAATCCTTTTTCACAGCGAGTTCCACTTCCTTCACGCTCTTCATCAAATCCGGCATCATATATCCTTCTGTATTCAGTTGTCTGTTGTGTATCTTCAGCACTGGAAATACTTCACCATTGCAGGTGCATTGGTGTTCAGATTTCGTAATACCATACTGCTCGCAATCGGAGAATACATTGCCACCATCCGTCGACGCCACCATGAATGTCCACTCACCAATAAGTTTGTCGTAATCGCTCGCACTCGAGAGCGCGGCGACCGTCAGTAGGATCAGCAGCTTGAACATTTCGTATGTACTCGCGCGCTTGTGTCAGCTCGGACTGTGGTGCACGAACGTTATAATTTCCCCTTTATATATTTCTAATTTTGTGTAATTAACCTCTGACATGTGATTATATTTAGTTCGAAATTTGATTAGATAAAACCTGTGTGTTTACGTAGACAATTAAGAGGAGAATGGCAAAGCTGGCATAATATATTGTGCAAGTACAGATTAAACTAAGATTCCCTTGCGTTTTAACCGACTTCAAAAAAAGGTGGAAGTTCTCAATTCGTCGGTTTTTTTTTTATGTATGTTTCCCGATTCCTCGAAGACACCTGGACCGGTTCGGAAAATGCTTTTTAGTTTTTTTTTTTTTTTTTATAGAAGGCTCGACAAAGTGGCTTCACTGCATCTGATGGTAAATGTAATGAAGCCCAAAAAGTTATGTCGACCGGCAAGAGATAAACATCCCTGGTCGGTCGGCACAATTATGCCGGCCTGCTTAATTGCTTCTTCACGCTCCGCTTGAAGGACCGTAAGTCGTAGGAAGGAGGGAACACGTACGCTGGCAAACTGTTCCACAGCTTAATGGTGCGGCAGAAATATGAATTACTGAACCTTTTGGTTCGAGCCGGGATGGAACAGACCACTAAGCTGTGGTTCCGCAAGCCAGCACGCGTGGTTCTGTTTAGGAAAGGAGAGGAAGGGATAAGGTCAAACAATTCTTCAGAGCACTCACCATGATACAGACGGTAGAACACACTGAGTGAGGCGATGTCGCGGCGCAGCTGCAGTGGCTCCAAACTTTTTGTTACGTCTGCATCATTTACAATGCGGATAGCCCGTCGCTGCAATCCATCCAAGGCATCGAGCAGGTATTTTGCGGAACCGTCCCAGAGATGCGAACAGTATTCCATACCCGGCCACACTTGCGCTTTATATAAACGATAGAGCTGACAGGGCGTGAAGTATCTCCGCACCCTGTTTAGAATTCCGACCCTGCGGGATGTTGCAGATTTTACACTCTCGATGTGATTCCTTGGATTCAGATCGCAGCGCAAATCCATACCCAGGATATTGAGGCCATTCCGCATTGCAAGTGGAGTACCCTGAAGATTAGGGAGGGGCAAAAACGGGGATTTTTTACACGTGAACGCGCATACCTGAGTTTTCTTGGTGTTGAACTCAACCAGATTGGATATACCCCATTCGGATACAAGATCCAAAGTCCGATTGAGCTCGACGACCAGATTCTCATGCTGCCTATCGGTGACTCCCTGGCAACTGGGTGGCCCAGAGCAATATCGCCCATGTACCGTGCTGTCGTTTGCATAGCAATAAATGCTACCAAGGGATAGCATATCATTGATATGCAAAGTAAACAAGGTGGGCGAAAGCACCGAGCCTTGGGGGACCCCAGCATTAACTGACATGAGCTGTGAAGCATGTCCATTAACGAGGACACGCATTCTACGCTCATGCAGAAAGCTGGAGATCCATTTACACAAGTTGTCGGGGAGCCCATATGCCGGAAGCTTGGAGAGAAGGGCACGATGCCAGACCCTATCAAATGCCTTAGCAATGTCGAGACTCACGGCTAAAGCCTCGCCATGCTTATCCATCGCCTCACCCCAGCAATGTAGCACGTACGCCAGAAGGTCACCCGTTGACCGTTTCGACCGAAAGCCGTATTGACGATCGTTGATCAACGAATGATCTTCCAGGTAGCGGACCAACTGTCTGTTAATGATCCACTCCATTACTTTGCACAACACTGAAGTTACGGCGATTGGGCGGTAATTGTTAGGGTCTCACCGATCTCCCTTTTTCGGAATCAGCTGCACATTAGCCTCTCGCCAAGATTGAGCCACAGTACCAGATAGGAGCAATGACCGGTATAAGCGCGTCAACACGGGAGACAACTCGGCTGCACACTTTTTGAGAACTATCGCTGGGATACCGTCCGGACCACTAGACTTATATAAGTCTAGTGGTTGTTGGTTGGTCCGCCAGTGCACGTCCAATCCTGGCGACACGCTCGGCATCCGCTCTAGCGTAGGCCTTCTTGCAGGCCTTAGTGGTATGGTTATATGTATCTAATGATTGTAGCTCCCGCCGCACATCACACTGCCTGATGCGAATATCGGACATAACATGACCACAGTCAGGCAGCGAGGGCGGCGGCATGCCACAATCATCAAGCCGGGAGTTGGCCGCGAAAAGATTTGCCAATAAAGTGGCTTTCTCCTGCGGCGCGTGGGCTAGCGATCCATCTGGATATCTCAGCGGTGGCAGCGATGGGTGACAGAAATTGGATTGGACGGCCTTGGTAAGACTCCAGTACATGCGACTGCTCGATGGTTGGTCCGCCAGTGCACGTCCAATCCTGGCGACACGCTCGGCATCCGCTCTAGCGTAGGCCTTCTTGCAGGCCTTAGTGGTATGGTTGTAGACTGCTTTGAGAGCATTCAGATTCGGATCCTCCATTGCGCGACCCCTAATCCAGGCACGATACGCAGCTTGCTTAGAATTGACAGCATCTGCGCAATCCCGACTGAACCAAGGGCGTCCTCGGCCATTACCAACGACATCAGAGGAAGGAATGTAATATTCCATTCCTAGTCTGATCTCGCCGGCAATAGCTTCAGCACTCGCAGAAGGATCTTTGCCCTCAAAGCAGCACTCCCGCCAAGGAATGGATGCAAAATACTCCCGCATACCATCCCAATCTGCTGACGAATAGTGCCAAATTCTGCGCCTCAACTTTACAAGCCGCGGGGGCGAGGCACATGGCACCGAAGATCTAATTAGGCAGTGATCAGAGGTACCCAGAGGGGCACAAACTGATACACTGTACCCGGATGGGTGATTCGTCAGCAGAAGGTCCAGCAATGAAGGCGTGTGACTTGCCACATCTGGGATTCTGGTGGGCTGATTCACCAGTTGAGACAAATCGTGGGTTAAAGCGGTCTTCGTCGGTCTAGGAGGAACCCAACCAAAACTCATGGTGCGCGTTGAAGTCCCCCAAAACCACCAGCTCCGCTGTTGGAAACTGCTCCAGCGCGTCGTCTGCCGCCTGGCTAATGTAGTTAAATAGCCTAATTGTCTCATCATCCCCGTCATAGGATCTGTAGAGGCACACGTAGACTCGACTCAGAGAGCCAAGGTCCACGTGTACGCATAAGGCGGAAAAGGAAGGGTCCTCGAAGCAGCGCATATGGCGGCAGCAGACATCCGACCGGACGTACAAACACAATCCAGCCTTCGACTTGAAGTTCTCTTCAAGGGAATAGCCGGGATAGTGCAAGTACGCCGTGTCTGCAGGACGGGAAATCTGCGTCTCCGTCAGGAAGAGCATCGCAGGCCGGGCCGTCTCGAGATGGTGGTGGACGGCTTTTAGGTTTGAATGGAGTCCACGGATGTTTGTGAACTCCATTGTGAACGCGGATGTGGGGTTGTGCACCGCTGTATGACCTGCAATTTTATAAATATAAATATAGTTTAAACGGGTACACTTCCTAGGTAGTTCCATTGGCAGCAAGTCAGAATCTGATGATGGGATCCTGGAGAAATCGAGGGAACTCTTCATAACTTTATAGGCAGACTTGAAGCGACTTGGGTATTTTTTTACAGTGACGCGTGCATTTTTTGCTTACACAAAAAAGCGTAATATTTTTTATTTTTTTAACATAAATTTGCTGCACCCCAAAAATCAAGCGTTTGTCTATCATCAAGTTTCGTAAAAATCAAAAAACAGAAAAAAAGCTCCTTCAAAGTAGTTATGAATTAATATTCATAACTACTTTGAAGGAGCTCTTTTTCTGTTTTTTTTTTTCTTCAATACCGTCTGTCACGACATTCTGTTAGCTATCCCTTCCTATCTTTTGATCTCTGCCGCGGTACTGGATTAGTTCCCATCATATCTTCAGGGACGCCAGCAGTCGGTGCGTACCAACGACTCCATGTCAAACTGGTGCAATACCGAGTCTGGTGTCCCTCAAGGCGGTATAATTTCTCCATTGTCATTTTCTATCTTCATAAACCTCATAACACTTGACCTTCAATGTGCGAATCATCTGTATAGGTATGACTTGCAGTTACAGGCTGGCATTGACTGTGTGACCACTGCTGTGGACAAGGTAAATAGGGACCTGGAACATATTAAGTTGGTCAGACACTTTCGGCTTATATGTGAACCCCTTGAAATGCCAGGCTATAATTATAAGCAATCCGAGGACGATAAGTAGGTTGGATATTTCATATATCCCTCGCGTTCTTTTTGATGGCTCTGTCATTCCTTGGTGTTCATGCGTTAAGGACCTCGCTCAACTAACATTCTAACGTTAAAAATAGCTATATAAGGAATGCATTTTGGTCCTAGTCAAATCAAAGTGTGAACGCATTGCTGTATAAATTATAGCATGCTATAACTAACTTATACCCACAAAAGAAGCCCACGAATTCACAGGTAAGAATTATATGAAGCCTTAACAACGGAGATATACTGGTGTTACAGTACCTGCCCAAGATATTTATAAAAGCTTTAGTTACTACTTTGAAAGGTATTACAGTTATGTAGTCGGATCATCTAACACCATAGATGACAAAAAAGTTTCGAATACAGCAATGAACGTTGATATGTCGTTAGTTAAAAATGATTAGCAGCTTCAAACCTTATTTAACTTATTAAAAAAAGCTTGGTTGATACCTTTAGTTATTAAAATGTTGTATCATTATACAACATTTTAGAAAAGTATCAAAAAAGCCGTGACAAAGTTATCTGATACCATTGTATCATTGTATGTATTTTGATACTTTATAAAACAACTGTACTGTTGTTGGTGTCCGATGAGACAAAAAAATCATATAAAAATGATTACCTATCCACATTAATACTGCTGATAATGACATTAATGGCGTTTATATATTCGTGATCGATTTCAAGTCTTTTATGTTTATAAAGAGAATAATTAGGTACTGTCCTTGCGTATTTACTGTAAGAGTACCTATACCATGTTTCTCACCTCAATTTAAACGTGGCTACGATTTACTATTATTTTTTTTTGAAAAGTTATTAAAAATAGTAAAGGTGCTATTAACTTACCATATTAATTAGGCTTTATTCTTATGTCTCAGTATGACGAGCGCAGTGGAATGCCACATAGTACTTTGTAACACAAGGTGCTGGATGGTGTTGCTACTGTTTATGGGTGGTCGTACCATTTACCTTCAGGTGAACGGTAAGCTATAATAAGCTAAAAAAAAGGCTATGGCAGTACTTACTAGGACTACTAGCGTTGCACCACTACCCACACAAGCAGCACTCGTGAACGGGTGCTGCTTGTGTGGGCTGGTCTACCCATTTCGCTTACTTTGTCTCAGAACTAGTAGTTATGAATACCTTTATTGGACAAGTATATATCATAAAATGATTGCGTGATTCCTGAGAGGGTTGTACACTCGTGTGGGAGTTGAGAATTTATTATGACGCAAGTAAATATATGAACTGCTCTAAACAAAATAAAAATCTGTATTTGTATTATGCACTGTACCTAGTTTATACCTTTGAACTGATTTTGAAATAACAACCCTAGAGTTTGTTGCCCGTTCTTCTCTGGTTTTGTTTACGCGGAGAAAGTGAATTAATACTACCGCCCAGTGTTCAAGGGGAACGACTGAGCGGTTATGTTGGGTTCACCGTGCCTTACGACCCGACGTTGAGCCGCCCGGAGAGATGGAAAACGTTGGGCAACCGCCGGGCCGAGTCCCTAACCTATGAACACCGCACGGCATACACCAAAACTCCGCGGTGGCCATCTTCGGCGCATTAGGAACGGCTGCGGGCTTCCTCCGACTCACGTCTAAGTTGTCGACCGCAACCGCCCCTGCGCGTACCGCTATTGCGGTCCGTCTCCTGTTGTTGGGGGGGCTCAGAAGCCCCCGTACTCCGAAGGACGCCCTCGGCGTCAAAGGCAGCGTGAGGCCTAACCGCCACGCTACCGTCCATCACGGGGGTTCTTCTCTGGTGGGAACTGCTTTTCGAACTGGTGGTAGAGTTAATATTGACTGAATCAAAGTAATGTTTACTATTTTATGGATTGGAATAATGATTGATGATTTAATTTAACTATTAGTAATGGACAACCGACGTGTAATGGCGGCGTGCTATTAGGTTTCATATCATTATTGAGATTTTTGTATGATCAAATATCGCGGGCTTCAGTTAGAAACCATTCCCGTGCTGAGCATCTAAACTGAATCTAGAACTATTTGTAAAAAAACAAATTCAAAATGGCGGTAACTTTTTTGAAATCTAACATTATATCTGCCCTTTATGATATGATGCCCTTAATGAGCGGTTTAGCGGGCAACTTCTCCCGTGAGAATTGTGTGTCACACATGCGCGCGCATCGTAAAATTTCAGTCCCATCAATTTTTCATAACGCGCCTAAAGGAGTATAACTTCAAAAAAATATTATCAATAGAACTGATTTATTTTATCGTGTTTGACATTTCAATCGTAATATCTAAATCTTTATTTGTATAAATCTTGAAGACATGATTTTGTAATCATATCTTCAAGGTATGCGTAGGTAAGTTGGAACACTTTGATCCGGATATTATTCCAAATACCAGATTAAGGACTTCATCGAAATCCGTTTAGTAGTTTTTGCGTGAAAGAGTAACAAACATCCATACATCCAGACATACATACATCCATGAATACTTCCAAACTTTCGCCTTTATAATATTACTAGCGGTAGCAAAGCATAATATTATATTCTGAAATTTATTTTTCTCTCATACAAAACATTTATGTAATATACTCATAATCATAAACCTTCCTCTTGAATCAATCCGTCAACTGGTGCAAGACACATGAAAATAGGTTTGGTAGTTTTTGAGTTTATAAAAAGATAAAAAAATAGTCTGTCCTTCCCTGGATCTCAAACTGTCTTCATACGTATTCTCTCGTAGTTCCAAGTCACAATTTCTGTGGAGCACCGATTAGTGTCATTATCGTAGAATGTGATGAGAGCAATCGCAAGTCACATAAGTTTTAATAAAAGTTTAAGACCAGCTGCGCATTTAAGACCAACGAAGGGTTCGCCTGGTCATCCCATCTCCTTGTTAAATGAATGCTCTAAGTTACGCGATTCTTTTGATTAATAATGCGGGTAGGTCGACTCAACATTTTTTTATTTCGAATTTTGATCTAAATATACATAACAATGACGATTGGTGCACGGAGGTAGACCGCGCCAAATCTCTTAACAATTGGTACGGTTACGAGTGCCTATCACGTATTGGTAATTGTTTAAAGGGTGACGCACGGACGTGGCTTAACAAATGGGTATCGAGTGATCGTACGTGGTGTAATTTTAAGAGAGAATATAGGCCTTTATGTAAAAGAAAAACCGATGTTGGGAACATTTTAGCGAATGTTATTAATAGCAACTCAGACAAATACTCTACGTATTCAGAATACGCGCGTCGTTTGCTACTGGCGGAATACGAATGCGGATTTTTTATACCAGTGTTTTTCAACCTGTAGGTCGTGATCCCCTCGGGGGTCGCGAAGCTTCTATAAGGGGGTCGCAGGTGGTCATGAAAAATAGGTACCTCAGTATAAAAAAAGCAATAAAGTTGAAAAAGATTGGACATTTATAATATATTTATCCATTTCTTATTGTAAAAATTTGTGTGGATTGAATATTTTTAACATAATAAAATACATGAAAAATAGTTAAGGGAGGGAGGGGGCGGGGGGTCGCGGAATATTTATTTACACTACAGGGGTCGTGAAAAAAAAAAAGGTTTAAAATCACTGTTTTATACTATTCAAGTTAACAATAAACCTATTCGTACGTCTCAGTCGAGGCGCAAATATTTTTCAGTCTCAAATTTATAAAGGCTTTTTTTTATTAAATCTACTAATCAAAAACACAACACATTGTATTTTAATTGAACACTTCTTATTTAATTCATTCTGTAAACGGGCAGCCCTACCGTGTGTACGCCTTCCACCAGTGCAAGTTAAAATTACCTAGTAGGTAATTAAAATAATCAGAGCTGCGAACTTTATTCTATAGAAAACTTTATTGTACACAATCACACAGCCATAATCCTACACAATTATTGCATTACTTTACACATTGCCGGTGGCAGTAAATTATTTTATACAATGCCTGGGTATTGCATACATTGCCTAAATAAAATATGTAATGCATAAACCCAATATCGCTCCCCGACCTTGGATTCGAACCTGAGACCTCGGCGTGATAGTTTTACCGCGTACAGTGTAGGTACACAATACAAATAAGTACGCCATCGAGGCATGTGTATATACATATACACTCACGCCTTTTATTCCCGAAGGGGTAGGCAGAGGCGCAACTAGTGCACCCACTTTTCGCCATTATTCCGTCCCATGATGTGATAGGGGGCGAGCCTATCGCCATATCGGGCACAAATTCCAGACTCCGAGCTGATACTGAATAGAAAAACACAATATCACTTTGCCCGACCCGGGGATCGAACCCGAGACCTCAGCATCGCAGTCGTACCGTAATACAACTACGCCACCGAGGCAGTCCATGCAGGCAGGCATGTGTGTTTATAATTTATTACAATGCCATGACTGCCTCGGTGGCGTAGTTGTATTACGGTACGACTGCAATGCTGAGGTTTTGGGTTCGATCCCCGGGTCGGATAAGATAAGATAAGATAATTTTTATTTGTTTTAACATGAGTATACATACGCACATGAGTATGCAAGATGTTTCATAATTACAGTAGAGACATCATGTTTAGCCGCAGCAGCGGCGTACAAATATCATACAAAATCAATTTTAATAGTATTTACGTCACACATTAACTTTTAAAATTATTCATTATTTTTATAAGGTCATTAATGTAGTAGTATAATTATTAGGTACGTCCTGGTATTATAAACTTATTCACATACATGTCAAATTACATTATTAATATAGTTACATTTATTGTGCAATTATTATTACAATATTATGTCAAAGTAAATTTATTCCGTTTATTATTTATAAATAACATATAATATATCATAATCGGACAAACTGATATTGAGTTTTTCTACTCTGTATCAGCCCGGAGTCTGGAATTTGTGCCTCATATGGCGTTAGGCTCGCCCCTATCACATCATGGGACAGAATACAGTGATAAGTAGGTGTATTAGTTGCGCCTCTGCCTACCCCTTCGAGGACAGAGAGCGTGATTGTGTTTGTATGTAAAATGATAAGCTTTAGGTAACTGATATTGTTGTGCAAAAATATGACTTCGAACATATCTGATAGAGTCTGATTTATTTAATTGTGAGTCTTATTAAACGGCTGTAATATTGGATATTGATTGAAAATTAAATAACTTTTAATGTTTCACTTCGTAGTTATAACTATTTTGCCCTGCATTTTGAATTGGAGTTGTTTCTTTTCGGAGTAATTAAGGCCTAAGGCAGAACTGATTGTAGTAAAAATGAAGCTGTTATATCTATGGTAAGACGTATTTACATTTTATACCGTAGTTTGGAACTATTTAAGAAAATACACTGACAAAATATTGCCATATTTGTAAGAGAACTTTATACAAAAAATATGTAATAATTTCCAACCATTCATATTTGTACATTTAATTAATTTACATTTATATAGCTTATAAATAACATCGTAATGTCTATTTCTGACACCGAACGGCAATGTATGCATTATTGTGTTCCGGTTTGAAGAACATTTTGGCCAATATACAATTCCTGGTTAATAGAACTTATCTCTGATGGCACAGAGCGCAGAACTACTCCAGTGATTTGAATTTCGTAGTTCTGGATAGTGTGGCTATTGTTTATCGACGCTCTTGACACTTCCCACCAGATGAGGTACTAGCTCTTCTCGACGGAGTATAAAAAAAAGCTTCAGGTATTAATTTTTAATCGTTCTAAATGTAAACATAAATCTCCATTCAAATGTATTAAGAAGTAAAATTATTACAATGGAGAATGTAACTTTTGCCCTTAAAATCCTCTGAATTCTGCATAAAAGCTTCGAAGTCGGCTTTAGATGTTACTACCTTGCGGAATAACACAACAGCATAGCCTTCCATTGCTTCATAGTATGATGCGAAATAATTGTCGTTCAGAAGCCTCAGCACGTGAGCTTTAGGAAAGACTTCTCCACACGAACAAACTGCAGGATAATCCTTTTTCACAGCTAGTTCCACTTCCTTCACGCTCTTCAACAAATCCGGCATCAAATTTCCTTCTGTATTCAGTTGTCTGTTGTGCATCTTCAGCACTGGAAATACTTCACCATTGCAGGTGCATTGGTGTTCAGATTTCGTAATACCAAATTTCTCACAATCGGAAATTATATTGCTACCATCCATCGACGTCGCCATTAATGTCCACTCACCAATAAGTTTGTCGTAATCGCTCGCACTCGAGAGCGCGGCGACCGTCAGTAGGATCAGCAGCTTGAACATTTCGTATGTACTCGCGCGCTTGTGTCAGCTCGGACAGTGGTGCACGAACGTTATAACCCCTTTACATATTTCTAACTTTGTGTATTTAACCTCTGACATGTGACTATATTTAGTTCAAAATTTGATTAGATAAAACCCGTGTGTTTACGTAGACAATTAAGAGGAGAATGGCAAAGCTGGCAAAGTATATTGTGCAAGTACAGATAAAACTAAGATTCCCTTGCGTTTTAACCGACTTCAAAAAAAGGTGGAAGTTCTCAATTCGTCGGTTTTTTTTTTTATGTATGTTTCCCGATTACTCCAAGACACCTGGACCGGTTCGGAAAATGCTTTTTAGTTTAAACGGGTACACTTCCTAGGTAGTTCCATAGGCAGCAAGTCAGGATCTGATGATGGGATCCTGGAGAAATCGTGGGAACTCTTCAAAACTTTATAGGCAGACTTGAAGCGACTTGGGTGTTTTTTTTTACAGTGCCGCGTGCATTTTTTGCTAACACAAAAAAGCGTAATATATTTTATTTTTTTAACAAAAATTTGCTGCACCCCAAAAATCAAGCGTTTGTCTGTCAACAAATTTCGTATTAATTCATAACTATTTTGAAGGAACTTTCTTTTTTGTTTTTTTTTCTTCAATACCGTCAGTCACGACATTCTGTTAGCTGTCCCTTCCTATCTTTTGATCTCTGCCGCGGTACTGAATTAGTTCCCATCATATCTTCAGGGACGCCAGCAGTCGGTACGTACCAACGACTCCATGTCAAACTGGTGCAATACCGAGTCTGGTGTCCCTCAAGGCGGTATAATTTCTCCATTGTTATTTTCTATCTTCATAAACCTCATAACACTTGACCTTCAATGTGCGTATCATCTGTATAGCTATGACTTGCAGTTACAGGCTGGCATTGACTGTGTGACCACTGCTTTGGACAAGGTAAATAGGGACCTGGAACATATTAAGTTGGTCAGACACTTTCGGCTTATATTTGAACCCCTTGAAATGCAAGGCTATAATTATAGGCAATCCGAGGACGATAAGTAGGTTGGATATTTCATATATCCCTCATGTTCTTTTTATTTTATTTTATTTTATTTTATTTGGGATAATAAACAATTATGTAATAAGACTTAAACTAATAACAATAGTAGGTATAGGTAACATGATAATTACATAACCAACACCATTATCCACCGAGTAATATTTAGAAAGTGGTACAGAGTAAAAAAGAGCGGTTATAAATTTACTATACAAGGAAAAATAAGAAAATAACTACGAGAAGTTTACATCACTCATCATAACTTTGAAAAACAGCATTAAAATTGGGTAAGAAATGATTCGGTAGGTAATTGTAATTACAACATCCAAACATTGCACAAACTTTCGAAGATATTAGTGGGAAGATGAATTATTGTAGTCTACACATAACTTATTAAGAACAGCTTTTTTAAATTTGTACAAAGACATAATAAATAGGTCCATATCGGAGAGGTGATCATTATAGCACTGCATAATACGGCGCAAGGGAGCTCGTTCTCCAGCTTTGGTTCTGCATGGCTTTGGAGCAAATGTTCGGTGTGTGTACGCATCACGAATGCGTTGAGAGCTGCTAGGAATACGTAGATAAATGTGATTAGTCAGTTGATTGCAGTCAATATAGTTCCTACAGATCTTATAAAGAAATATAGTATCTAACAATACACGTCTATTAATTAAGCTAGACAAGGAGAATTTACTCAGAAGATTATGATACGAAGACCAGGAGCGATGGCATCTATAATTGACAGAGCGAAGGTACTTTTTTTGAACTGACTCCAGTTGATCAATGTACTTAAGGTAAATAGGGTTCCATACTTGCGTAGCGTACTCCAATTGAGGTCTTATAAGTGTTTTATAGAGAGCTAAATAAGAGGTGGGTTTTTTGAAAGCCTTACAAGTTCTCATAACAAAGCCATACATCTGAAATGCTTTATTAGTAATATTGGTGACATGCACGGCAAAGTGAAGACATGAATCAAAGGTAATGCCAAGATCCTTAATAAGTGAAACGGATTCTAAAGGAGAATTGCAGAGGTTATAAGTATATTGGATATTGTATTTCTTTTTTGAGAAGGTTATAGATTTGCATTTTGTAATATTTAATTGTAGTTTATTTATTTGACAATAATTCGACAGACGGTCTAAGTCCTGTTGAAGTTTATCACAGTCATCAGTACTTTTAATAGTCCGAAAAATTTTAAGATCGTCTGCATACAATAAGAAGTGTGTGTTTACAAAACACGAATTAATATCATTTATGAATAGAATGAAAAGAAGCGGACCGAGAATAGAGCCCTGTGGTACGCCAGACGACACACATACATCGTCAGAGGAATAGCCATGTAAGACGACTCGCTGTGTTCGATTTGTGACATATGAGTTGAACCATCTTAGTAAGTTCCCGCGAATTCCATTGTATGCTATTTTTTCAAGAAGTATTTTGTGATCGACCTTATCGAACGCCTTACAGAAGTCTGTATAAACAGAATCTGTCTGGTGTCTGTTATCAATGTTATCAAACAGAAATTGTGTGTATAATATGAGGTTACTAACTGTTGAACGTCTTTTAACAAATCCGTGTTGTTGCGGAATAATAACGTTATGTAGGCTTGGGTAGATGGCATTGTGTACTAAACGTTCCAGGACTTTCGATAAGGTGGATAGCATTGAAATGGGACGATAATTGGTGACTTCATTTTTTCTACCGCTTTTAAAAACTGGAGTAATATTCGCGGATTTCCAAATTTGGGGAACCTGACCTTCGCGTAGGCTGCTATTAAATAAGTAAAATAGCGGAGTACCTATGGTCTTAGCTGTATGCTTGAGGAAAAAAGGTGGTATACCGTCTGGCCCACACCCCTTATTCACATCTAAAGATTTAAGTTGAGTAATAATGCTATTTTTAGAAAACGATATTTCAGAAATAATTATATTATCAGGTGAGAAAGACTGCGCGTCGAAACTTACGTCGAAATTATGCCTCTTTTCATAAACAGAATTAAAGAATTCCGAGAATAACGTACAAGCTTCTTCAGGGTTCTTAGAAATGATATTATTGAATGAAACAGTATCCAGTATGACAGATTTGTCTTTGCAATTTTTAACATAAGACCAAAATTTTTTTATGTCTGTTTGTAAAGTAGATTCAATGGAGTTTATATATGAATTAAAACAATCGGAACACAGCAGCTGAAACCTTTTACGTAGAATCATAAATTCTACGTAATCACTTTTATTATTATATTTTTTCCACTTCCGCCAAGCTCGATCTTTATTTTTAAATACATGTATTAGCGGTCGAGAGAACCAGATTGGGAATTCTTTAGATTTTACGGGTCGACGTGGTATGTGTTTTCTTATAATGCTGTGAATAATTTCATAAAATTTTGAGGTTGCAACCTCCAACGGCAAGTTATTCAAAGACTTCTCCCAGTCCACATTACTTATATCATTATTAATATCAATATACTTTCCCTCATTGAAACGGTACGTGGGTGCAGAATTATGAGGCATAGTTTTGCGCATTGAATTGAATGAAACACTAGCGAGAAGGGAGGGGTGAAAGTTGTCCTCAGGTACCAAACAATTAAATGGACGACCACAAGAGCAATAATCAAGATTACTGATAAACAGGTCAAGTATACGGTCTGTGGAATTTTTTATTTTATTATATTGCTTTGAATTTGTAAATGACAATAAGTTCGACATCAGTACTGATTTATTAGACGACTCGTTTGTGATAAGTGGGATTAATGCAGTTGGCCCGTAGTCGTGCCATTCAATAGAGGGTAGATTAAAGTCCCCGAGAATAAAAAAATTACTGATCATAGGTAATGTTAACTCGTGTTGTAATGCGTTGAAAAATAAATTATAAGTATCTATATTTTGATTCGGCGGTATATAAACACCGCATAAAGCATTATAATTACCTAACTTATTCGTACGGAATTTCAAAAAGACATAATCAACGTTTACGGGTATGTTGTGATAGCAACCATCGCGAGTTGCCGGTGAAGTAAAAATATTACAGCGTGCGACATCCCAATCATGTTGAACTGCAATCAGAACGCCGCCGCCATCCGACTTACCACAGGCCTCCCGGTCCCTATCACAACGATATACTTTATAACGGGAGTCAAACAATTCGCAGTCTCCGATATTGGGCGCGAGCCATGTTTCCGTTAATATAATAATGTCGTGTGAATCTAGTAATGCATTGTTAAATAATGTATTTAATTTAGTTCTCAAACCTCTGCAATTTTGATAGTATATTGATATATTATTATTACTTTGTGAATCGAATTATATAAAATGGAACATAACTGTCGAATTAATATTAAATTAAAGCTATTGCATTTCTATTAAACGGAAGTAGTGGCACAATAATATATAGTGAGTATGAGAGTACATAGTATTCACCGTGCCGACCATAACACCACAATATACTAAGTAATAAATAAGTAAACACTCGTAATAAAATATAATGGTATTGTGTTGATAATGGACACGAGTAATGTTTTAACCACGATTTTATAAATATAATAAACAAATTATAGACTTTAGATAATAAATATAATACGATAAGACTAAATTTAACTGATGCGAACAGTTTGTGTGATAGTTTGAAATGTAGGGTATCAAGTGAAAACAAATTGCGAGCATTACCTGTGAATCGCACATTTTTAATGGCTCTGTCATTCCTTGGTATTCATGCGTTAAGGACCTCGCTCAACTAACATTCTAACTTTAAAAATAGCTATATAAGGAATGCATTTTGGTCCTAGTCAAATAAAAGTGTGAACGCATTGCTGTATAAATTATAGCATGCTATAACTAACTTATACCCACAAAAGAAGCCCACGAATTTACAGGTAAGAATTGTATGAAGCCTTAACAACGGAGATATACTGGTGTTACAGTACCTGCCCAACATATTTATAAAAGCTTTAGTTACTACTTTGAAAGGTATTACAGTTATGTAATCGGATCATCTAACACCATAGATGACAAAAAAGTTTCGAATACAGCAATGAACGTTGATATGTCGTTAGTTAAAAATGATTAGCAGCTTCAAACCTTATTTAACTTATTAAAAAAAGGTTCGTTGATACCTTTAGTTATAAAAATATTGTATCATTACACAACATTTGATACCATTGTATCAGATAACTTTGTCACCGCTTTTTCGATACTTTATAAAGCAACTGTACTGTTGTTGGTGTCCGATGAGACTAAAAAATCATATAAAAATTATTACCTATCCACATTAATACTGCTGATAGTGACATTAACCCCTGGAATGCCGGGCTCAGTTTGCGTAAAAAACGCTTGCGTGCCGCCCATACATTTGAAAAAATCGTATTTTAGGTGTAAAGGATGTTCCAATTTACACACCATAAAATTCTTTTAGTACGAATTTTGAAATTATTTATTTACTTATTTATTATGGATCAAAGGTCACTAAAATATTTAGAAACATTGTGAGAATTGGCATAGACGGCCGCCATTTTGAATTTCTTCGTTTTAAGGCCAATTGACTTCAAAATCGATATCTGGGCAGGCCTGTAGGTACAAAATACGGATCCAATATTAGAGTTGAAAAAAATGGCCGCCATTTTGAATTTCTTTGTTTTAAGGCCAATCGGCCTCAAAATCGATATCTGGGCAGGCCTTTAGGTACAGAAGACGGATCCAATGTTAGAATTGAAAAAAGTGGCCGCCATTTTGAATTTCTTTGTTTTAAGGCCAATCGACCTCAAAATCGATATCTGGGCAAGCCTTTAGGTACAGAAGACGGATCCAATGTTAGAATTGAAAAAAGTGGCCGCCATTTTGAATTTCTTTGTTTTAAGGCCAATCGACCTCAAAATCGATATCTGGGCAAGCCTTTAGGTACAAAAGACGGATCCAATGTTAGAATTGAAAAAAGTGGCCGCCATTTTGAATTTCTTTGTTTTAAGGCCAATCGACCTCAAAATCGATATCTGGGCAAGCCTTTAGGTACAGAAGACGTATCCAATGTTAGAATTGAAAAAAGTGGCTGCCATTTTGAATTTCTTTGTTTTAAGGCCAATCGACCTCAAAATCGATACCTGGGCAAGCCTTTAGGTACAGAAGATGGATCCAATGTTAGAATTGAAAAAAGTGGCCGCCATTTTGAATTTCTTTGTTTTAAGGCCAATCGACCTCAAAATCGATATCTGGGCAAGCCTTTAGGTACAGAAGACGGATCCAATGTTAGAATTGAAAAAAGTGGCCGCCATTTTGAATTTCTTTGTTTTAAGGCCAATCGACCTCAAAATCGATATCTGGGCAAGCCTTTAGGTACAAAAGACGGATCCAATGTTAGAATTGAAAAAAGTGGCCGCCATTTTGAATTTCTTTGTTTTAAGGCCAATCGACCTCAAAATCGATATCTGGGCAGGCCTTTAGGTACAGAAGACGTATCCAATGTTAGAATTGAAAAAAGTGGCCGCCATTTTGAATTTCTTTGTTTTAAGGCCAATCGACCTCAAAATCGATATCTGGGCAAGCCTTTACGTACAGAAGACGGATCCAATGTTAGAATGGAAAAAAGTGGCCGCCATTTTGAATTTCTTTGTTTTAAGGCCAATCAGCCTCAAAATCGATATCTGGGCAGACCTTTAGGTACAAAGGACGGATCCAATGTTAGAATTGAAAAAAGTGGCCGCCATTTTGAATTTCTTTGTTTTAAGGCCAATCGACCTCAAAATCGATATCTGGGCAAGCCTGTAGGTACAAAAGACGGATCCAATGTTAGAATTGAAAAAGTGGCCACCATTTTGAATTTCTTTGTTTTAAGACCAATCGACCTCAAAATCGATACTTGGGCATGCCATCGTTTTGTTTTGACACTAATGGGATTTAAGATAGATATTTGGGCTTGTCTTTAGCCAAACAGAATAAATCGAGGTTGTAATTTTACTAATTTAACAATTTAAATACGCAATCGGATCAAAATTAGATACTTTTAAAAATGAATAAGGTAAATCAACCTGAGTAGCCTTTTAAGTCTGGTGATGGGGGGTAAATAAATAAAAAGATACAGTAATTTAATGGCCAACCAACAGGGCATAACGATGTGGGGGAAGAAAAATATAATAAGATAATTTCTACTACGCGGCTAATTATTCTTATAGCAATCGTTGAATTGTTAACGACTCCCTGATTTTTAACCGATTTTGATGCTTTCACAAAAGAATTTACTTTATTTGCTGTTTGCTGCCACGGGACACTTTTTCTTCTTCAATTCTTAATTTTGCAACATAACAAAGCTGCGTAATTGAAGAGAATTGAATAAGCATTGATGGTGGCCATAATATTTAAAAAATCTATAATTAAAACGTACTATAGTTTGTAGCCATGTCCAGCGGGTTTTGATTTTAAAACCAATAGCCCTTAAAACAAGAACATTTAACATGGAATGCAGTTCTTAAAATTCCAACCTCGAGTTATTCTACTTGGCGAAAGACAAGCCCAAATATCTATCTTTCCTCTCGCGGAAGGAGAGTGCCGAGAGGGATCGCCAGCGCAGTGGTGATCCCTCCCGCCGCCAGACGAGACGTAGGAGGCGTCGGGTGGATGACTGACCGACATCTCCCGCCCTGTGGATTGGGGGCGTTGGAGAATTCCACCACGGTATCCCCTGCCTGTCGTAAAAGGCGACTAATAGGGGCCTCCAGGGGTCACGGGTGGGAGGGAGGGGCCGTCCACCTATTAGTCTAGCCAACTTCTGTGACCCCCGTGATGGACGGCAGCGTGCCTCACGCTGCCTCGGACGCCAAGGGCGTCCTTCGGTGTACGGGGGCTTCTGAGCCCCCGCAACAACAGGAGACGGACCGCAACAGCGGTACGCGCAGGGGCGGTTGCGGACGACAACTTAGACGTGAGTCGGAGGAAGCCCGCAGCCGCCCCTAATGCGCCGAAGATGGCCACCGCGGAAAAAAAATCTATCTTAAATACAATCAGTCTTAAAACAAAGAAGTTCAAAATGGCGACCACTTTTCTTAAGTCTTAACATTAAATAATTATGACTTTTACTATCAATGCCATGCCCAGTATCGATTTTGAGGTCAATTGGCCTTTAAACAAAGAAATTCAAAATGGCACCCACTTTCAATTCCAACATTGGATCCGTCTTTTGTACTTAAAGGCCTGCCCAGATATCGATTTTGAGGTCCATTTGCCTTAAATTAAAGAAATTCAAAATGGCGGCCATTTTTTTCAATTCTAACATTAGATCCGTCTTTTGTACATACAGCCTTGCCCAGATATCGATTTTGAGGTCAATTGGCCTTAAAACAAAGAAATTGAAAATGACGGCCACTTTTTTTCATTCTAACATTGGATCCGTCTTCTGTACCTAAAGGGCTGCCCAGATATCGATTTTGAGGTCGATTGCCCTTAAAACAAAGAAATTCAAAATGGCGGCCACTTTTTTCAATTCTAACATTGGAACCATCTTCTGTACCTAAAGGCTTGCCCAGATATCGATTTTGAGGTCAATTGACCTTAAAACAAAGAAATTCAAAATGGCGGCCACTTTTTTCCATTCTAACATTGGATCCGTCTTCTGTACATAAAGCCTTGCCCAGATATCGATTTTGAGGTCGATTGGCCTGAAAACAAAGAAATTCAAAATGGCGGCCACTTTTATACATTCTAACATTGGATCCGTCTTCTGTACCTAAAGGCTTGCCCAGATATCGATTTTGAGGTCGATTGGTCTTAAAACAAAGAAATTCAAAATGGCGGCCACTTTTTCAATTCTAACATTGAATCCGTCTTTTGTACATACAGGCTTGCCCAGATATCGATTTTGAGGTCGATTGGCCTTAAAACAAAGAAATTCAAAATGGCGACCACTTTTTCAATTCTAACATTGGATCCGTCTTCTGTACCTAAAGGCTTGCCCAGATATCGATTTTGAGGTCGATTGGTCTTAAAACAAAGAAATTCAAAATGGCGGCCACTTTTTCAATTCTAACATTGAATCCGTCTTTTGTACATACAGGCTTGCCCAGATATCGATTTTGAGGTCGATTGGCCTTAAAACAAAGAAATTCAAAATGGCGACCACTTTTTCAATTCTAACATTGGATCCGTCTTCTGTACCTAAAGGCTTGCCCAGATATCGATTTTGAGGTCGATTGGCCTTAAAACAAAGAAATTCAAAATGGCGGCCACTTTTTTCAATTCTAACATTGGATCCGTCTTCTGTACCTAAAGGCCTGCCCAGATATCGATTTTGAGGTCGATTGGCCTTAAAACAAAGAAATTCAAAATGGCGGCCACTTTTTTCAATTCTAACATTGGAGCCGTCTTTTGTACTTAAAGCCATGTCCAGGTATCGATTTTGAGGTCAATCGACCTCAAAACAAAAAAGTTCAAAATGGCGGCCACTTTTCTCAATTCTCATATATGATTAAGATTTGCATCCAATGGAAACAAAAAATAAGCTAAAAAGAAACCACCTGTAGATGTTCAGTTTTCATACATTTGGCAGAAATCGGCCCGAGCGTGGATCCACGCTCTCGGCAGAGTTTGAACACTTTTTTTGAGCGTGGATCCACGCTCCCGGCACGCGAGGGCTTAATGGCGTTTATATATACGTGATCAGTTTCAAGTCTTTTATGTTTATAAAGAGAATAATTACTGTCCTTGCAAATTTACTGTAAGTGTACCTATACCATATTTCTCACCTCAATTTAAACGTGGCTACGATTTACTATTAATTTTAATGAAAAGTTATTAAAAATTGTAAAGGTGCTATTAACTTACCATATTATTTAGGCTTTATTCTTATCTCTCAGTATGACGAGCGCAGTGGAATGCCTCATAGTACTTTGTAACTCTAGGTGATGGATGGTGTTGCTACTGTTTATGGGTGGTCGTACCATTTACCTTCAGGTGAACGGTAAGCTATAATAAGCTAAAAAAAGGCTATAGCAGTACTTACTAGGACTACTAACGTTGCACCACTACCCACATAAGCAGCACCCGCGAACGGGTGCTGCTTGTGTGGGCTGGTCTACCCATTTCGCTTACTATGTCTCAGAACTAGTAGTTATGAATACCTTTATTGGACAAGTATAGATCATAAAATGATTTAGTGATTCCTGAGATGGTTGTACACTCGTGTGGGAGTTGAGAATTTATTATGACGCAAGTAAATATATGAACTGCTCTAAACAAAATAAAAATCTGTATTTGTATTATGCACTGTACCTAGTTTATACCTTTGAACTGATTTTGAAATAACAACCCTAGAGTTTGTTGCCCGTTCTTCTCTGGTTTTGTTTACGCGGAGAAAGTGAATTAATACTACCGCCCAGTGTTCAAGGGGAACGACTGAGCGGTTATGTTGGGTTCACCGTGCCTTACGACCCGACGCTGAGCCGCCCGGAGAGATGGAAAACGTTGGGCAACCGCCGGGCCGAGTCCCTAACCTATGTACACCGCACGGCATACCAACCAAAACTCCGCGGTGGCCATCTTCGGCGCATTAGGAACGGCTGCGGGCTTCCTCCGACTCACGTCTAAGTTGTCGACCGCAACCGCCCCTGCGCATACCGCTATTGCGGTCCGTCTCCTGTTGTTGGGGGGGGCTCAGAAGCCCCCGTACTCCGAAGGACGCCCTCGGCGTCAAAGGCAGCGTGAGGCCTAACCGCCACGCTAGGTACCGTCCATCACGGGGGTTCTTCTCTGGTGGGAACTGCTTTTCGAACTGGTGGTAGAGTTAATATTGACTGAATCAAAGTAATGTTTACTATTTTATGGATTGAAATAATGATTGATGATTTAATTTAACTATTAGTAATGGACAACCGACGTGAAATGGCGGCGTGCTATTAGGTTTCATATCATTATTGAGATTTTTGTATGATCAAATATCGCGGGCTTCAGTTAGAAACCATTCCCGTGCTGAGCATCTAAACTGAATCTAGAACTATTTGTAAAAAAACAAATTCAAAATGGCGGTAACTTTTTTGAAATCTAACATTAAATCTGCCCTTTATGATATGATGCCCTTAATGAGCGGTTTAGCGGGCAACTTCTCCCGTGAGAATTTTGTGTCACACATGCGCGCGCATCGTAAAATTTCAGTCCCATTTTTCATAACGCGCCTAAAGGAGTATAACTTCAAAAAAATATTATCAATAGAACTGATTTATTTTATCGTGTTTGACATTTCAATCGTAATATCTAAATCTTTATACAAAATCATGTCTTCAAGGTATGCGTAGGTAAGTTGGAACACTTTGATCCGGATATTATTCCAAATACCAGATTAAGGACTTCATCGAAATCCGTTTAGTAGTTTTTGCGTGAAAGAGTAACAAACATCCATACATCCAGACATACATACATCCATGAATACTTCAAAACTTTCGCCTTTATAATATTACTAGCGGTAGCAAAGCATAATATTATATTCTGAAATTTATTTTTCTCTCATACAAAACATTTATGTAATATACTCATAAACCTTCCTCTTGAATCAATCCGTCAACTGGTGCAAGACATATGAAAATACGTTCGGTAGTTTTTAAGTTTATAAAAAGGTAAAAAAATAGTCTGTCCTTCCCTGGATCTCAAACTATCTTCATACGTATTCTCTCGTAGTTCCAAGTCACAATTTCTGTGGAGCACCGATTAGTGTCATTATCGTAGAATGTAATGAGAGCAATCGCAAGTCACATGGGTTTTAATAAAAGTTTAAGACCAGCTGCGCATTTACGACCAACGAAGGGTTCGCCTGGTCATCCCATCTCCTTGTTAAATGAATGCTCTAAGTTGACGCGATTCTTTTGATTAATAATGCGGGTAGGTCGACTCAATATTTTTTTATTTCGAATTTTGATCTAAATATACATAACAATGACGATTGGTGCGCGGAGGTAGACCGCGCCAAATCTCTTAACAATTGGTACGGTTACGAGTGCCTATCACGTATTGGTAATTGTTTAAAGGGTGACGCACGAACGTGGCTTAACAAATGGGTATCGAGTGATCGTACGTGGAGTAATTTTAAGAGAGAATATAGGCCTTTGTGTAAAAAAAAAACGATGTTGGGAACATTTTAGCGAATGTTATTAATAGCAACTCGGACAAATACTCTACGTATTCAGAATACGCGCGTCGTTCGCTACTGGCGGAATACGAATGCGGATTTTTTGTACCAGTGTTTTTCAACCTATAGGTCGCGATCCCCTCGGGGGTCGCGAAGCTTCTATAAGGGGGTCGCAGGTGGTCATGAAAAATAGGTACCTCAGTATAAAAAAAGCAATAAAGTTGAAAAAGATTGGACATTTATAATATATTTATCCATTTCTTATTGTAAAAAATTGTGTGGATTTAATATTTTTAACATAATAAAATACATGAAAAATAGTTACGGGAGAGGGCGGGGGGTCGCGGAATATTTATTTACACTACTGGGGTCGTGTCATGAAAAAGGTTGAAAATCACTATTTTATACTATTCAATTTAACAATAAACCTTTTCGTATGTCTCAGTCGAGGCGAAATATTTTTCAGTCTCAAATTTATAAAGTTTTTTTTTTAATTAAATCTACTAATCAAAAACACAACACATTGTATTTTAATTGAACATATCTTATTTAATTCATTCTGTAAACGGGCAGCCCTAGTGTGTATGCCTTCCACCAGTGCAAGTTAAAATGACCTAGTAAGTAATTAAAATAATCAGAGCTGCGAACTTTATTCTATAGAAAACTTTATTGTACACAATCACACAGCCATAATCCTACACAATTATTGCATTACTTTACACATTGCCGGTGGCAGTAAATTATTTTATACAATGCCTGGGTATTGCATACATTGCCTGAATAAAATATGTAATGCATAAACCCAATATCGCTCCCCGACCCTGGATTCGAACCTGAGACCTCGGCGTGATAGTTTTACCGCGTACAGTGTAGGTACACAATACAAATAAGTACGCCATCGAGGCATGTGTATATACATATACACTCACGCCTTTTGTCCCCGAAGGAGTAGGCAGAGGCGCAACTAGTGCACCCACTTTTCGCCATTATTCCGTCCCATGATGTGATAGGGGGCGAGCCTATCGCCATATCGGGCACAAATTCCAGACTCCGAGCTGATACTGAATAGAAAAACACAATATCACTTTGCCCGACCCGGGGATCGAACCCGAGACCTCAGCATCGCAGTCGTACCGTAATGCAACTACTGCTAATGCGTTTTGGGTTCGATCCCCGGGTCGGGCAAAGTGATATTGTGTTTTTCTATTCAGTATCAGCTCGGAGTCTGGAATTTGTGCCTGATATGGCGTTAGGCTCGCCCCCTATCACATCATGGGACAGAATACGGTGATAAGTAGGTGTATTAGTTGCGCCTCTGCCTACCCCTTCTAGGACAGAGAGCGTGACTGTGTTTGTATGTAAAATGATAAGCTTTAGGTAACTGATATTGTTGTGCAAAAATATGACTTCGAACATATCTGATAGAGTCTGATTTATTTAATTGTGAGTCTTATTAAACGGCTGTAATATTGGATATTGATTGAAAATTAAATAACTTTTAATGTTTCACTTCGTAGTTATAACTATTTTACCCTGCATTTTGAATTGGAGTTGTTTCTTTTCGGAGTAATTAAGGCCTAAGGCAAAAGTGATTGTAGTAAAAATGAAGCTGTTATATCTATGGTAAGACGTATTTACATTTTATACCGTAGTTTGGAACTATTTAATAAAATACACTGACAAAATATTGCCATATTTGTAAGAGAACTTTATACAAAAAATATGTAATAATTTCCAACCATTCATATTTGTACATTTAATTAATTTACATTTATATAGCTTATAAATAACATCGTAATGTTTATTTCTGACACAGAACGGCAATGTATGCATTATTGCGTTCCGGTTTGAAGAACATTTTGGCCAATATACAATTCCTGGTTTATAGAACTTATCTCTGATGGCACAGAGCGCAGAACTACGCCAGTGATTTGAATTTCATAGTTCTGGATGGTGTGGCTACTGTTTATAGACGCTCTCGACACTTCCCACCAGATGAGGTACTAGCTCTTCTCGACGAAGTATAAAAAAAGCTTTACTTAAGGTATTAATTTTTAATCGTTCTAAATGTAAACATAAATCTCCATTCAAATTTATTAAGAAGTAAAAGTATTACAATGGAGATTGTAATTTTTGCCCTTAAAATCCTCTGAATTCTGCATAAAAGCTTCGAAGTCAGCTTTAGATGTTGCTACCTTGCGGAATAACAAAACAGCATAGCCTTCCATTGTTTCTAAGTATGATGCGAAATAATTGTCGTTCAGAAGCCTCAGCACGTGAGCTTTAGGAAAGACTTCTCCACACGAACAAACTTCAGAATAATCCTTTTTCACAGCTAGTTCCACTTCCTTCACGCTCTTCATCAAATCCGGCATCATATATCCTTCTGTATTCAGTTGTCTGTTGTGTATCTTCAACACTGGAAATACTTCACCATTGCAGGTGCATTGGTGTTCAGATTTCGTAATACCATACTGCTCACAATCGGAAAATACATTGCCACCATCCGTCGACGCCACCAGGAATGTCCACTCACCAATAAGTTTGTCGTAATCGCTCGCACTCGAGAGCGCGGCGACCGTCAGTAGGATCAGCAGCTTGAACATTTCGTATGTACTCGCGCGCTTGTGTCAGCTCGGACAGTGGTGCACGAACGTTATAACCCCTTTATATATTTCTAATTTTGTGTAAGTAACCTCTGACATGTGACTATATTTAGTTCAAAATTTGATTAGATAAAACCCGTGTGTTTACGTAGAAAATTAAGAGGAGAATGGCAAAGCTGGCATAGTATATTGTGCAAGTACAGATAAAACTAAGATTCCCTTGCGTTTTAACCGACTTCAAAAAAAGGTGGAAGTTCTCAATTCGTCGGTTTTTTTTTTTATGTATGTTTCCCGATTACTCCAAGACACCTGGACCGGTTCGGAAAATGCTTTTTAGTTTAAACGGGTACACTTCCTAGGTAGTTCCATTGGCAGCAAGTCAGGATCTGATGATGGGATCCTGGAGAAATCGAGGGAACTCTTCAAAACTTTATAGGCAGACTTGAAGCGACTTGGGTATTTGTTTTTACAGTGACGCGTGCATTTTTTGCTTACACAAAAAAGCGTAATATATTTTATTTTTTTAACAAAAACTTGCTCCAACCCAAAAATCAAGCGTTTGTCTGTCAACAAATTTCGTATTAATTCATAACTATTTTGAAGGAGCTTTTTTATTGTTTTTTTTTTTCTTCAATACCGTCAGTTACGACATTCTGTTAGCTTTCCCGTCCTATCTTTTGATCTCTGCGGCGGTACTGGATTAGTTCCCATCATATCTTCAGGGACGCCAGTAGTCGGTGCGTACCAACGACTCCATGTCAAACTGGTGCAATACCGAGTCTGGTGTCCCTCAAGGCGGTATAATTTCTCCATTGTCATTTTCTATCTTCATAAACCTCATAACACTTGACCTTCAATGTGCGAATCATCTGTATAGGTATGACTTGCAGTTACAGGCTGGCATTGACTGTGTGACCACTGCTGTGGACAAGGTAAATAGGGACCTGGAACATATTAAGTTGGTCAGACACTTTCGGCTTATATGTGAACCCCTTGAAATGCCAGGCTATAATTATAAGCAATCCGAGGACGATAAGTAGGTTGGATATTTCATATATCCCTCGCGTTCTTTTTGATGGCTGTCATTCCTTGGTATTCATGCGTTAAGGACCTCGCTCAACTAACATTCTAACTTTAAAAATAGCTATATAAGGAATGCATTTTGGTCCTAGTCAAATCAAAGTGTGAACGCATTGCTGTATAAATTATAGCATGCTATAACTAACTTATACCCACAAAAGAAGCCCACGAATTTACAGGTAAGAATTGTATGAAGCCTTAACAAAGGAGTTATACTGGTGTTACAGTACCTGCCCAAGATATTTATAAAAGCTTTAGTTACTACTTTGAAAGGTATTACAGTTATGTAATCGGATCATCTAACACCATAGATGACAAAAAAGTTTCGAATACAGCAATGAACGTTGATATGTCGTTAGTTAAAAATGATTAACAGCTTCAAACCTTATTTAACTTATTAAAAAAAGGTTCGTTGATACCTTAGTTATTAAAATGTTGTATCATTATACAACATTTTAGAAAAGTATCAAAAAAGCCTTGACAAAGTTATCTGATACCATTGTATCATTGTATGTATTTTCATACTTTATAAAACAACTGTACTGTTGTTGGTGTCCGATGAGACTAAAAAATCATATAAAAATGATTACCTATCCACATTAATACTGCTGATAATGTCATTAATTGCGTTTATATATACGTGATCAATTTCAAGTCTTTTATGTTTATTAAGAGAATAATTACTGTCCTTGCAAATTTACTGTAAGAGTACCTATACCATGTTTCTCACCTCAATTTAAACTTGGCAACGATTTGCTATTAAGTTTAATGAAAAGTGATTAAAAATAGTAAAGGTGCTATTAACTTACCATATTAATTAGGGTTTATTCTTATGTCTCAGTATGACGAGCGCAGTGGAATGCCACATAGTAGTTTGTAACTCAAGGTGTTGGATGGTGTTGTTACTATTTATGGTTGGTCGTACCATTTACCATCAGGTGAACGGTAAGCTAAAAAAGGCTATGGCAGTACTTACCAGTACTTCTAGCGTCGCACTTTTACCCACACAAGCAGCACCAGCTTGTGTGGGCTGGTCTACCCATTTCGCTTACTATGTCTCAGAACTAGTAGTTATGAATATCTTTATTGGACAAGTATAGATCATAAATACCAACGGCTTCCCGTGCCTCGGAAAGCACGTAAAGCCGTTGGTCCTGCGCCTGACCTCTCTCCGGTCATGTCGGATTGCCGTCTCACCGGACTATGAGAGTGAAGGAATAGCGAGTGCACCTGTGTAATGCGCACACACTTGTGCACTATAATATCTCCTGCGTACGTGGCTGATCTCCGTTGAGATTGGCCGCCGTGGCCGAAAAACCGGCTAGGAGGATTTCATAGATCATAAAATGATTGCGTGATTCCTGAGAGGGTTGTACACTCGTGTGGGAGTTGAGAATTTATTATGACGCAAGTAAATATATGAACTGCTCTAAACAAAATAAAAATCTGTATTTGTATTATGCACTGTACCTAGTTTATACCTTTGAACTGATTTTGGAAGAACAACCCTAGAGTTTCTTGCCCGTTCTTCTGTGTTTTTTATTTTTTTTGTTAACGCGGAGAAAGTGAATTATTACTACCGCCCAGTGTTCAAGGGGAACGACTGAGCGGTTATGTTGGGTTCACCGTGCCTTACGACCCAACGTTGAGCCGCCCGGAGAGATGGAAAATGTTGGGCGACCGCCGAGCCAAGTCCCTAACCTATATACAACGCACGGCATACCAACCAAAACTCCGCGGTGGCCATCTTCGGCGCATTAGGGACGGCTGCGGGCTTCCTCCGACTCACGTCTAAGTTGTCGTCCGCAACCGCCCCTGCGCGTACTGCTATTGCGGTCCGTCTCCTGTTGTTGGGGGGGCTCAGAAGCCCCGGTACACCGAAGGACGCCCTCGGCGTCAAAGGCTGCGTGAGGCCTAACCGCCACGCTGCCGTCCATCACGGGGGTTCTTCTCTGGTGGAAACTGCTTTTTCGAACTGGTGGTAGAGTTAATATTGACTGAATCAAAGTAATGTTTACTATTTTATGGATTGGAATAAATGATTTAATTTAACCATTAGTAATTGACAACCGACGTGAAATGGCTGCATGCTATTACGTTTCATATCATTATTGAGATTTTTGTATGATCAAATATCGCGGGCTTCAGTTAGAAACCATTCCCGTGCTGAGCATCTAAACTGAATCTAGAACTATTTGTAAAAAAACAAATTCAAAATGGCGGTAACTTTTTTGAAATCTAACTTTAAATCTGCCCTTTATGATATGATGCCCTTAATGAACGGTTTAGCGGCAACTTCTCCCGTGAGAATTTTGTGTCACACATGCACGTATTAGCGTAAAATATAAGATTATAAATTATAAAAAGTGATTATTCTTCATAACACGTGATTATTTGTGAAAATAATTGTAGACAAACTCACTTAGGTAATTATTATATTAAATTGTAAAATATCCATCTAAAAAGTCAATAGTACGATAGTGTTTTTGACGTTTGATATGGTATAAATACCCGTCGCTCGATGGAGGACGGCACATTCGAACATTCTATCGTGGGCCGCCGAGCTGAGCAGTACTAGGACACTGGCAAGTTAAGTAATTTACTTTATTTGATCCTTAGTTTACTAAACATTTGAAATGTTAAGTATTTGTATAAATAAACATTTAATTTAGGGTCATGTGATTTAGAAGTGGTACCTATGATAAGGTACATAATTGTTATATACACAAGTATGTGAAATTGATGATAGAACTATGCTTATTGGATTATAGTATCTAATAAATATAATAAATATATTATGTAAAGAATATAGTGGTTCTTGTATTTTAGAAAACTCATCCGCCCTTCCACCCTTAAAACATACCATTTGCTAGTATTCTGATGGTATAAAGCGATTTGATGTATTAATACATAATTATATTCTTTTAAATGTAATTTGCTTATATAAGCGATTGCTGTATAACATATATATTAATACATATATGTTCTAAAATCTAACACACGCGTATCGTCAAATTTCACTCCCATCAATTTTTCATAACGCGCCTAAAGAAGTATAATTTCAAAAAAATATTATCATTAGAACTGATTTATTTTATCGTGTTTGACATTTCAATCGTATTATCTAAATCTTTATACAAAATCATGTCTTGAAGGTATGTGTAGGTAAGTTGGAACACTTTGATCCGGATCTTATTCCAAATACCAGATTAAGGACTTGGGTATCAAAGCATTCGTTACAGGCAACTTAGATCGATTCACTGAAAATGGCGACTTCGATTCTAGAGTATTTCGAATTTAGCCGTAATCTATACTTAGGATGACTTATGTGTCCGTCTGTCACACGAGATTTTCTCAAAAACTATTACGTTTCAATACTTTTATGTTGAGTCTTCGATCTTGCGCAAAGTAAATACGAAAAGAAGGTTTTAAGATTATCTGATAATATCCATTGAAAACAATGTACATAATAGGTTAATAACACAAAATTTACATTTAGTCCGCGCCAGATAGCGTGGCAATAAAGCACATTGACCTTTATTGGTTTAATAAGGTATGACAAACCTTTGGCACAGGGAAAAATAATTACTGTGTTTGTTTATACACATTTTAAAAGGATAAAGAAGTTATACTGCGAAGACGGCCTCGGTGGCGTAGTTGTATTATGCTACGACTGCAATGCTGAAGTCTCGGGTTCGATTCCCGGGTCGGGCAAAGTGATATTGAGTTTTTCTATTCAGTATCAGCTCGGAGTCTGGAATTTGTGCCCGATATGGCGAGAGGCTCGCCCCCTATCACATCATTGGGCGGAATAACGGCGAAAAGTGGGTGCACTAGTTGCGCCTCTGCCTACCCCTTCGGGGATAACAGGCGTGAGTGTATATGTATATGTATATGTATGTAAAGAAGCTATAATTGAAAATTTATTGGTGCACCTGTCGGAGTCAACTATCCAAAAAATGTTCATGATTGTTTGATTTTATCACATATACACAAACATGAGGTCCTGTCACCAAAATGAAGTCCTTATATACAGAAATAACAATATCTGAAAAAATAACAAAAATATTACAAATGTAATAATTAAAATTTAACGTAAAATCAAATTTCAACTAATCACCCAAGAACGTACACACACAAGCGTACACAACATTAAATGGCGGACCGATGGTTGCATACCCCGAGCGTCTGCCGTAATAAAAAGATAGATGTAACTTACGTATTGTTTATTTCAAGGCAATGATTTTGTATAGTGTAAAAACGGATTAATATGTTTTGAACCTTTTTATTTAAAATAGCTTTTGTCCGCGGCTCCATCCGCGTTAAAAAGTTTTCCGGGATAAAAGTCCCACTTTTCATTTTCCCGGGATAAAATGTTGCCTATGTGTTAATCCAGGGCATGATCTACCCGTGTGCCGAATTTCATCGAAATCCGTCCAGTAGTTTTTGCGTGAAAGAGTAACAAACATCCAGACATACATACATCCATACATACTTCCAAACTTTCGCCTTTATAATATTACTAGCTTTTGCCCGCGGCTCCGCCCGCGTTAAAAAGTTTTTCCGGTATAAAAGTCCCGCTTTATGTTTTCCCGGGATAAAAAGTAGCCTATGTGTTAATCCAAGACATGATCTACCCGTGAACCAAATTTCATCGAAATCCGATCAGTAGTTTTTGCGTGAAAGAGGAACAAACATCCAGACATCCAAACATCCAAACATCCAAACATCCATACATCCATACATCCATACATCCATACATCCATACATTCTTACAAACTTTCGCCTTTATAATATTAGTAGGATAGTAGGATTACATAATTAAAGGCATAATTTGTCGCATGTCATGAAATTAAATATAAAATAAATGATTTTAGTGTGACAAGCACCATTATTTTCTAATTTATATCCGTGAATACTATGAGAAAATCAACAATATGACATTAATTAAAAAATGAATGTATTTTAGTATTAAACTAGCTGTTGCCCGCGGCACCGCCCACGTTAAAAAGTTTGTCGGGATAAAAGTCCCGCTTTATATTTTCCCGGGATAAAACGTAGCCTAAGTTACGAGTTTTTTAATACATCAATGCGTTGTTCATTTTGTTTTTAAGTTACTACAGTTTACCTGTCAGTGCGTTCTGAAGGGTCAATGTGCTTTATTGCCACGTTATCTGGCGCGGACCTTAGCATTATTTAAATTTATTTTAAAACTCTAAATTGAATGCCTCGGTGATGTAGTTGTATTGCGTGCGCGGTAGAAACTCATCATAATTACGAAGTAAGTTTCTTAGTAGTTTGTTTATTTATTTTATTTTATTCTGGACAACAAACAGTCACATAAATCACAAATGCTTAATATAACAGTGTTTACAAGTCACAGACTTTGAGTGCCAACACTTAATTTAAAGAGATTATTACAAATAAAAGGATCATAATATTTAGAATGAAAACAGACATGGTGTTAGTATATACATTTTTAAAGTAGGTAACAAATTACAATAGATGTTAGGGGAGACCTAGGAGAGTTGTGACAAAGGTGAGTTGTAACATAGTTGATTTCTTGCACACTGTGGTCGTAAGCGAGCTGGCAGTTTTGAAAAATTTATGTATTTTCGATGGCTTACTTGATGCGCCACGCGTCGGCGGCACACTGAAATCGGTTGTACGAATACATCATACAATCCCAAAAAACCTGTCAAAGTAAGTTTTTTGTTGAAATTTTAATAGCTTACTAATGAATATATTTAACGTTACTGATATTGTGTTATAAGTTTTAATACACTTTGACTATTCAGCTTCAATAATATCATAACTTTTCTTATGGTTTGTTACATATTTTGTAGTTGTGGGATTTTCAATATAAGTAATGCATAATTTTTGTACCTGGGTGAATTGTGACAAGCTGTCACAACTCTCCTTCGTTATTTTAATGTATGATAATATAGTAATATTCTGCTATGTTATGACGAGTTATTGTTTCATAATGCCAAATAAGTAGGTATACAGGGCCATTTTGACATTGCGTTAATAATGAAACCTCATACTTATCTCGATGAAAATAACACTTTCCATTAAGTTATTATAACTATAGGTGTAAAATAAAAAAGTGTAAGTTTCGAACAAAATAAATATCGATAAAATGTAACTTTAAGTTCACATGCCCTAATGCCACTATGACTGCTCTAGGAGAATTCTTCGCAGCATCAACATTACACTTTCAGTCAGAAATACACTTACGCACACACCATATTCGCACTAAACTACAAAATGATAAAAAAATTGGAATACTACAACCGGGATTTTGGCGAAAGTATTCGTTATTCATTGATAATTTTTAGCACGTTGTTAGCAGAGGTGTAGAAGAATATGTGGTTGCATTTAGTAACGCAATGTAAAAATGACGCTGTATATTAGTGTGGAAGACTGAGGCATGACGGGTAAGGAAATTTATGGACTGGCATAATTTTGAGGAGATAACATTAAGAGAACAAACACGAAAGAGTACTGTGAAGCTGATGAAGATGACGCAGAAAATAAATGTTGCTATTTATGTTGCCTCTAACCATTTGCAAACAGCAGGTCGAAAGAGGCGTGGGTCCAATTCAGCAGGTGTAAAGGATTGTCACTTGAAATTGTACTGGAGGAGAGTGACAATTATTACATGCGTCGTAATTGTTTATCGGATTAGATATTACATATAGTTTGAATTTTAATCTCACTTGTTTGCCACATTTATAGAGAACTATTATAGAGAAGTTAATATCACGCTTGTTTACTAAACTATGCAATAGGTATGTATGAGGGTATATACTTGCCTATTGTGTAACGAAATATACATTTTCATATACTATATAACAACGATGTGTGTTCCAAGGCCTACTAAAAAGTAATTATTTTAATTTTAATTACAATTAGCAATGTTTTAATTTAATTTCCCTTCATAAAATGCTCTTATAAACACCTCGGTACTAGGAGAGTTGTGACAGTGGGATTCGATTAAGTTTTGTCGGTTTATTCATTACCCATGATTTGTTTAAACTTTTTTCTCTGGATTTTATAATATAATATGAAGAACTAGCTATTTTCGGTTATAAATTTCGTAGGGATAGGATTGTTTTTAACTGAGATATGTCACATTAAGTAAAATTTGTCACAACCCTCCTAGGTCTCCCCTACTTAATAACATTCCAGTGTATAGAATTTTTTTTTCATAATTCATTAAACAAAAACATCATTAGTTAGTTAGGTCTTTTAATTTAGATACCACAGCATTATCAATTTAAGTTAATTACTAAACAACAGTGTTGTGTTCTGGTTGAAGTTGTGTAATAAATTTATAAACCAAAAAAAAAATAAACTGATAAGAAACGTCGTGACTGGATATTTCGATCTTTAAAAAATACTCAGTCGCAACTCGGTGTCAGAAAGTTGGTGGTGTGATACCCCCGTGCCTCGGAAAGCACGTAAAGCCGTTGGTCCTGCGCCTGATCTCTCTCCGATCATGTCGGATTGCCGTCTCACCGGACTATGAGAGTGAAGGAATAGCGAGTGCACCTGCGTATTGCGCGCACCATTGTGCACTATAATCTGCGTACATGGCTGATCTCCGTTGAGATTGGCCGCCGAGACCGAAATCGGCTAAGAAGGGATTTATTTAAGTATTTGGTATTTATTTCCCTAACACAGATGTAGATTTATGTGGTATTTAATATACTAGATATCAAGACCTAAATGACTGGTCTCAACATTTCACAAGTAACAACATATATATAGAACCTACACTTGAACATTCTATCTCTTCGAAGACAATTGAACCCCCTGCTAATCTTATTGCACGATTGTTTATTAAGTAAAGTAACTATTACTCATCATCATCATCAGCTCGTTGCAGTCCACTGCTGGACACATAGGCTATCACTTCGGTTTTCTCCCAAGATACGCTATAGAGCGCGGTCTGCTGCTTTAAGCATCCAGTCACTGCCGGCCCTTATATGCAAGTCGTCCCGCCATCCGGCCAGAGGGCGTCCCATGCTACGTTTACCAAGACGTGGTCTTCACTCCAGAACACGCTTAATCCAGCGGTTATCTGTTCTGCGACATATGTGGCCAGCCATTGCCACTTCATCCTACTAACTCTCAGAGCTATGTCGGTCACTTTGGTTCTCTGACGGATCCCTATTATAGTACTAACGGAGGTGAACATAAAAAACGAAGAATTATCCTGCTATAAGATCCCTGGATATAAATCTTTTCCCAATACTAGAGAGACCAGAAGACGAGAAGGGATAAAAGTATATATGAGAGATGATATTCAATTTATAACAGAATTGATACAGATACAATTAAGAGCTACAGAAATAATACATGGAAAGTTAAAATACGGCAAAAAATCAATACATATATTAGCAATATACAGACCGCCAAGTGCAAATAAATTGACATGTATCAAAGAATTGGACACCATACTAAAAAACATTCCATCGTCAGAAGAAATAATATTTATAGGAGACATCAACATTGATATATCACAGGATGCAAACTCAAGTGTAACTGCTATAAAAGCATGTTGAGTGATAACGGCCTGCTAAAAGCTTGTCCAGAAAGGGCGAATTCGCCGCGAAACGTTTCGCGCGAAATCATTCGCGCGTTAGTGAGATACTAGACACCATTACATCGCGTCCACAAGCATCGCGCGAATTCAAAATACGCGCGTAAATCGCGTGCACTACGCCAGACTCTCGACTCGCGCTTGATTCGCGCGTATTGCGCGCGAGTCGAGGTACTAGGGACGCCTTGTTGCGTCCAGTTCACGCGCGAACTCTAGAGCGAGTGCACGTATCGAGAGAAATGGAGCGCCAAAATTTTGACACGGAATTGCTCGGAAATACCAAATGCTCGCGCGTTGGTACGCACCTTGTGGACGCAACGGTCGCGCGTAATACGCGCGAGAGAATCGCGGCAAATTCGTCCTTTCTGTACAAGATCTAAGTGCGATACCGGCGTCGGAGACATCGCGCGAGGCGATCGTGGATGGACGGTTGACCACATCGAATATTGATCATGTGTGCGTGCGGCTCACTACAGACCGGGGCCAACTATTCAATATCGACGTGTGCGTGCATTTGCTAACTTGTACTTTATCGGATCACTACATGGTTGGAATTAGCTTGCTAGCAACGGTTAGTGCAGCCGACAGTAATAATCTTTGTATATTATAAATGATTCTAAATGAAAAAACGATATGCAATGGTCTAACAACAATCGTTTGGTCTGATTTGCTACTAACGAATTGTGATTTATTGTTATAAAAAGCTACATGGGAATTTTACTGATATATATATGAGAAAGGTAAAATGAAATTAGAAAAAAAGAAGAGAATTACACAACCAACGATTGATAGGAAACTTAGGAAAAAATTAGATTATCGGGATTTTTTATTCAGGTCTCGGAAATCGGCACCAAAAATATGAATAGTATATTTATATATAAACGGTATAGAAATAAACTCAATAAACAGATAAACATTACAAGGAATAAACATAGGCGAAAAGAGATAGCGGAATTTAACAATGACTAGGAAAATATGGTCGTGTATAAACAAACCAAATATTTGACTGCCTCTGTGGCGTAGTTGTATTACAGTACGACTGCAAAGCTGGGGTCTCGGGTTCGATCCCCGGGTCGGGCAAAGTGATATTGAGTTTTTCTATTCAGTATCAGCCCGGAGTCTGGAATTTGTGCCCGATATGGCGATAGGCTCGCCCCCTATCACATCATGGGACGGAATAACGGCGAAAGTGGGTGCACTAGTTGCGCCTCTGCCTACCCCTTCGGGGATAACAGGCGTGAGTGTGTGTGTGTGTGTGTATAAACAAATGGACAGGTAAAACAAAAACAAGTTTGGACAATTTAATTTTAAAATATTTAGGAAAAACTGACACTGTACATAATATTTGTAACAACTTTTCTGAAACTTTTACGAGAGAAATCCAAAAAATAAAACATAATTGCGATAGCAATTTTTTAGACAGAAGTACGTATATAAAACCAAGTAATGTTTCTTTTCACTTTAAAAAGGTAGAAACATGCACCACTGAAAAATGTATTAAACGCGTAAAGAAGGAATTAAGTCCAGTGATAGCTAAATTTATAAATATGTGTATTGTGTGTAAGTGAAGGAGTTTAAGTAGCTATGGCCTCACATTCAAAACACAACTTGACCGTATATGACAGTTACATATCAGAAATTAAGTATTTAGTAAGTAAAAAAGTAAAATTTAAGTGTAAACCAAACTATGATCAATTATTTCACGTATGTAAAATACTCTCAGTGCATGCCAAAGTAGAATTCGTAAATGTTAGCCAGTCTAAAATACCCTTTCAAACTATCTACAACGAAATCCTGAAAATTCCACATATAGGAACTCTATATTACATCCCTTAAATCCGCTCTTAAAAACAAACGACCTTAACCCCATTTGTAATTACTCATTGAACTTTATTACCCGAGATTACATTTTTTTTTTGTCCCTGACATTACTCTTTCTAGCCTCACGAGGGTCGGCTTATGAAAGAACACCGGTCTTTTGGGTGAGTGCAGAAGGCGCTCGCAACCCTTAAAATTAAGCGACCACGCTGAGGGCGACCCACTAACGTAAACCTCGGCTCAGGGCGGCCACTGAGAGGATAAGACATCAGCGTTTGGGGAAGATGGTTTTTAACCTAATCCTATTTAGTGGTATCGTACCTAGTAGTCTTCGGCACGCGGGCCGGATAAGATTACATTGAGTTTATTTTTGTGTATGGAATGCTAATCAATAAAACGCGACTATACCAGTATTGACGAAAAGTTATTTAAGATAGGTCTCGATAGTTTTGAAAAATTGATTGCCTTTTCGACCTCGTAAAATTCCGCATGCAAAACCTTTTGACGTAAAAATCTATAAACATAAAAGTTAAATTGAAATTTAAGTAACCCCGATACAAAAGAAAATAATATAAAATAATAAAAGTGTAATTGTCGTTTAAGTACCTAGTAATATTCTGACCCAAGCGTCGCCGCGTCGGGTGTTAAACAAAAACTTAGTTGTCCGAAAAGTTAATGTAAAAACAAACAAATATAAATGTACGCAGTTCCATAGGTACTGTTTAATCTTTCAGTACTTAGATAAACAACAAATGATTTCCTGATTTCCAGGTATCCACGAGAACAGGCATCGTGTCTCACTACGTCCGTCTACAGATCGTTGTGCCAGAAGCATTCATACTGGGGTCAGGAGAGCACCACGTGGACCTCGGCAGCGTCATACATCTTATATGTATTGTGGAGAAGGTGAGGATTCATATCGTCGAAACTACTTTTATCTTTATAAATGTATCGTAGAAACTAAAAACCATAGTTCTATGTCACGTGAAATATTATCAATGTTTGAACTGATTTATTTTAAAAGCATTTTGATTATAAAAGCATTTTTTACTGTCGATAGTCGATACCATTTCATAACATAATAGACCTGTCTGAACATTCATTTTCATGCATCTCTATGCAAACGTTAAAGAAGAAAAAAATCGGTTCTTGTTAAAATTTATATTTTTAAGTTATTGCATAGCTTCTATCGCGGGCCTTGAGCGTGGAGACCGAATCCAGAAATTCCGTAACGAAAAAATAACCTAGTACCCCTCACTCCGACCGGCACAGCGGTGATATTGTATTTTCAACTCTATCACAACCATGTAGAGTGAAAAATTCCATAAGTAAATTTAATATCGCAGTCTTGTAAGAATACAGTATGTAAGAGGATATGAGTTGAATGTTAAAAGATAAAAGGTCGAAATTACCGTGTATTTAAAAATTGTTCCAATCAGTGAAACGTATCGAAATGTCAAACGCGCGCAGTTGATGAGAATGTCCCCGTAGCGGGATAACGTGATTCTAAGTTTGAATTTTTAAAAAGTTTTTATTTCATATCTGTTCAAAGAGGTTATAAATATTAGAATTACGTGCTTAGAATTTCGGCGTTAGGGCACGAGTGAAATTTGGACAACAGAAAAAATATATATTATAATTACATAAGTTGATAAAAAATGCTATGCAATAGCTTTACCGCGGTAGTGTCCAAGTGCCACACGTCTTTTTTTTATTGAGTAACATTACGACTGCTCTGTACAATGAACTAACTTTTCCTTATGATAAATGATTAAATTTTCTTTATTGAATTTTCCAAACGTCAAAACCAACATGATTGATATGTCGCGCGTCCAAATACGGCTTCCGAGGGCGGGCGTGACGTCACGTCCTCGCGTGTCTGACTTACAAGTAAATTGTGAATCAACTTTGACCACGCCGTAATCAAACATAAGAAAATTATAGTGTTTTAGTAGCGCTAGACTTTCAAAAGATTAATCATTTGTCAATAACACAATGATCATAAATTATTTTATACAACTCCGTAATGTATTCGAAACGGGTCATAATAAAACTTTTTTTTCATTCTTTATGAATTTTGAATTAATAACAAAGGCCAGATTAAAAACAATTTCAACAAATAATAAATGTAGGTAATGTTATTTTAACAGCATACATTTGTATTTTGCAACCAGCTTTAAGTTAAAAAGAACATAATATTAAAAACAATAAAATTAAAATATGAAGTTAATAACTTTTATTACAATCTACGTTCCAAATTTAAAACAATTCTGCAAATATAAAATCAGAATCAACTAATCACAACAAAAACCGATTCAATATAGCAATAAAGGGGTGATTTTTTACGGTTATTGCATATGGCGCGTAATAAAAAACGTCACGTGGTCATAAAAATTTCATACATTAGTAAGTGACGGCTTCGAGTGGATCAAGGATGGCTGTTTACGACCCGCGCCGTTGTTTTACATCGAAATCTCGAAGAAATAAATGTCCCAGTTTATGTTTATTGCTTTGAGTTTTTATAGGAAATGTCTAGGTCAAACTGGTTACTATATGCTTATATTTGTTTTTGGTTATTTATAAGGTACATTTTATCGGAATGTTGACTTAGATACCTTTGGTTTTACTTATTTCGTAAGGATAAGATGTACATAACACATTTTAGAATCTTAATGGTGACCTAAAGAAACAGATCCTTAGTGCGACATCGCGGGAGAGGTGTCTAAACGCGAGGCTCTGGGCCCGTGCTGCCTCCCTAAGTCTGACACTGTGTTTAGTTGTATATTAAGCTAACATAACCTACCCTTCGAAAGTTACGAGAGATCTCTTGACGATAGACATATTTCCAAGTCAAAATGTAGTAGAGCAGCAGCATTTCATTTACACCGGCAATGTTAGTCTATATTAGGTACTGAGTTCATGAAATCCATAAATCATCATCCTCTTCTCATCACTGTTATCCTACCAGATTGGGCAAACTTAACTAACTTGATTTAGTTTTTAAACCGCTCTAGTCACTAAGTTATGAAGTCAATACTAAATAGATTGACCAACTATCGATTTAAAACGCCTATTTTTTTTTTTATTGGATCGCCAGTGGATCTTAAAACTAAGCACATAAATACAAATACACTTAAATCATGCTATCCAGTTACAGGCAACCACATCTAACGCTAGGTATTACCTCAGACTTAATTTAGGCACAAAGAATAAAAAGAAAAAAAAAGTTATTTTTGACTGCCTCGGTGGCGTAGTTGTATTATGGTACGACTGCAATGCTGAGGTCTCGGGTTCAATTCCCGGGTCGGGCAAAGTGATACTGAGTTTTTCTATTCAGTATCAGCTCGAAGTCTGGTATTTGTGCCCGATATGGCGATAGGCTCGCCCTCTATCATGGGACGGAATAACGGCGAAAAGTGGGTGCACTAGTTGCGCCTCTGCCTACCCCTTCGGGAATAAAAAGGCGTGAGTGTATATATACATATACACTGTATATATGTAAATCATTTTTCTAGAGCCCAACACCACCACAATACGTGTTCTGGTACCACAATGACCGTATGATAAACTATGACGCGACTCGAGGCGGCATTACCGTTGAGACAGAGCCAGGGGCCAGGACACAATCTCGTCTCACGGTCAGAGGAGCCACGCTCAAGGACTCCGGGAATTACACCTGCAGCGCTAGCAACACCGAGCCCGCGTCAATACATGTGTTCGTGTCAGAGGGCAGTAAGTATATTCCTTGAAACAGGTCCTTAATCTACCCATACCACCATACCAGCACTGTATTATATACTGCCCACTGCTGAGCACGGGCCTCCTCTACTACTGATAGGCCTTAAGCTGAGATTCCGCAGAACGCGTCAGACGGCAGACTGCACTTCATACATCGGTCTCATACAATTTAATACTGCATAGTAGTGTCGTCTGCCGTCGCGGCACATGCCGACTGCCACGTCCTGCGGAATCACAGCTTTAGTCCACCACGCTGGCTTAGTGCGGGTTGGCTTCACATAGTACCTTCGGAATTCTTATAGAACTTTCCAGGTATGCAGGTTTCCTTACGATGTTTTTCCTCCACCGTTAAAGTTTAAAGTGTTAGGGTTAATCTGCAGCCGCTATAAAATACTTACAAGCGATAGTGTTGTGTGCTATGGAGGGGCATTGAGGCCTGTCCGCTAATTGATACGTATGGTGCGGGCACCAACATTAAAAAAGAGAGGAAGCTCCTTAAAAATATCACACATTGAGTGAAAAAATACCTTGTTTTGCCATACTTGAATTAATTTCACTCCTACTTAGATAGGCTCACAGACTAAACTAAGATGGCATAGAAGACTAAGTTCAGACTTTATACAAGTCAAGATCATCACAATATCACACAGCAAATTATAACTTTAAAAAAATCTACAAACAACACAAACGCTAACCCCGCAATTCGAATTAAGAACATCCGCCATCTTCTTCCAGGCAACAAAATGGCGGCAATCCTGCGGCGGAACACGAGCGCCATCCACGGCATCACGTCGAGCGCCACGTGTCTCCTGCTGCTCGCCTCCGTCATGATCCACTTCGGTCTGCGATGACGCTGGCGGTAGACAGCCTGCGAAGCTCAAGAATACCTACCATGGATTTATACAAACTGGACTTTATGTTGCTTTCGTTAAAGTCTGTTTTAAAGGAAAAGCCTATCTCAAAGTACATTTATGAGTGATTTTTTATCAATGTCTAGAATTCTATTGGATGCGTGCTAAAATGTCGTTTGCAAAATTTTGGTGATCGGAAAATTTATAATACATTCCTGTATCTCCTCTGCCGCATATTATATTCAAATTTCTTTTATCATCCCTTAGAGGTATCCTCCTGCTGTTTTACTTCTATCCAATGCTTACTCCTCTACCGTCATAAATTCCTTGTGACATTCGCTCCATCTGATTTTAAAATATATAAAGCACGCAATGATCATGCTTCAAGATTTCTTATAAATATTTCGGCTATTGAGCAGCTGGATCACGTGAAGTGACTTTTACTTATCTTAAACACCAACAATTAGACAAAAAATACGTATGATGTAATTCCGGGGATGTAATTATTGTTAGCAACTTAAAACATAAGCACACAAAATTGTTCCTAATTTCTGAATAAATGTGTCAACATGTTAACATTCAATCATTAATGACTTCCAGAATGCTCAAATGACTTGGTTTCCTTATTTTAAACTAAGTACTTAAGTTTAAATTGTCTTTTTATTTTAATCTTAGTAATCACATTGGTAATATTGTTATAACATCCTTTATGAATTATTATCTTTTATGTATATGAAACTGGACTCAAATATTCATGTGATTTATTTTTCTTTAATATTAAAAAGTTTATAAAGTGTATCATGGTAGGTTTTCAAATAATTGTAATGTTTTATAGAATAGAATGGTTATTACTAAAACGTTTTGAAGGCAATAATTCTTATAGTATTCATGTGGCTATGTGTTATTGCCTTGGGAATTCTTTGATAGCTTTTAATATTTTAATGTGTGCCATCATCCCTAAGACTATTCTTTGACTGGCAACATTTTCTAAACAAAATGTGGACATTCAATTATACAGACAAAAATCCGTTTAGTAATAAATAGGCAATATCTCATTGAAAATGTATTATAGGTTAAGTAAATTAATTAGGTATAAGAAACGATAAAAGTTCTTTAACGTTAAGAATACATTCAAAATCATAATATCAAATAGTAGAAATATTTCTTTTTTGTTTTATTCCATACTTTTCAAGAACTTTACAGTGTATATTGTATTTTGATAAATTATTAATTTAATTACTCAACTCAATTGTTGAGTAACAAGAAAATAATATTATTATTATATCTTAATCCCATAGTTATTTGAATGGTTTTCTTAGATTTTGGAGGTGCGACCCTTCTATCAACACAGTTGTAATATGTGAGTCACGACCTCCCGAATATCATCTGTAAAATATTGAATTAGTGTATTTTTTTAACGACTGCATACTTTTTGCTAACCGTCACTCAACGTGTAATTCGAAATTTAAAAAATGATTTCAAAATGAAGTCAATTATATATACGTACACCGTTTGTAGATGTATTTGTCTGTGTAATGTAAAATACTGTGCCATATGACATTAATCTATACTGATATTACAAAGAGGAAAGATTTGTATGTTTGTAATGGATAAACTCAAAAACTGCTGCGCCCATTTTGAAAATTCTTTCATTAATAGGAAGCTACATTACTCCTGAGTGCTATAGGCTACTTTTTAGCCTGGAAAATCTTTTTCACTGGTGCGGAGGCGCGAGCAGAAACCTAATTCCTTTATAAATTACAGATATATGTAATAATCATTATTTTTGGCGCTGTTAGAATAATAAATAACTAACTCGTTTCTAAACTGCTGTGATAAAGAATAACAATTTTTTATTTCAAAAACACTTTATAAAATCTGTAGTAAACTTCATAGTGAGTTTTTTTAATTTCAAAATGAACACCTTGAAGATTTTGTGTCATCTTGTTATTTCTAACGACGCCAATTTACTGTGTAACTAAAATGAAATGTACATTCTCAAAAATAATATTAAAATTTCGAATTTAAGTAGATAATAATTTAAATAGCACAATATACAGCAAGTATAATAATTAGTGCCTCGACTAACCTGCCTGACTGCCTCGACTGCCTCGGTGGCGTAGTTGTATCAAGGTACGACTACAATGCTGAGGTCTCGGGTTCGATTCCCGGGTCGGGCAAAGTGATATTGAGTTTCTCTATTCAGTATCAGCTCGGAGTCTGGAATTTGTGCCCGATATGGCGATAGGCTCGCCCCCTATCACATCATGGGACGGAATAATGGCGAAAAGTGGGTGCACTAGTTGCGCCTCTGCCTACCCCTTCGGAGATAACAGGCGTGAGTGTATGTGTATATATACCTATGTATGTATCTACTACATCTAAAAATTATCATAAGAAAACAATCAGCTAATATTTTAAAAATATTCTAGCATGACATAAAAACAAATAGCATAGTATAAATTTAACAAACTATTCTGGCAACATTAATTTCAACCATCATTATTTTACCAACTTTGACCAAATGAAAGAGCTCAAAGAATAAAAGTTACAAGTAAACACATAATTATTATACTAGCTGTTATAAAAGCTATATAAAGATATGAATTAATTAATAATTAAATTAGATCACTGTAAAGGGATACAGTTGACTGCGTGACAATTACCTAACGCGGGAATCTGTACCCTTTTACTCTATGGTAAAACCATAGTGTTATTAGAGAAATTATAATTAAGTAACTATGAGTATACTTGAATTGGATAATACTGTTTAATTCTAAAGTTTGTTATCTATTGTAAATATATAATTATTATAATATGATAATAATTGGTAGATAGATATTACTAGTCACATGTAAATAATTCGAATCAGTGTTTGAAATTATGTAAATACGATTTTGGTGGTCATGTAACGCAATAAATAATAAAATTCCCTTGGATTTAATTTCATTAATTTGTTTTTCTGTTACAAATTTCGCTTTGATTAGACGAAATTCAATGGGTTGACTTCAAGGAAAAACATACGCTCACGGAGGTAAAACTACATTGCTACATACACTCGAAAAACATAACCCTCCTTCTTTCGCAGTCGGGTAAATATGGGTGCGTGTACTTATGTACGCGCGTGAGAAGTAATACTTCTTTGGCATCATTAAATAATTTAATATTTAGTAATAATTATGTTAAGCTAGCGGGTCAAGGGTCGAAAATGGGTGTGGAGGTCAATTTGGGTTTGCGGGTCAAAATGTGTTTGGGAGCCACATTGGGTTTGGGGGGTCAAAATGTGTTTTGGGGTCAAATTGGGTTGTTGGTCAAGGGGGTCGAAATGGGTTAGGGGAGTCAAGGCTGGCAAATTGGGTTGTGGGGTCAAACTTGGTTTGGGGGGTCAGGGAGATCAAGATGTGGGGGTGGTAGGTGCACAGTACAGTAGACCCGCCACACTATAAGCTCTACCCTATCCTCTAAGGTAAAGTTCCTGATAAAATAAAGTTCTTGATACAATAAAGTTCTTGATAGAATAAAATTGCACACAGAATAATGTGAGGATATTAAGAACCCCGGTTAATATTATTGAAACTAAATTACAGTGCTCGCGCATAACCTAATATTTGGCGTTATAATATGATGCGCGCGATAATACAGGTTTTTTATTTATTTTTTGTAATGGCCCAACTGCCAGTAGCCTGACGCGAGTCGGCTTTCTGGCCACACCGGTCTTTAGGGTGAACGCAGAAGGCGCTCGCAACCCTTTGAATTAAGCGACTATGCTGAGGGCAACCCACTAACGGGCTACGAACCTCGGCTCAGGACGGTCACTGAGAGAGGATGAGACATCAACGATTAGGGAAAGATTGGTTATTTAGGCCTAATCCTATTAATTCGTTTCATTGTCATCGGCACGCGGGCCGGAACTGCTAGGGGGGTCGGGGGGGCGACGGGGAACGCGGCGAGGTCCTCGACGGCGAGGACGGAACTGCGGTCTTGTAGAGTGTTGGAGTTTCAAGAACTCGTTCTTACGGCGGATGCCAGAGTAATTTCGTCCTCAGGATCGGTTAAAACGGAATGCGGCCGTCTCCATTTGGCGCGGTCGAATATACAGGGCTAGTTATGGTATAAAAGAAACAGAAATAAAACAGCATAATTCAACAATATTTTACTGTCACTAAACTTAACAAACATGATTTCACAATAATTATTTCGGAAATGATTAACAATTATGGCCATATTTGTTCTGATCAAATATTTGTGACAAAAACAAGGAGCGCTGAGTACTAGGTGTCATAAGTTCATCGATAAAAAGTGTAATAAACAATAATTTAACAAAATATTATTGCCTCAGTTCAAACCTTGACCATGATTTAGAGCACAAATGATTACATACATACATATACACTCACGCATTTTATCCCCGAAGGGGTAGGCAGAGGCGCAACTAATGCACACACTCTTCGCCATTATTCCGTCCCATGATATGATAGGGGCGAGCCTATCGCCATATCGGGCACAAATTCCAGACTCCGAGCTGATACTGAATAGAAAAACTCAATATCACTTTGCCCGACCCGGGGATCGAACCCGAGACCTCTTCATCGCAGTCGTACCGTAATACAACCACGCCACGGAGGCAGTCGGGCACCACAAATGATTATTTGAACAAATAAGCTTTTAGCATATGTCTTAGCAAGATTTTCAGTGGCAACTACTGGCCTTAAAAAATAAAGTTTACACATCTTTCACGTGGGCGAAACCGGCAGCAAAACTTAGTGTTAAACTATAATTTAGAAGTACTTAAATAGTGTTCCGTTTTTCCAATGGACTGTAGACTATTTCTCGGTACAAAATATATTATAATATGTTATAACAATCGATTTTTAAAGAAAATAAAATTTATGAAGAACACAACCCACCATCAAAGTGTAATTTATGCCAATGAAATCTTCTACGTTGTTCACAAAAATCGAAATCGGACCTTGAGATTTAAACAGGTTTAAGACAAGTTATTTTTAATCAACAAACAACGTTCTTCGCAATTAGGATTACATACATATTACATGCATACATCACATCACGCCTTTTCTCTTTTCAAGGGTAGGCAGAGGTGTAACACACCAGCTTCGCCAGCTATGTTAGGTCCAATGTAACAGCGGACGTGCCTTTTCCATTTAATGTGCACAATTACAGACCCCGAGTTGATACAGTGCAGAAATACCCTATATCACTTTACCCAACCGGGGATTCGAACCCGAGACAGCGCGACAGTCGTATCGCACACGCAATACAACTACACCATCCAGTTACTCAGTTTAGAATAAACATCAATAATAGTCAGCAGCTGCCATAGATAATGTTTTAAAATATACAATAAACTACTACAAACCCAGTTAAAATTTCACGTGGATGAAATCGCGAGTAAAAATCTAGTATAAATTATTAAAAATAGTTTGGTATGAATAAGTTATTCTTAACAACTAACACATTTTATGGCATATTACACCATAGATAAGGACCCAAGTTACCAACCCAACGATCAGTTTGATAGCATATGATTCGTATTCGGAAGTAATTTTGATTAGTGGAAAAAAATAATCAAGAAATAAAATTTAAAAAAAATATATTGATGAGTATGATGCAAGAACCATGAACTAACCAAAAAAAGCCTCATATTATAAAAAAATATTAGTAAGACGATACAAGAACCATTAACGAAAACACACCCTAATATGTATACTATTTATCAAAGTTAACCTCTGAATGACCCATAGTACATAAACATGGAATATGATACCTATGGCAGTGATAAATGGAAATTAAACAGACTTCAAAAACCACTACATATAGAATTTAAATACAATGGTTAATAAGGAATCATATTATTAAAACAAGTCTTAAGCCCTTTGTCCATAGACAAGTGACTCGAGTTTTGTACGCGTATCTTACCAGTTGCCTGTAAGTAATCGCCATACAATTTGGTCGCTACTATTAGTGCTGCCGCCTTATTCTTACCCACGTTATGTTCAACGCTCGTTACAGGCGCGTAACGTTTATCATTATGGAAATTGGCATACAGAATACCATACAACGCTAATTACACGAAGTTATCGAAAAGAATAAGGGGGCTGTGGGCCTAGAATATGACAGAAAATAACACGACTCCGTTTCGTTTTATTGGGATTGGTTGAGAGATCAACACGTGAGTGACGTATTGGTCTCTCAATCAATCACAAACGTCAAAATTAAACGACATCGACTTAGGACGGCGAAAAGTGGGTGCACTAGTTGCGCCTCTGCCTACTCCTTTGGGGATAACATGCGTGAGTGTATATGTATGTATGTATCGACTTAGGACTTGCGTTTTTTTGCCGCATTCTAAGCCCACTTGTCGATACGCTACGTATCGAATACGCGTCGTTTAAAAATGGCGCCAAACAATAGCTTTTGCCCGCGGCTCCGCCCGCGTAAAAAAGTTTTTCCGGGATAAATGTCCCGCTTTATATTTTCCCGGGATATAAAGTAGCCTATGTGTCAATCCAGAACATGATCTACCCGTGTGTTCATCGAAACCGTTCAGTATTTTTTGCGTGAAAGAGTAACAAACAACCATACTTACAAATTTTCGCGTTTATAACATTATAGTAGGATTTTATTTTGATGTAATTATTACATCAGAATACGATTCAAATAAGAATAGGATCGACTTTGCGCCATATTGTGACGTCTAAATAATTAAATATTATGTTAAGCTAATTTAGCAATAACGTTTTTATTTAAATTTAATGTAAGAGTCAATTAGACAAAATAAAATAACCCGTTATTGATATGCTAACAAGTTTTCTTTTCAAATTTTGTACTTTTTAAGTGACATTTGACACATAGAGGTCATTGACGTTCCTATTTTTATTTGAATCACAAGCCTCTTCTAACTTTGCTATATATTTTTTTCTCTTTCGATGATCAATGAATAGTGAATTCAATGTAATTATTTTTTATGTCAAAATATTTTTAAAGCCTCAATCTTGTACTGATATGAAAGTCAGGCAAAACTGTCAGTTTAATTATACAAGTTGGCAGGTGCTATATAAAAAAATACTCTGACGCCCATGCCATACCCGGTTCGACAAACTTACAATTAAACCAATACAGTACAACAGTATTTCCTTCTCAAGAAGTGAAATAAAGACAACAAAACAATAGTTTCCCGACCTAGTAATCGAACCTCGGGGATTACATTTAAAATGCCACTTCCAATATCTGCAAACATTAATCACAGTGAGTTTACAAACATAACACATTTTGTTCCTACATTATGTCTTCAGACGTATTATCACGTCAATAAAAACTGACATGACACCACGTCATGGTAAAATAGCCTTTAAATAATGCAAACGAATGTATTTTAGTTACCCTTAGATCTAAATTTTCTACAAATTGTACTACTTTTATTTGTTTTTACAATCATCTGGACTCCGCATCTTGATCCTGCTGCTTGATCAGATTCCAGTAAAACCCTTTTTCTTTCTTCAGCTGCTCGTGGGTTCCCATCTGAAAAATATGTAAATTAAATTAGTAAATTGTATACACATCGGAGACAGATGGCGCCACATCCGAATTGATTAATTATTAATGGAACGTCAAGCAAGAGGCTTGAGTGAGGTCGCAACTGGACTAGACAAGCTAGTTTGATAGTTTTATCTCCTCTTTCCTGCCAGCCCGAGATTGACTTCTTTATTTATTTTTCATTAATTTATCTCCCTATGAAAATATCTGTAGTTATATAAGTGACTTTTTGTAATATTAATTATTATTAAATAAATGTATCTTGATTTATCATAAGTGCAACTATGTTCACGTACGTGATGAATAAAGTATTTTATTTTAATTCAAAAGTCGCCCGAGGTCTATATAAGGTCTAGCTCTCAAGAATAATTATCACTGATCGAGTGGGAGCGCTAGAGCAAACATCAATTGGCCTGTCTCGTGACGAAACCACTGCGTTATCCGTCCTACGTCATGAACGACGATGCAGCCACCAGCCGATAACCGACATATATATATATATATATATATATATATATATTTATTTAATTGACTGACGAGACAAGCATGCCGTTCACCTGATGGTAAGCGATACGACCGCTCAAGAACAATAGCGACACCAAGCAGCACCTTCAGTTGAAAAGTACATTGTGGCATTCCACTGCGCTCGCCATCCTGAGACATAAGATGTTAAGTCTCATTATGTCTAGTAGTTACACTGGCTACAATGTCCTTCAAACCGAAACAAACAGTGCATGCACACTGCTGCTTAGCGGTAGAAATAGACATTGCGGTGGTGGTCTCTTATATGTAAGAGTCTGTCTGGGTGGGTACCCAGACAAACTCTTACATATGAGAGACCTACCACCAGTGATTTGTTTTTAAAAATCCTGCTTGTAGGCGCCACTTTAGTTTTTTCGTTTTAAAGTGAATGTAGGGACACACTGTATGTATTTCATATAATTTGCTGAATTTACGTTTTGTAGCTGCGTGAGAGCGCGCTCGCCAGCGGTCGTCACGCACCACGTTAACTATAGCAGTAAGCACTTAACACTTAGTGCCGGTACCGTACACATTTCATATAGTACGTATTGAGTGTAATTGTGTAAAAGTGATAAATAATATAGACTCATATAATAACCACACCTGAACTTTTATTTGCAACCTTTTGAGAGTCAGTGGAGATATTACTAAAAACAGACAATATAGAACCCCTTATCTCCACATGAACATTGCCAGTACTAGAAATTAGTTCCAGATTTTACCACATATAAATAATAATATAATAATAATACCAGCCCTGTATTAAATACTGCTCACTGCTGAGCACGGGCCTCCTCTACTGAGAGGGTTTTAGGCCTTAGTCCACCAAGCTGGTCTAGTGCGGATTGGCAGACTTCACATACCCTCGAATTTCTTATGGAGAAATCTCAGGTATATAGGTTTCCTCGCGATGTTTTCCTTCACCGTTAAAGCGAATGATAATTGATAAACAATACACACAGAACTTCGAAAAGACAGAGGTGTGTGCCGTGGGTTTCGAACCTCCGGACATTGTCTCCACAGACCGTTCTATTCCCAACTAGGCTATCGTCTACTTACCTCGTCCATTTTACCACATAACGAGGTTTTAATTTTCCTGTTCAGGATATAAATAACGTACCTCAACAATCTTCCCTTTGTTGAGCACCACGATGAGATCAGCGTTCGTGATGGTGGAGAGCCTGTGAGCGATGACCAGCACTGTCCTACCTTTGGCTGCCGTCTCTAACGCTTTTTGTACCACTTTCTCACTAGCCGAGTCTAAGGCACTGTAAAAAAAGCCCTCCTACTTATATTTGTATCTATTTCTTGATCTTGACTCGTCAAGCCCCGCGACGGACACCGGCGTCCAGATATACAGGGTTTCCTCATACATATATGAAATCCTCCTAGCCAGTTTCGGCCACGGCGGCCAATCTCAACGGAGATCAGCCAGGTACGCAGGAGATATTATAGTGCACAAGTTTGTGCGCAACACACAGGTGCACTCGCTATTCCTTCACTCTCATAGTCCGGTGAGACGGCAATCCGACATGACCGGAGAGAGATCAGGCGCAGGACCAACGGCTTTACGTGCTTTCCGAGGCACGGGGGTATCACACCGCCAACTTCCTGACTCCGAGCTGCGACTGAGTAATTTTTTTAAGATGGAAAAACCCAGTCACAAAGTTTTTTTTTGACGCGACCCGGGATTCGAACCCAGGACCTCAGCGCGCAAATCGTACTCGTAACGCGTACGCAATACAACTACGCCACCGAGGCAGTCATACCATACATTTATAAGCGGGGCTTGACGGGTGACTACCAACCTAATGAGCGGTCAAACCAGTACATTAGTTACGTATGATACAGAAATTATTTGGGTTAGTTTTTTGACCGGCTTGCGTAAGGTCAACTATCTATAGTTAACGCAATCCCAACTAAATTATATTAATAACAAAGTATTGCAGTATCACGTAGGTATCGAATCTAAAACTAAAACTTAACATAAACCAAATACCCAAATGGCTATGACCTTAGCGGAATGTGTCTTGTGAGTGCACAATCTACGTCATTATTCTTCATAAACGCGTTGGTTTGTATAAAATATATTACAGCGCCATCTAACGGTAATTTAACGAACTACTTTCCAACTATTTACCCACCTAGTCGCTTCGTCCAATATTATTATAGGCGGGTTCTTCAATATCGCTCTAGCTATGGCTATCCTCTGTTTTTGTCCGCCGCTCAACGCCATGCCTCTCTCTCCCACCATAGTGTTGTACCCTTCAGGGAAAGATTGTATGAACTCGTGTGCGTTCGCTGTAATGGCCGCTTGCACTACCTGCAGAAGTTTAATGAGGTCTACAGTTAGTCTAGTAGCAGTGAAAAGATTGAGGTCACGGGTTCGTTTTCCGAGCCGAATTTATTGTTTTTTTTTACAAGTTTTCCAATACCACAAGAAAACGCATGAAGAACATTTGTGATGAAGATTATAATCTCTATATTTTATAGTAAACGCAAGGCTAATAAGTCGAAATAATGTTATCTAACGAATGCGGAAACTTATTTTAGTATGCAAAGGAAAAGTGCTTTGACAATTGCAAGCAAGTCAGCGCCATCTATCATCCATAATAGTGAACTAACCTCAGCGTCAGCTGCGTCTTGCTTGCCGTACCTAATGTTCTCTTTCACTGTAGTAGCGAATAAAACAGGCTCTTGGCTGATAAGGCCTAGCGCTCGCCCGCGGAGCCACTTGTCGTCAAATTCTCTGATATCAACGCCATCTATTGTCACTTGGCCGGCGTTGACGTCGTAGAACCTTAAAGTTGTTGAAGTTAGTTAAATAAATGAAAGATAAATAGTTTTGTATTTAATACTACAAAATTAAAGTTCTTGGCTAGATTTGGGATACTTATGATGCGCGAATTTGTGTATACCTATTACTGCATTGTTTATTTACAACTTGTTATTTTAATAAAAAGTTTATATGCAAACTAACCTCTCCAACAAAGCCGCTATAGTTGATTTTCCATTGCCAGAAGTACCAACAATAGCCACAGTCTTTCCAGCCGGTATCAGTAAGTTGAAATTTTTCAATACACTCTGAAATATGGAAATTAAATTCGTACATAACGCTTCAGTACATACATGTAAGAGGAGGGGTACTTTGCTCATTAAAACCACCATTATTCATTTGTTGCTCATTACTCATTTTATTAATAAGTTAATGTTATCTTTTTACTTTCATTATTCAACAGTAATAAATACTATTATAATCAATCAATTATAATTATAATTATTCAATTTATCAATTACAATTATTATAATCAATCCAGTGTCATCTCATTATTTTCTAATTGCCTAATTAAACATCTACTTTAATCTCAACTAATCGATAATTTAAATAACAACAGCAACTAATTCAATGCAACGGAATTTAAAATAACGAGGGGGACAGAGATGCTGACGGTTCGAGCTCTGTCTATACAATGCCCCCGATGACAGCAAGCGATGCTTTTATAGGCTGTGACAAACAATTTTAAAATCATACTACCGCCGTATTTAAAAATAATTGTAGAACTTGATTTTCTTCTTGGAAGTTGTCAGATGGAATTCTTGCGCCGATATACATACAACATTATGATTATATATACTTTACCAAACTTAAACACGTTTTTAAATTTCTTATCAATTTCTTGTCCTGGCCATGGACTAATAAGAGTATAGACTAACGATCCCCATACATTGAAGCGTACTTCGCTGTTTAGTACATTGAATTCAACTAGATGGCACTAAGATCCATAAAATCATTTGAAATGGTTATTTCAATGGCGCAAATGAGAGGATGGATAAAATAAACAACTATCGGTTTATCCGATAGTTATTATTACGCCTAGATGGCGCTATAATCTGTTTAGCTCACAGACTACTACAATTATTTTGAGTTTTTATGGACTGCATTGGCACTTAAATATATCATTACTTTTTTTAAAGAAAACTAGGCAGGTATTAAGTTATGTGGTGCCACGCGCCGCCGACGACACATCGTTGGCCGGTTGTTTAGCGCGTGTTACAAGTTTTTTATATGTGGACACCACTTCTTTTTTGACTGAACTTTATTTTTATATTTTTGTTATATAGCTAATATAATATCACATAATATATTGGGATAGTTTCAAATATCTGCTTGTAACGGTTCCAACGCTACAAAAAAAATTTTTTTTTTTTGTATGGGGACTCTCCCTATTTTTAAACTTTTTTTTATTTTTAGATTTTTTCCTACGGTTACACACAATTACGTTCCGTTCGTGTAATATTACACTCGGCGCTGGCTAGCCAGTTATTTTGCTTGAACTTGGCTTGACACGCTGACGGACACCACGTGTCTAGATATCTTTTTACACCAAAAAGGATACTAGATATTTAAAAAAAATATGTATTGAAAAAGTGGCCGCTATTTCGAATTTCTTTGTTTTAAGGCCAATTGACCTCAAAATCGGTATCTGGGCATATCTTTAGTTAAAAAAGACGGATCCGATGTCAGAACTGAAATATGAGGCCGCCATTTTGAATTTATTTATTTTAAGACCAATCGACCTCATAATCAACCTCTGGGAATGGCTTTGGGCACAAAGGGCATATCCTATATTATAATTGAAAAAAGTGGCCAATATTTAGGCTTCTTTATTTTTAGGCCAATTAACGTCAAAATCGATACTTGAGCATAAGAAAAGTGGTCGCCATTTTGAACTTCATTGTTTTAAGACTGATTGGATTTAGATAGATATTTGGGCTTGTCTTTAGCCAAATAGAATAATTAATCGAGGTTGGAATTTTAAAAATTGCATTTCATTCTAATTTTTTTTGTTTAAGGGCTATTGGTTTTAAAATCAAAATACGCTGGACATGACTATAAACTATAGTAGGTAATATGGCCACCATCAAAGCTTGTTCAATTCTCTTCAATAACGATATCACAGCTTTGCTATATCGCAAAATAAATAAATCGTCTTCGAATTTTAGAAGACGAAGTTCGAAGTCTTTGTGGCCTGTGGCAGCAAACAGGAAATAAAGTAAATGGTTCTGTGAAAGCATCAAAATTGGTAACAAAATAAGGCAGTCGTTAACCTTCATTTGAAATATTGCTATAAGCATAAGTAACCGCGTAGTAGAAATGATCTTACCATATTTTTCGTCCCCCATATCGTTTTGCCTTGTTAGGTGACCATTTAATTATTGTATCCCTTTTAACTTACCCCTTTTCACCAGACTTAAAAGGCTACTTAGGTTGATTACCTTATTGATTTTTAAAAGTATTTAATTTTGATGTGAAAATATATTTCAATTTTTTCTATAATGGAAGGCAATCCAAAAAATGTATGTTATAAATTCAGAGGATACAGTTTGGTGTCGCTGCTATGTAGCATCTGTTATTACACCATCAATTGCTATTCTAATTATTCATTCTCATTTAATTTTTAAAAACTAAGCCATTAAAATAGTGTAAAATGTAGTTGAATAAAGTCAAACTATTGACATAACTTTGAAATTATTAACATAATGTGGGATGAACAGAAGTGAGCCAAGCAAGAAAGATTTTATTTTTATATTCAATATCCCACACTTCTGAAAGTCAGAAGTTTGCTTGATTTTATAATAACACTGGTTTCTGCAACGGGTGGTTATAATAAATTATTAAAATGCACATGAAGAAGTGTTAACAGCTCACAGTTGTGGTCTCAACTAACTTGAAAATATTGAATAGTAAGCTACCGTTGCTATTTAAAACAAATCTGTTTCTGGAAGTCAATCTTCTATGAAACTTCTACACTTTACAGACTGTATGGTTGATGGAAGACTTTGAAAACAAATAATTAATCCAACATGGTGCTCATTTTTATCACAATTAAAACGAATCATTATATTGTGGTTAAAGGCATGCCCAAATATCGATTTTAAAGCTAATGGGCCCTAAAACAAGTTCAAAATAGCGGTGCCTTCTCAATCCTAACATTGGATCTGCCTTTTATAGATAAAAGCTAAAAAATTACTACATATCGATTTTGAGGTCAATTGGCCTTAAAACGAAGAAATTCAAAATGCCGGCAACTTTTTCGATTCCGACATTGGATCTGTCTTTTATAATCAAAGATATACCCAGCTATCAATTTTGTGGTCAATTAGCCTTAAAACAAAGAAATTCAAAATGGTGGACACTGTTTTCAATTCTAACATTGGATCTGCCCTTTGTGTCTAAAGCCATGCCCAGATATCGATTTTGAGGTCGATTGGCCTTAAATCAAAGAAATTAAAAATGGCGGGTACTTTTTTCAATTCTGACATTGAATCTGCCTTCTTTACCTAAAGCCATACCCAGATATCGACTATGAGGTCAATTGGCCTTAAAACAAAGAAATTTAAAATGGCGGCCACTTTTTTCAAATCTAGCCTTGGATCCGTCTTTTGTAACCAAAGATATACCCAGCTATCGATTTTGAGGTCAATTGGCCTTAAAACAAAGAAATTCAAAATGGCGGCCTCTTTTTACAATTTCGACATTGGATCCATCTTTTGTAACTAAAGATATGCGCAGATATTGATTTTGCGGTCGATTGGCCTTAAAATAAAGAAATTCAAAATGGCGGCCACTTTTATCAATTCTAGCCTTGGATCCGTCTCTCGTAACCAAAGATATTCCCAGCTAACGATTTTGAGGTCAATTGGCCTTAAAACAAAGAAATTCTAAATGGCGGCCACTTCTTTCAATTCTAACATTGGATCTGCCCTTTAAGCCTAAAAGCCTAAAAAAATACTATAATAATCATGTAAACTTAGCATAACCAACTGACTTTTGTAAGCTGATGCACCGCACATGCAAAATATTTGGTAAAAAATCAACAAAATCACGTTGATCCCCGGTTGTCGCTAAACAAGTGAACCTTGATAAAATAGCTTGTGGCTCTGACATCGTCCCTGACGCGCCCCTGATTTAGGTGAAAAAGTATCTGAGCCTCCTCAATAGGTTCCGAGATATTGACCATGCGAAATTTTACCCACTGTGATATTATCTGTTTGGTTTTTGTATATTCAAATTAGAAGAAATCATGCACAGCAGAACTCGCTGTGCCCATACCTAGCGTCTCGCCCGGCACCCGTGCGCGTGGTGCGGGGCAGTGTGTGAAGCGCCTTACTGCCATCTGTTGTATGTCCATTCTAATGCTAAACTATTTTGTTTTACGGTACAATGCCACCTAACGGGACATTTTTGAAACCCGGCAGATGTTGAAGTTTCCAGGCTAATTATCAGCGCCATCTAGCAATAAGCCGGGATTTTGCACTTTTTCAGGTGAACGCTTCAATGTATGGGGATCGTCAGTCTATACTCTTATTAGTCCATGTCCTGGCTGCTCGATGGTGGACTGATTTTAACCAAATTTTTTTGGCAAGTGGAAGACTTTAGAATAACTAAGTTACAAAACCCAAACTTTTCTAATAAGTTTGGTGTGTATTTGTTGTAAGCGAGAGATAATTATCTCTCGCTTTATCAGTGAAAACATCGTGAGGAAACATACATACCTTAAAACTTCTCTATAAGAATTTTGAAGGTATGTGAAGTCTGCCAACCAGCACTAGGCCAGCGTGGTGGACTAAGGCCTAAACCCTCTCAGTAGTAGAGGAGGCCCGTGCCCAGCAGTGGGCAGTGTATAATACAGGGCTGGTATGGCAAGTTGTGGTAAGTTACACTTCCTGAATAAGACTAAAACAGTCAGGCGGAGAAAAAAACAGTAATTAGTAGTGATACTTACAACTTCCGGCCGAGTAGGATACGCAAATGTTACATCTTTGAACTCGACATCTCCGTGGAATTCGTGATATTTTATTATCTTCTTGCCTGACGTGTCCATTTGTGGCTCTTTATTGATATACTGAAAATGAATATATTTTTAAGTTTTTACATCCGGTAAGTACTATGTATGCCAACGTCTCTATTGATTGATTCTTTGTATGTTTCTACCAACAAAGAACCGTCGGTAAATTTTTTTATTCCGTTTTAAATGTCATTGTAGGTAATATGCGATAATGTCATGTCATCTCGACAGTTGATGAGAGTTACATTATACTGAGCAGTGCCCAGTAACGTCATAGTTTGAATGGTGTGACAAATATTAATCGTACAACTTGCTTTAAAAAAATAAATTAAAATCAATACCTATATTTTGTATACACTAACCTCAAAAACCCTTCCACCAGCACTAATTCCCTTAACAACAGCTCCGAACAAGAGAGACAGCTGAGCGACAGAACGCTGCACCGTCTGCGCGTTGACTAAGAACGCCATGACGTCACCGGCCGTCATCTGACCTGTCGACATCAGGTGACCGCCGAGGAACATCGTGCCTAGCACCATGCTAGGGGAAATAAGATTTTCTGTATTAACACCGTAAAATATTGAGTAACAGACCACTGCACCGTTTGAGTATTGACTAAAAACACCATGACGTCCTCGGGCGTCTTACGCGTGGTTGGTACCAGGTCACCACAGAGGGACATGGTGCCTAGCATGGATTATATATTATGATAGTAGTGCTCGCGGCTCCGCCCGCGTGTAAAAGTTTTTCCGGGATAAAAATATTTTCCCGGGATAAAAAGTAGCCTATAGCACTCAGGAGTAAAGTAGCTTCCTATTAGTGAAAGACTTTTCAAAATCGGTTCAGTAGTTCCTGAGATTAGCGCGTTCAAACTAACAAACTCTTCAGCTTTATAATATTAGTATAGATATACGCCTCGGTGGCGTAGTGGTATTGCGTACGCATTACGAGTACGATTTGAGCGCTGAGGTCCTGGGTTCGAATGCCGGGTCGAGCCAAAAAAAATTGTGACTGGGTTTTTCTATCTTAAAATTTACTCAGTCGCAGCTCGGAATCAGGAAGTTGGCGGTGTGATACCCCCGTGCCTCGGAAAGCACGTAAAGCCGTTGGTCCTGCGCCTGATCTCTCTCCGGTCATGTCTGCCGTCTCACCGGACTATGAGAGTGAAGGAATAGCGAGTGCACCTGTGTATTGCGCACACACTTGTGCACTATAATATCTCCTGCGTACCTTGCTGATCTCCGATGAGATTGGCCGCCGTGGCCGAAACTGGCTAGGAGGATTTTTTTTCATATATTATGAGCAAAACGGTTTAATAATAATTAACCATGACGGTTAAGTAACAGAGTGTGATGTCGTCTACGCGTTGACTAGCGATTCCATGACGTCACCGCTCACAAACAGATTCGCCTCCAACTGCTCGATATCGCTTCCACTATCTCTATCACATAAAATGTAAATATAAAGGCGATGACAGTCTAGTTGGGAGTGGAACGAACTGCCGAGACGAATGTCCGCAGGTTCAAAACCCTAGGGCACGCACCTCTGTCTTTCCTAAAGTTATGGGTGTATTCTTTGTAAATTATCGCTTACTTTAACGGTGAAGGAAAAACATCGTGAAGAAACCTGTATACCTGAGAAGTTGTCATATCAAAAGTATGTGAAGTCAGCCAACCCGCAAAAGGCCAGCGTGGTGGATTGAGGCCGAAACACTCATAATAGTAGAGCCTGTGCCCATCAGTGGGACAGTTTACGATACAGGGCTGGTATTATTATATTTATTATATTACAGTTTTTCCGGGATAAAAGTCCCACTTTATATTTACTCGGTATAAACAGTACGCTATATGTTAATCCAGGACATGATCTACCCGTGTACCAAATCGAAATCTGTTCAGTATTTTTTGTGTAAAAGAGTAACAAACGTCCATACTTAAAAACTTTTCCGTTTATATTAGTAGGACTATCTGTGACTGCCTCAGTGGCGTAATTGTATTACAGTACGGGATCTCGGGGTTCTATTTGACCAGAAACTTACATTTCGTGATCATTACGCATATGTTATGAGCAAAGGTTATCAATTACTTGGATTCATAACTAGAAGTACGAAGGGTTTCAAAACACCGAAAAGCTTTCTCTCTTTATATTATAGTCTCGTACGCAGTATTCTCGAGTATGCCGCTGTTATTTGGTCCCCGTGTTACATTGTTCATTCTGAAAATATTGAAAGTGTCCAAAAGAGGTGTCTCAAGATTCTGAGCTACAGATGTGGTTTTGGTCGCGAACTCATTAATCACGTTGACAGATTATTAAAATTTAATGTAACCCCACTCGAAATTCGTCGCAAGCAACAAGATCTATTACACTTATATAAATTACTCCACAACAAATTTGACTCGCCATACCTATTAAGCGTAGTAAATTTTAACACCAAGTATAATCCGCGTATACCCATGAGGAAGTTTAACTTACAAGTATGCAAAAATAATACATCTTATTATAATCCTCTTACAAGAATGTCCCGCCTGTATAATGAATTATCTATAAAACATTCCGCACTTGATATACACACTCCAAAGTATAGTACTTTCCGACGATCAGTCAAACACATATTCTCAGCACCAAAGTCAGATACAACTCCCATATCGTTTGTCTTACATTAGTCATTATAGTTTCAGATTATTGTAATTTTTTCTTCTTTATATTCACACACCTGCTGCTAAGTGCTTAGCTGTTTAGATCTAAAGATTTAGTAACAATTATGTGTCAACATAGTTAGGATTGCAATCTAGAATAAGACTGATTATGTTATGTTCATGTATCTCACAATGTATTCGATTGTTATCTGTTTTGTTGTCCATACAAATAAATAAATAAATAAGTACGACTGCAAAGCTGAGGTCTCGGGTTCGATCCCCGGGTCGGGCAAAGTTATATTTCGTTTTTCTATTCAGTATCAGCCCGGAGTCTGGAATTTGTGCCCGATATGGCGATAGGCTCGCCCCCTATCGCATCATAGGACAGAATAATGGCGAAAAGTGGGTGCACTAGTTGCGCCTCTGCCTACCCCTTCGGGGATAAAAGGCGTGAGTGTATATGTATGTATGTATGTAAGAAAATCGTACTTTATTTTGACGCCATGTACTTTTTTTTTCCTACCTTTAAATAAACAATTTTTTTTTTTTATAGTACTTTATTGTACACGTACAATAGAAAAATACAGTATATCCACTAGAAATAAAGTACAATGGGCGGTCTTATCACTCGAGGCAATTTCTTACAGACAACCGTAGCATGAAGATAGGGAAAGGAAAAGAAAGGGCAGTTGAGGTGTACAAGACAGAGTATATATATTGTGACAAAATACATAAATATAATTACAAATAGATAACAAATACACACACACATATATATTATACTATATATATATATTATATACATTATATATATAGACCAATGTCAAAAAAAAAAAAGTAGTAGTTAAATACATGAATACAACGAATTAAACAATAAATTCAGCTAGAAAGAAAGTGGTTCTTAACCATTTTTTTAAAAATTGGTAGTGATTTCGCACGTCTTACATCAACCGGTAACGCATTCCACAATCGAATGGCTTGAATGGCAAAAGATTTGTCCATAAATGATGTAGAATGTGCCGGCATTTTCAATATCAGGCTCTCTGATGATCGCAAACGCTTATCATGTGTGTCATGGAGAAATTCAAAACGAGATTTTAGATAAGAAGGGCATAGAGGATTAAAAAGAATATTGTAAAGCAAAGAAAGGATGTGGGCATTCCGGCGAAGCCGTATGGGTAACCACTTGAGCTTATCACGAAACTCGGAGACATGTTCATATTTGCGAAGTCCAAATATAAAACGGATACATAAATTTTGAAGGCGCTCAAGTTTATTAAGTTGGTTTTCAGTGAGGTCTAGATAGCTGACATCTGCATAATCAAGGATGGGGAGAAGAAGGGATTGTGCAAGTGAAATCTTAGTGGTAGTAGGCAAAAAGAAATTTAGCCGTCGCAAAGATCCTGCCGATGCAAACAGTTTACGACTAATTTCCCGAACCTGCGGACCCCAAGAAAGAAATTTGTCCAAGTAGATGCCCAGGTTCTTAACAGCGTCACTGAACGGGATGACGGTACCATCACAGGCCACAGGTGGTAGTAGCGCCCAGTTTAATTTGGATAGCATTCTACGACTGCCAATTACAATGGTCTGCGTTTTAGATGGATTGACAGACAATCCATAGGCCTTGCTCCACTCGCAAATGCAGTCCATGTCACGGTTAATGACCGTAATAGCCTCCGTCATCCTATCCAGTGGTGCCTGAAAATAAATTTGGAGATCATCTGCATAAAGGTGGTAGGTAGAACGAAGTTGATAGGATATTGAATTAATAAATACTGCGAAAAGAAGAGGAGACAGAACGCCGCCCTGTGGGACGCCAACCGTTGTAGTGCAATAGGAAGAAAATTTGTCATCTATGCAAATCCGCTGGCGACGTCCAAACAGGTAACTGCGAAACCACGTGATTGCCGCTTGAGATATGCTAAGCGAATGCAATATACCGAGCAAGACATCAAAATCAACGGTATTAAAGGCATTGCTGAAGTCAAGAAGAGCCAGGACTGTCAGCTTACCTTCCTCCATTCCCTGTCTGATGTCATCCGTGACATGAACCAAGGTGGTGGTAGTGCTGTGACCAGGACGAAAACCGGATTGGAGGGGATTCAGGAGATGATTTATAGATAGGAATTCACTAAGCTGGGAATGGACTAAGCGTTCTAGGACCTTGGATAGAAATGGTAGGATTGATATGGGTCGGAAATCGGTAAACAATGTACTTTATTTAAATAAAAAAAAGGTGGCAACTCTATCTGTAACATACCCGTTGAGGAACAGGTTGGTGCCCGCCTGGAACAGCCCGATGCCGAGCCCGAGCTCCATACTGAGCGCGGCGGCGGCGCCACACTCGCGACCGAACAGCTCCGCCTCCGCCTGCTCGCCCGCGAACGCTCGCACCGTACGCATGTTCGATATCGCCTCTTCGGCTATTAGCGTCGCTTTTTCTATCTGTTGCATATAAATACATTTTTTACTATTTAACTCTTGTAAGCCTGATTCGGCAATGGCACCCAATTTATGACACAGAGCAGTGAAGCTCGGCGAGACTGTGGAAGCAGTAATATGTCTAGATTAAATCTAATGCTTCATTTAAGAGATTTTGTGTTGATCACACATTGGAGTGAGATGAAAGCTGAACGAAGAATTGCTTGGAAATGAAACATTGTAATATCTGAAAACATTCTAAATACTATTTCTATTTAAATTTCCACATTAGCGCCATCTATTAAGTGCATCGCATAAACATATGTTTATAAATGATAGTTAAAAATAATTTAATCTACACTGTACAGTGTAACGCCTTACGGTAAAAGAATTAAATTACCTGTGTCTGGGCTTCTCTTGATAATTTTCTTAACAATGATCCAATGAATGTGCCTCCTATTACTACTGACGGCACGCAGATCATCGTGAGACCAGTCAAATGTGGCGATATCACTAGTAGACTCACAGCAGAACCTATAACCTACAAAAAGAAATGCATTGAGAAAATCTTCCAAATCCGGGACTCAACTCTTAGCTGCCATGACCTGATTGGTCAATGAATTGTCGTATATATCAGAACCCATGGAATATTTGCTCGCGACAGACCAGTGAGCACACACACACAGTTTGGGAAATGCTATATACAAGCATGATCCTTTTTGCCTAAGCGGGCAGAAAATCTTCAGTTAGAACTCACCTGTGTCATGGCCCTTAATCCACCAGCGATGGTTTGTTTGAATGAACTTTTGAAATCTTGGACATCTACTGTTAGCCTGAAATAATTACAATGGTTCGCAATAATATACAAGTTTGAAAGCTTTTTTTTATCCTTTGTTGCAAGAACTAGTTTCTTAGCAATAAATTACAATAAGCAATATTATTCTAACTTAATTTTCTAGGTGATAAGTTTACTACAACTAAGAATAATGTTCTGGGCACTTTCTTAGTCTTATAACATAAAAAAACAATTTGTTCTGTATTCTGTGAAGAACCCTGTGGGTTATACATTTATACTTTTCTACTAGATATAATGCTATGTACTTACATGTTGTATAATTGTTTGCTTTTCCTAATAAATAAATAATTGAAAATCTTTTTGAAAATGTTTACCTGTTAACAAGTTCTCCTGTCCGTTCCTGATCAAAGAACGCAATGTCCTGTTTCAGAATGGATATGAATAGATCTTGTTTCATCTGAGCCGCTACCTGTTCACCCACTTGAGACAAGAGATGGATGTAGAAGAAAGTAAATGCTGCCTGGAAGAACATATTATGGAGTTTTAAGAAGAGAAAAGATTGCAAGACATTTCAAACGTATTACTTAAAAAATTGCTCTGCACTTATTGGACATCTGCTAAAACAGTAATAAGACCCAAAAAACATTTTCAGATAAAGGTACAATCAGATTCGTTTTTTATTTGATTATTTTGGTTACTATGACTATTTTCAGTGGATATGACTATATAACTTGAGTGGAAGTGATCCATTGCCGACAGGTGAAACATATTCTTGTTTCCCTCATATCATAAAAAACTACCAATCTTATTCTTAGACTATTTAACCAAAGGACAAGATTTGGAAATAATACGCAAACAATTTTTTCTGCCAATCCTGACGGGGGATGAAGTAGACACGGATAGCACACATGTAACAAAAAAAACCACACATGCAAGGCTGAATATAAGGTCGCTTTTTACACAATAACACAACAAAAATCACAATTTCTGTGGAGCAACACTTAATGTCATTATCGTAGAATGTACTGACAGCCATCGCAAGTCACATAGGTTTTAATAAAAGTGAAAATAATCAGCTGCGCGTGTATGACCAACGAAGGGTTCGCCTAGTCATCGCATCTCCTTTGCATTGCCAGATACTCAAAGATCTTAGTGAGTGAAAGAAGTAACCCCTCTTAATTGTTGAGACTGTATACAGCCAAGTAACAAAATGACACACGACAGATATTCTATTACCTGTCCAATATACAAAGAGATCAGTTTCATGGCCGGCATCTTTATCTCCTCAATGAAGTCTACACTAGTGTTGTTCCTCATGCCGGCCAGTATGTTAACCACCACACCCAACATAGCTGGTATGTATACATTTAAAAATGCCACCGCTAATGCTGACTGGAAAAAAATAACATTGTCTTTCATGCAAGAATTTTTGGAAAATAGGAATTTGCTGTCTGTTGTACAACAAGCTATCAGCCAACTACGAAATAAAGTATAATGAAGATACCCATGATAATTTTTTTTAATTTCAATATCGTACTCTTAACAAAACAATGACCTAATCCAAAATTGTTGACTTGTGGGAATGGTCACGAGAACGAACTGTATATGACATTTATTTTTATTTGGGTGGGGAACGAACATAAATTCAAATGATTTTAACCCTATTCCCAATCTTGAAGACACATTTTTTTCTTAGTTGATGCAGCTTGCCATTTTGGATTAGGTCATTGTTTTATTAAGAGTATGATTTTGTATTTATGGTATAAGTCTCTTATAATATTGAGTTTTTCTATTCAGTATCAGTCCGGAGTCTGGAATTTGTGCCTGATATGGCGATAAGCTCGCCCCCTATCACATCATGGGACGGAATGTCGGCGAAAAGTGAGTGCACTAGTTGCGCCTCTGCCTACCCCTTCGGGGATAATAGGCGTGAGTGTATATATGTCTCTTATAATTGCGAATATTATGAAAAGTCTTGTTTTTTAAACATTAAAGCATAAATAGAATCGTTATATTTAAATCGTGGACACTGTTGCCAACTTTACAGTGTTTAGGCTTTCAAATCTAGTTTTGAGAGTTTTTTGGTTTCTTATTTTCTTGAAGCTTTTGTAAACAAACCTTAAAAAAGGATTGCCTGAACAATTATAATATTCACCATTTTCTAGTGTTTTAAAGCATTTTTCAATTTTTCCCTAAGGTGGGTTTGGCAACACTGATCGTGCACAGATAATTATTGCAATAGATATGAATTGGAAATTGGATAAGTTCATTTATCTAATATGATTTTGGTGTGAATTCAAATTTAATTTTCAGTCACTATTTTGTAAAAATATTAGTACTTAGCTATAATACTTACAGCAACAGCAGCGATTAACAACCACTTGTGAGGTTTCAAATAATGAAACAACTTTTCCCAATCGAACTTTGCACTATCCTCTTGCAAATTCGGCCTTCTTTGTACAACTCTCGAATGTTGTGCCGCTTTACAGTAAGCAGAGCCATTATCTAGAAAATACCGAGCCCCAAGACCTAAACTAACACCAGCACATAATTTCCAAGGAGAACATAGAAGTAACAACCCAGACTTTGCACTTTTTTCCGATGGCGACTTGACTTCAGATATAAATCTTTTTACAACATGTGAAAGCTTATCTTTTACTAAATTTGTAAAGTATACGTTGGTTTTAGATGACAGTAACCTGAAAAGTAAAAAATATTGTTATTTAAGAAGAATATCAACGAAAAACACATGAAAACATTAATTGTAAGTTCGAGGATTTACCTTTGCCGCATTAATTGACGTGATGGATTTTGCATTAATTGCCACATTTTATATATGTAATATATTCCTTTCTTTGCATCAAATAATTAAATAATCATGATTTCAGTTAATAATATTCAGCAATTTCCAGAAAACTATTTTGTATCCACAATACAGTATGTCAATGTCACTGTCAAAAAGATGACGTAATAGTAGTCGCTCCGAAGTTGACCGCAATGGCTACGTTCCACTAAGCACTCACGACGATCACTTTCCGTAGTATTATAATGCTCTTTGACGATCACGCTCACGACCACGAGTTTTCCCGTTCCACTTAGTCCTGAGCATGTCCTGAGCGTTGTTATCGTAAACCCAAGTGGAATGGATTGTGGAGCGTTTTAGGCGTTGAGGAAATAACACAAATGGCGAGCTAGAAAAAATAAAGCAAAAGCTTTAATAGGTTAGGCTACCATTATTAAGTTTTAATGAGTTTTATGTGTAAATTTTAATAATTATAAGTGAAGTTGGTTTATGTCGAAAAATAAATATATAATTCAATTTTTATTTGTAATTTCAATGAAGTATTCAATTATTTTACATTCAAATAGATTCAAAATGTCTTTCGCGACAACACTAGGTTATTTGATGATGCGTGCATGCAATAATACTGTCGAAAGTACTAGTTCATCCAGTTCAGATGAAGAATGGAATACAATTTTAGAAAATTATTATCGTGAAAATAGAAAACTTCGACTTTTTAGTTCTGACAACTTTGCTATTTTTCTCAACGCTCACTTCGACCCACCTCCAGAGATGGGTCGTCGTGGGCTTCTCGTGAGCGTGAGTTATGACGTCATTAATGACGTATTCGCCGCGACCACAACGATCGTAGTCGCCATGTGGAACGGCCAAAAGAGTATTTTGGGCGTTGTGAACGCTTAGTGGAACACACCCAATAGAATGAAATTTGATAGAAATAAACGCAAAGAACGCTGAATTAGTTTGGATAAAAGTGTATGTGAAAAGACTATAATGTAGTTTTTAAATGGATTATATTAATTTATTCCGGTAATTTGTTACCATATGAAATATTTGATTTTTTTATATGATTCTATATAGGTGATGTTGGCATACACGTCATACAGATGGCGCTATGGATCGCTACTGACAATAATTAATTAATTGGGCTAACATAATAATAATTTATCCCGGGAAAGTAAGTATATAATGCGACTTTTATACCAACTCGAATTGATCAACATACGTGACGTATATTCTACCGATAGACACGAACGTCCATAAAAACAATTTGTTCAAAATACTGGAGTTAGATCTAAAGTTCGCTGCACTATTTACGTCATCTAACCAAAGTTAAACCATGGACTAATAAGAGTATAGACTAACGATCCCCATACATTGAAGCGTACTTCGCTGTTTAGTACATTGAATTCAACTAGATGGCACTAAGATCCATAAAATCATTTGAAATGGTTATTTCAATGGCGCAAATGAGAGGATGGATAAAATAAACAACTATCGGTTTATCCGATAGTTATTATTACGCCTAGATGGCGCTATAAACTGTTTAGCTCACAGACTACTACAATTATTTTGAGTATTTATGGACTGCATTGGCACTTAAATATATCATTACTTTTTGTAAAGAAAACTAGGCAGGTATTAAGTTATGTGGTGCCACGCGCCGCCGACGACACATCGTTGGCCGGTTGTTTAGCGCGTATTACAAGTTTTTTATATGGGGACACCACTTCTTTTTTGACTGAACTTTATTTTTATATTTTTGTTATATAGCTAATATAATAATACATAATATATTGGGATAGTTTCAAATATCTGCTTGTAACGGTTCCAACGCTACAAAATTTTTTTTTTTTATGGGGACTCCCCCTATTTTTAAACGTTTTTTTATTTTTAGTTTTTTTCCTACGGTTACACACAATTACGTTCCGTTCGTGTCATATTACACTCGGCGCTAGCTAGCCAGTTACTTTGCTTGAACTTGGCTTGACACGCTACCGCGTGTCTAGATATCTTTTTACACCAAAAAGGATACTAGATATTTAAAAAAAAGTATGTATTGAAAAAGTGGCCGCTATTTTGGATTTCTTTGTTTTAAGGCCAATCAACCTCAAAATCGATACCTGGACATGGTTTTAGGTACAAAGGACAGATCCAACGTTAGAATTGAAAAAGTGGCCGCCATTTTGAATTTCTTTGTTTTAAGGCCAATTGACCTCAAAATCGGTATCTGGGCATATCTTTAGTTAAAAAAGATGGATCCGATGTCAGAACTGAAATATGAGGCCGCCATTTTGAACTTATTTGTTTTAAGACCAATCGACCTCATAATCGACCTCTGGGAATGGCTTTGGGCACAAAGGGCATATCCTATATTATAATTGAAAAAAGTGGCCAATATTTAGGCTTCTTTATTTTTAGGCCAATTAACGTCAAAATCGATACTTGAGCATAAGAAAAGTGGTCGCCATTTTGAACTTCATTGTTGACTGATTGGATTTAGATAGATACTTGGGCTTGTCTTTAGCCAAATAGAATAATTAATCGAGGTTGGAATTTTAAAAATTGCATTTCATGTTAAATTTTTTTGTTTAAGGGATATTGGTTTTAAAATCAAAATACGCTGGACATGACTATAAACTATAGTAGGTAATATGGCCACCATCAAAGCTTGTTCAATTCTGTTCAATAACGATATCACAGCTTTGCTATATCGCCAAATAAATAAATTGTCTTCGAATTTTGGAAGACGAAGTTCGAAGTCTTCGTGGCCTGTGGCAGCAAACAGGAAATAAAGGAAATGGTTCTGTAAAAGCATCAAAATTGGTAACAAAATTAGAGAGTCGTTAACCTTCATTTGAAATATTGCTATAAGCATAAGTAACCGCGTAGTAGAAATGATCTTACCATATTTTCTTATCGTCCCCCATATCGTTTTGCCTTGTTAGGTGACCATTTAATTTTTGTAACCCTTTTAACTTACCCCTTTTCACCAGACTTAAAAGGCTACTTAGGTTGATTACCTTATTGATTTTTAAAAGTATTTAATTTTGATGTGAAAATATATTTAAATTTTTTCTATAATGGAAGGCAATCCAAAAAATGTATGTTATAAATTCAGGGGATACAGTTTGGTGTCGCTGCTATGTAGCATCTGTTATTACACCATCTATTGCTATTCTAATTATTCATTCTCATTTAATTTTTAAAAACTAAGCCATTAAAACAGTGTAAAATGTAGTTGAATAAAGTCAAACTATTGACATAACTTTGAAATTATTAACATAATGTGGGATGAACAGAAGTGAGCCAAGCAAGAAAGATTTTTTTTAATTTTCAATATCCCACACTTCTGAAAGTCAGAAGTTTGCTTGATTTTACAATAACACTGGTTTCTGCAACGGGTGGTTATAATAAATTATTAAAATGCACATGAAGAAGTGTTAACAGCTCACAGTTGTGGTCTCAACTAACTTGAAAATATTGAATAGTAAGCTACCGTTGCTATTTCAAACAAATCTGTTTCTGGAAGTCAATCTTCTATGAAACTTCTACACTTTACAGGCTGTATGGTTGATGGAAGACTTTGAAAACAAATAATTAATCCAACATGGTGCTCATTTTTATCACAATTAAAACGAATCATTGTATTGTGGTTAAAGGCATGCCCAAATATCGATTTTAAAGCTGATGGGGCCTAAAACAAGTTCAAAATAGCGGAGCCTTCTCAATTCTAACATTGGATGTGCCTTTTATAGATAAAAGCTAAAAAATTACTTGATATCGATTTTGAGGTCAATTGGCCTTAAAACGAAGAAATTCAAAATGCCGGCCACTTTTTCGATTCCGACATTGGATCGGTCTTTTATAATCAAAGATATACCCAGCTATCGATTTTGAGGTCAATTGGCCTTAACACAAAGAAATTCACAATGGCGGCCTCTTTTTACAATTCCGACATTGGATCCATCTTTTGTAACTAAAGATATGCGCAGATATCGATTTTGCTGTTGATTGGCCTTAAAACAAAGAAATTCAAAATGGCGGCCACTTTTATCAATTCTAGCCTTGGATCCGTCTTTTGTAATTAAAGATGTACCCAGCTATCGATTTTGAGGTCAATTGGCCTTTAAACAAAGAAATTCAAAATGGCGGCCTCTTTTTACAATTCCGACATTGGATCCATCTTTTGTAACTAAAGATATGCGCAGGTATTGATTTTGCGGTCGATTGGCCTTAAAATAAAGAAATTCAAAATGGCGGCCACTTTTATCAATTCTAGCCTTGAATCCGTCTCTCGTAACCAAAGATATTCGCAGCTTACGATTTTGAGGTCAATTGGCCTTAAAACAAAGAAATTCTAAATGGCGGCCACTTCTTTCAATTCTAACATTGGATCTGCCCTTTAAGCCTAAAAGCCTAAAAAAATACTATAATAATCATGTAAACTTAACATAACCAACTGACTTTTGTAAGCTGATGCACCGCACATGCAAAATATTTGGTAAAAAATCAACAAAATCACGTTGATCCCCGGTTGTCGCTAAACAAGTGAACCTTGATAAAATAGCTTGTGGCTCTGATATCGTCCCTGACGCGCCCCTGATTCAGGTGAAAAAGTATCTGAGCCTCCTCAATAGGTTCCGAGATATTGACCATGCGAAATTTTACCCACTGTGATATAATCTGTTTGGTTTTTGTATATTCAAATTAGAAGAAATCATGCACAGCAGAACTCGCTGTGCCCATACCTAGCGTCTCGCCCGGCACCCGTGCGCGTGGTGCGGGGCAGTGTGTGAAGCGCCTTACTGCCATCTGTTGTATGTCCATTCTAATGCTAAACTATTTTGTTTTACGGTACAATGCCACCTAACGGGACATTTTTGAAACCCGGCAGATGTTGAAGTTTCCAGGCTAATTATCAGCGCCATCTAGCAATAAGCCGGGATTTTGCACTTTTTCAGGTGAACGCTTCAATGTATGGGGATCGTCAGTCTATACTCTTATTAGTCCATGGTTAAACATACAACGCTCTAGGATCTTATAAGCACTAGATCGCTTTAATCAATGTTGAAATCACACTAAAGTTAAGTACAGTTCAGTTGAACAGAGACAATGTTCGGATCGCGTGATCTATACTCCATCGGTTTAAGTATTTAACTAAATGTAAACAAAAAATTACATAATATGATTCCCGGGTAGTCAACATTTTTCACAAAAGTACCTACTTATGAAGACTGTTGCGTTAATGAAACTACGGCGTCCAACTAACACTTGAAATTATTAAATTCACTTTAAAAACAAAACGTATAACTAACAACGACTTATTATCAGAAACAGAGCAAAAAATATGATAAATAAACAAATTTCTACAATGCGAAATATATCGATAATTGGTGTCTAGTTAACCGATTAAATTAAATAGCGGTCAGTTTTAATGGCGTGCTACGTGACAGTCATACTCTTGAATTTTGTAGGGTTCTCTAATGACTATAACGTTTCAATTTTGATTGGGAAAATGTTTAGCGTGCCTGTCTTATTAGCTCTTTTACAGTTTGACTGGTAGGGATCTTTTATAAAAGTATTGTAATGAACAAAAATTGTGTTTGCGCTTAGTAATCTGTCAAGACCCGCAACGGACACTGGTGTGTCCGTCGCGGGTCCGTCCAGTCTGTCACATGTATATAGGGTTTTTCCATACATCTATATATCGACGGTAAAGAGCGATTTTGTCGTATCTCGAAATATCCAACTTTACACCAGAGCCAAAAAACGATTTAAAAAATTAATAACTCGTAAATTTATGAAGATAGGACGCTGAGATTTGGAACATATTTCCATAGATCTAAACCTTGCTTTACTCAGTTTGCCGGAATATTCTAAAGTTACTACTTCATTGATTTTGTACTACAGCAGTCGATGTTTTAATGTCGAGCAGCAGAAATGTTTTATCTGTGAGGTGAAATATATGACCAACTAAAATATATATATAGATTTCAATGCGACGGATCTGCTGTATCTCAAATATAAACAATGCGAAACATGGTCATTTTGCTGTATGTATATGATTTAATCGAACTTGTTTATGAAAAAACATCTTACGTACAACGTCTTACATACAATCAGTATCATAAAAGTTACAAAAATAAAGTAAAAGCTGTATCTTTTACTAAACGCTTTTATTTTCTTGTTAAGAACGTCATGACAAAGAATATTCAAATAAATAAACAAAATAAACAGTAATTTTTCTACTCTAACTCTATTTGTCTCATGTTGTTAGGAGGCTCAGAAGCCCCCACTGAACTACGCTTTCTACATTAACGGAAGTGACTATCCCACACTAACACCCTCCACTGCAACTTCTGTAAGCCAGGATCAGCAATGGCAAGTATTTTATGATACCGAGCGGTGAAGCTTGGCAAATTTCAGGGAACACTAATCTGTATTTAACTCCCAACGAAATCAATCAAATAGAAAGATAGGGAGGAGTTGGAAATATTCGGCGTCGACGGCAGCGTATGGCCTTCTTTTCATGCTACCTTCCATCACGGAGATCGCAACAATGTGTTAAAAGATAATACAAAATTAAAGACGGACCATACGCCCGCGACCCCCGGTGGCCCGTAAGAGTCGTCTTTTAAGACAGGCACCGTACCGTAGTGGACTTCTCCAAACACCTTCAATCCACACAGTGTGACACGCCAGTGAGTCACGATCTTCGTGCTCCCGATCGCTCTCGGCACTTTCCTTCTGCGAGAGGACCACCTCGCAGAAGTCAGCAACCACACGCCATGACCTCTGACTGCCGACTATGGAAGCGACCACGGTCAGCAGTGAGAGGTCTCCTCTGATGACTGCTCTGAGAGCGTTGCGCTCGTCATCCTAGGCTGGGCATGACTCCAATGTGTGCTGGTCCGTATCCAGCGGGCAGTTGTTACAATAATGACACACTGACGCCTACTATTCGACACAGTTACGTACTCACCGAACACAGCCATGCCCGGTTAGTACCTTTGTCAAGCAAAACGTAGCCGGGTCATGGCACCTGTCCCGCCACGCAGCAAAACCGAGCGCACTACCGCGACGAACCTGAGCCCCGCTGTTGAGGTCTCCAGCTTGAGACGTCACTCCTCCACGTCGGCTCTATGTAGGGAGGCATTCATGGTCTCCACTTCCTTCAGGGCAGGACGCTGCCCACGTCTGGACGCCTCCTCCCACCAATGAAAAGCATCGAAGACGGCATCCAGATCCCAATACAGGAAACCGGTCAACAAGTAAGCCGCCTCGAACGAAACTGTTCGCTACGCCCGGATAGCCCGCTGCGCCAAAACTCTGAGGGTTGCCCAAGAGGATGATTCAGCAGCCGTTCAAGAAGTGCTTTGGAAGTCAAGAATCTGGTTCGGAATGGCGTAGGTAAGGAACACCCTGGGGTAGGAGCGAAGAGACGGGAGCGGGTCTGGCTGGAGTGACGTATTGACACTGTATAAAAAAACTATAAATACACTGTTTCTATGACGTAAGTGTGATTTTCGCTTTTCTATTCAATTTTTGAAATGTAGTAACTATTCAATAATTATACACACATCTCTGGCAACGTAAAATTTTGGGGTGACAGAAATGCTGTATCTCCTAAAAATCTATCTCCGCAATAGAAAAATAATGTTGTAACTATTTTTTACGCTATACGTACCTATTGTAGTATCTTTTTTTAATTCAAAAGTAGTGTTTTTTCCCCTATTTACAACAAATTTTTGCATGTACAGTAGAAAAACTAGAAAAAAATCGATGCTGTTGCACTTTTTTTTTCGTCGCAGAAAGACGTGAACTAGACCATTCGACGCGGCTTTTTTTTCTGATCAATAATATAGTAATAAGTCATTTTGGCCATTTTCCGAGATACGACGTTTCCGCTTTCTACCGTCGATATATAAGCGGGGATAACTATAACTTTATAATAACCAAACAGCTTTAATAAACAGGAATAACAGTGCGAAGTGTTGTGTAGGTTATGAAGACGTTTATTTTGGAATGAAGTATTTTGTAAAGGCCCAACGGAAGACCAGCGCTGGTTTTTACCAGCTTATGCTGAGTTGGGGTCGTTTTTGTGACGAGCAAAATTAATTTAAGATTTTTAGTACTTAATTATGTTGTAATAATGCTTGTTACAAATAAATATTTTCTTTCTTTCTTTCTTTATAAAGAGAAATGGACAGATAAAATACCTTTTATATAGTTTGTTTACATTTAGTTATATGCCTAAACTGAGTATAGTGTGTTGTACCTACATATTATATATCGATGTAGGTACTTAATAGGTATATATATATACATTTATATTTTTTAGAATAAACACTTAAGAGTTCACGTGACACGTGTGTGGGTGTAAATATAAAAATATAAGTTTATCATTCGAATTTTAATAAGTACATAGGGTCATACAGCTCAAAAGTACGCACTTTTTTTTCTATCGTCTACACACTCAAAAATATAGGGTCCTGATAAACCGTTTAGCACTTTATTTAAAGTAAATTTATTCTACTTTCATTATTTAATGAGTTTTTGTACATTGCTTCATCGGCTATTTTGCAATACATGTTTAAGTGCAGCAGGAGAAATTCGTACTCTTGACCCGTCATGTGGGTAAAACTACGCAGAGATGCGGTTAATAGTTCGCATACTGGGTAAGCTTCGCACGCAGGTAAACTACAGACATATAATTATAAATTGTATAAGTACACATGGAATCATATGGAATATGTTTTTAAACTTCCTTTATTCTTGGTACAAATATTGTAAAAATAAACATTAAATGTACACCTATTCTAAGCACCAGGAACATAATTAATTAGACTGTATTTATGACAAACTTTAGTTATTTTTGTAATTTAATGATCACTGTAATTTTAGGAACGCTTGATGTTACTTTTCATTGTAATGAAGTTATAACAGCGTGCGTACTTTTAATCCCATACTCTTACCCAACAGGGAATATTTTAAACAATCACACGTCAGTTGAGATGTAGTTATTTTTAGGACAGAATTAATAGCTAAAATAAATACTATAATAATCGAGTAAACTTAACATAATCAACGGTCTTTTGTAAACTGATGCATCGTCTATCCATAAACTTTTCCCAGCACAAAATAGTTGATAACTAATCAACAAAATCGCGTTGATCGCCGTTTTTCGCTAAACAAGTGAGGCTTGGTAAAATAGCTTGTGGGCTCTGACATCATCCCTGACGCACCCCTAATTTTGCCGAAAAAGTGTCTGAGCCCCCTCAATAGGTTCCGAGATATTGACCATGCGAAATTTTACCCACTGCGTGCTGTTACCCCGAATGACCCTAGGTACATACATATGTTTTAGAATAAACACTTAAGAGTTCACACGTGTGAGTGTAAAATAAAAAAAAATACTACTTATCATTCGAATTTTAATAAGTACATACATACATATTTATTAGAATAAACACTTAAGAGTTCACACGTGTGACTGTAAAATAAAAAAAATACTAGGTACTTATCATTCGAATTTTATCAATAGAAGGAATTCATTTCTTTTAAAATTTTAAATTAATGAATTCTTTCTTTGTCACGTGAGATGGAAAGTAGATTTGTTTAGCCGTCCGTCTAAACAAATCTACTTTCCATCCCAAGTCCGCCATACAAAGTTTACAAAGTGCATACAATTTTAATACAGCAGACTCATTTTTATTCAGACAACTCTACACTAAAATCTTTGCTTTGTTTTCTTGTTTTTTGTTGAAATTATACGTACAACCGAGGATAAAATATTAAGTATAATTTTAAGTGAAATTCTAAGATTTGTAGCCTATACTGGTAATTGGAATTTAATCAAGAAAACTTTGCGAACAGACTCCACTCTATCCCAAATAATACTAAAATTAAAATGTTAATGTTTGCAAAGTGCATGCAATTGAAATTAATAATCAGAATTCTATGAACGCGACGTAACCTCGCAGATGGTGGAGTGGCGGGAAACTCGCCCCGTTTCGGCGCCAATACGACCATTGTTTAACACAAGTGGCGCGTTCTAATAGTCATTATTTGTATATCGATGTTTTTTATTTGATTTCATGCCATTTAAAGTTTGCCAGGGTGCTCAGATTATAGATTTCAAAATGGTTGGGGAATTAAATAATATAGTTATTATAAGTATTTAGGAAGTTTTACCAAGTAAGTAATATAATAATACCAGTCCCATATTAAATACTGCCCACTGCTGAGCATGGGCCTCCTCTACTACTGAGAATGTTTAGTAGTACCTTGCTCTATAATCTATATGAATGCCGTACAAATAGAAGTAAGAACTCCACACGTTGTTCTGAGTTTTTAGCTAAAAATCATGCACCTATGCATACTTAGTGCCAGTGGTTATGTCTTAGGGACTTCTAGTTCATCAGATCAGTAAATACCTCAAGGTACTGGTGGAACTAGGGTTGCCAGGCGTCCGGATAAAGCCGGACATAGTTAGGCTTTTTGAATGCGTGTCCGGCCAAATTAAACGGTGTCCGGCTTTTTACATTTGACCAGTGACTTTTAGGTGGTCGGCAATATGCGGAAAATTAAACGTGCCATGGATATACACTAGGGAGCTAAAAAATAGTCGCCGAGAAAGTGGGACCCGAAAAATCGTATTAATACTAAGACACAAAATCGTTAATAATTTAAGGTGTCCAGCCTTTTTACCTAAATGTCCGGCTAAACTGGCTGGTCTGACCGGCTATTAGGTTTGACGACCTGGCAACCCTAGGTGGAACTCTAGTGGCGGCCTTAGGCGGAAAGGGAGACCGGGAAATCGATCGGGGCCTAGCGTGTCCGAGAAGCTTTTATTTTAGATCTCTACCTTGTTTCCAATGCAGCTTAGGCATCTTACGAATGTCTGTTTTTTTTGCTACCGCCCGGGCCTCGCGACCGCTGAACAAGGGTGGATACAGAGGGGGTTATTAGGGTCATGACTGCCCTCCCTCCTGGTTTATTATTTCTTTTGTAATTAAATTCATTATTGTAATCGATTTCGAGTGTGTCTTGACTAGACCTCGACCACAAAACCCTAAATTGAAAGCTAGATCCGCTCTTGCCGCCACTGACAAGCGGCATAAAGAAAAAAAGCCTCGCGCTCGCAATCTGCCACCCTGGGCCTAATAGCCTCGCGATGCCTAATGCTGCCATTGGCTGGGACTCGACTAAAATGCTATATTCGGAGATGTACAGGCTATAAATATTTTGGGGTAGGTACTTACGTGAGTCGAGATTCCCATATTTTTCGGCCCTAAGCGTTACACTACGTTTGGTAGAACAGCTTGAACCTTCCAGATAGAGTCGGCATGCGGTTTCTTTTCGTTTTTATCGCAATGTGTCGAAAGAAATAAAAAGTTACTATGTATAATTTATAGTGAACTATAATTTTTTTTTAAGCCTCATATTATGTGTCCCATTATGTGTGCAAAGGCCTACCCCTTATTCTTCCAATTCCTTCGATCTTCCGCTAACTCTTTTCAGTCTGGTTGGAATGCATCCAGGTCGTCTCTCCATCACTTCCTTGGTCGTCCACGTTTTCTGCGACCATTTGTTGGGATTATAATTATGAATAATTATGAACTATACCTAATTATGAGTTTAAAAATAATCGCGGAAATCTTTTTAATAAGCCCCTATGTTCTATCAAAAGGGGTCCCTATTCCCGTCGGCGCGGCGCGACGTGACGATTAAGCCTTGAAGCATATCGAAATTATTAGCGGCCAATAAGAAAACACAGCTACGAAATGTTTTTAGTACTTAAGTAGATCTTTTACATCCTAAAGATGCTGTGACTGATAATCCTACTAATATTATAAAGGCGAAAGTTTGTAAGAATGTATGGATGTTTGGATGTTTGGATGTATGGATGTATGGATGTATGGATGTTTGTTCCTCTTTCACGCAAAAACTACGGAACGGATTTCGATGAAATTTGGAACACGGGTACATCATGTCCTGGAATAACACATAGGCTACTTTTTATCCCGGGAAAACATAAAACGGGACTTTTATCCCGGATAAACTTTTTAACGCGGGCGGAGCCGCAGGCAAAAGCTAGTAAACCATAAAACTATTTTAAAAGTGGGTGCACTAGTTGCGCCTCTGCCTACCCCTTCGGGGATAACAGGCGCGAGTGTATATATAAAACTATTTTCATCACAATTATTGTCTGTCTTTTGAATTCGTCCAAAATATGTATGTTATTTAGCTTAACAAATACAACTGATCAAAATAGCTTTAAAATCACTTATTTGAAATTAATCCCAATGCCCAATGACTTCCCACGCTGACCGCAATAAAAGCTAGTCACTGGTAACACATAAATCTAATAAGTATTAGGTAATGATCATAGCAAGGGAGGGTCAATTTTCAATAATGGATCAAATGACCTGTGTCCAAAGTTTCAACAGTTTGACAGTTATCGTATTAACCAACTAATGTAGATAGTACTCATTTTATTACCACTTATTTGGGAGCATATTAGCGTCTGACTTTTGTTATTGGTCGGCTTATACATTTATATGACGAGTAACATATACTCAAAAGTTGTCAAATAGACCACTAGTATGCCTCGTTCATTTAAAAAAAAATTGGTACCTAGTGAGGTGTTATTAACAGTGCCGGATTAAGACTACTTGATGCCCTAAGCAATTCACGCCTGTGGGGCCCCCCTACCATAAGTAAACTAACACCAGTCTTTAATCGCGCGGATTTTCAAACAGCTTTACTTTTATGTGCTAGCATTTTTTGTGCTGTTTCTGGTGCCCCCCAAGACGTGATGCCCTAAGCAATTGCTTAATTTGTTTATGGGCTAATCCGGCACTGGTTATAAAGGACTATATTAACTGAAGTCGTTAGGTATATGGGGGTAAAATCTGTATGTAAACAATAAATCATCATTTATCCACTTTTCCAAAAGGTCTGAAAAGCCAATATCAAAAAGACTTGAGTCTTCCCTCTATGTGGTAGTATTTGTATAACTGAATGACTACGCAATAGTCTATAGCGCCGGGGCAACACCGCTACACTAGGTTCTCCCCATAGACAATAACGACACTTGCCCGGTAGCGAATGACATGATCTAGTAATATGGTTTCGAAAATAGAAGCTCATAATTTTACCCAGATATACATATACCTATCTATTTTTTTATAAAATTACGAATATGTTCATTAATTATTTATTTGGCACATATTTAAATAAATAAATTAATAAAAATTTAAATATATAAATAAATAAATAAATATTTTGTTTTTAGTTAATTATTGTGTAAAGTAGCCGTAACCTTTCCTAAATAGGATTTTTAATAAAAATAAAACAGCATCAATAAAAATAAGTTCAATTTATTAGAACGATCGGATTATTGTTTGATGTTTAATAGAACAATAAACTTTAAAAGACAAGTTCAGATCTCCTACGTCAATTCAAATTTGCAACACCAATAAAATTATAATCCCATAAAATTTCGCAATATCACGCCCCAAACATTCGGTAGACAAAATGGGTGCCATACGTCACTACAAACCATAAATTATAGAATTAAGAGATTCACGAACATTATTGAAATTTGTTTAACTGCGGCATATGGTGTGGTCATCGATATAGGTTTACCATAAATTATGACTAATGTTTATGGTGATCAAAATTGATATTGGGAATGTGATTTCAAAGTATATTTGTACTATATAACTATCTATGGATTTATTGATACTTAGTACCTATCTACCTAAGTCGGTAAAGAAACAAGTGTGCCAGATGGGGGTGGTCTCCCCAATTTAAGACTTTGAGGGCAAAATGTTTGGAAGTAATTTTTGGGGAAGAAATTAACTCGATTGACGGCAAAATATAACTTATTGCTTAGTAAAACAACCATTTCCATCAGACTAAGACCGGGGATCATTGTTTAGAACCCTATTTTTTGGGGCTAAAAAATAAATTTCTGTGACCTCATAACTTGGTTTTGGGGGGATTTCATAGGAAACATATTGTGGCAAATGAACCTAACACATGTTAAATGGGTGATCACTACCCGTACAAACATCCACAAATAAGGACAATTCGTGGCTGTTACTTACTTATTTTTAAAAAAGTCTGGGAATCGTGAAGTATCGCGACTGGTCATAAACAGTTACAAATTGCAACTTCTAACTTGAATCGCAAATCTCTCCTTTTTGTTTATGATCTAGGCCATAGAATAGCCATCTAGGCATTAAACGCTAACCTACTGAAGAATTTTCTAGCTGTTAATATGGGATGTTTGTTACAAGCAAAATCCGCTAAACGGATTAGAATGTTTGGTGCCTACATTGTTAGACCTAATCCTAAATTAAAATAAAGGCTAGATATTTTTATCCTTTTTTATTTCGTGAAAGGCTGACAACGCGCGCAACGCCGCGGGTGAAACGTAATGTTTCACGATATCTAGGTTTTTTTTTTTTTTTGTTCCTGACATTACTCTTTCTAGTCTGACGAGGGTCGGCTTATGAAAGAACACCGGTCTTTTGGGTGAGTGCAGAAGGCACTCGCAACCCTTGGTATCTAGGTCACTGTCAGTTTTCTTTTATGGTATAAGGGGCAAGTTAGCATACGGTGCACCTGCTGGTAAGTGATCACCGCCGCCCATGAACATCTGCAGTACCAGTGGGCATAGAGATGCGTTGCCAGCCTTTTAGGAATACGCTCTTTTTTTTAAGGTCGCCAGGTCGTATATGCCAGGAAATGCTGCTGGCGGCAACTGGTTCCATACTTTTGTAGTATATACTTACAACTGAAATATATAAGGTAAGAAATAAACTATTTAAATTTTCCCCAAACTATTAATAGGATTTATGCAAAGCCCTATGAAGCCAAGTTTGATAGTTGCAATGAAATTTAATCGGATTTCAGCGACACTTGTTATGCGCAAGTGTTTAATGAATTCGATTAGAGCGGGTTCGGAGCCCAGTTAGTGATCTATTGTGGGGTGCTAGAATGACGCTTAACGACGATTTGTGAATTTGACCCATTTTATGCTTGTTGCCGCCACTTAAAACAATGCTGCCTGCATTATATTTATAAATTAACGTATTTACGTTATCTCAGTTTTTCATTACATATGGTAACATTTTTTTTATTAGATAGTATGACGTAGTTATTATATTATGCATACTCACGCCTTTTACCCCCGAAGGGGTAGGCAGAGGTGCAACTATTGCACCCACTTTTCGTCGTGCGTATCCCGTCCCATCATGTGATGGGGGCGAGTCTATCGCTATATCGGGCACAACTCCGGGCTGATACTGAATAGAAAAATCCTATATCACTTAGCCCCACGGAACACTATTACTCTAGGAGCTTTGCCCGACCTGGGTATCGAACCCGAGACCACAGCATTGTAGTCGTACCGTCATAAAACTACCCCGCTATTACAATATTAGAGTGTAATTATTTAAAAAATATGAATATTTGCGATTGGATTTGGAACTTTAATAGCTTAAAAAACTTTACTGAATTCCCGCTTAAACGGAGAACTTATTTAAAATATAGTATTTGATTATTTTACAATATATTTATTTAAATTTAAATACAATTACCCTTGAAATATCAATTCATTGGTATAATATTAAAATGGATACAAGCAACATTTTATCATCCGACAACGGGTGTCATCGCAGTTGGTGACCACCCGTGTTCCTAACTCTGTACTGAGCTACCACCCACGCGTATACTTGCTTATAACGCCCTTATTCCATAATATAAATAAAATCTAAAATCGCAAGAACTTTCACCTAATAAATTTCCCTCTCAATGTTTGCTTTTATGACCCTTATATCGATACACATAAGGTTAATAGTATTGTGATGTTGAAACCAATATATCCATTGGTTGTCGGCAGATGGTCCGAGAGGATTACGAACAATAGAGATCAGTTATGATATAAATCAATGTTTTATGAGTTATAATTGTTTGTTTGGGTATTAAAGAGTTATTACCCTATCATTATGGGCCTAAACTTGATATGGTATTTACTTTTAGGCTGCAAGTATGGTTCAAAGTATTGAAGTTGGTAGATTAAGGATCTAGAAAATGTCGATCAATGCAGAGAAATGAAAATATTGGGTTTCAACTGTATTCATTTATGAAGTCACAATGGACAGAGGAAAAAATTGGCAGTGACATTTTACAAGATGGTGAAATGAGTTTGTTTTTTTTAGATCTTATATAAATGATTCTACTAAAAAAATAAAAGAAATATTTTTATATATTATTAATACGTGACTGAAGAATCGTCATATAGGTGGTAATAATCGTTAAACCCTTGATTAAAGAAGATTATTTCTTAGAAATTTTCTTTTCGCTGTTAGAAATAGCACAGGAAAAATGTAGTACTTAAGTAAGCTCTTTGTCACGAAAGTAACTTTGTTATAATTATACAGCAAAGGCTTATTGATTAAACATTTTTGCCGTAAAAATATAATGGCGAAGCAAGGTATTTAAAACTTCTATTACAATATTAAAAGTACTAACTCCACTTTAATCCAAAAACATGATAGGTACCCTACCTAAGTCTTAAGTTTTATTTGATGATTAATACCACAGTATTCGATTTCCAAAACACTTGGTATCTTTTACGCATGTCATAGTGATTTAATAAAAAACGTTTCCACATATTCATTTTTCTAAACTTGAAAAATACTTTTTTCTTAAATATCACTTTATTTTATTCTTTATTGTACTTTATTTAGAAAACTACAGAAAAAACATAACATAAACAACAGTTTCCACAGATTACAATTACATATAATAAAAAAAAACAAAGACAACGGTGGCGCGGCTCGATACAAGTACGTGCCTACACCCAGAAACCTTGTTCAGAACCAATAAATAAAATTCTTAAAATTGCTCTAATACTATATTTAGTTATAATATTTTTTTCGTACTGGGATAGAGAAAGGTGAAATATAGATTTGAAGCAAAAATGCGAAAAGATGATTTATGGTAGGTAACACATAATTATTGTATCAATTTTTACAACGTTCTCACAACTTCACTTCAAAAAGAAAAGTAACAATTTTCTAAAGTAACAAATCAACAAACTAATACGATGCTTAACACACGCATGCCATCAAATTAATCTGAAATCACGGCAAACACATGACGATATCTAAATATTTACGTCGAGCAAGCGTCGTGGGCCGGGTTATGGGATTATATGGTTTTTACTATGTGAAACTTAGTCGTTACGAGCTGTACAAACAATTTGGGAGGTAAGAGATTTTTTCGAAGGACCGGAGTGCGAGACGTCGCGTCGTTTAGGGCGCACAAAACGCTGTAAATTTGTATAGCCTGGACTTACTAGCAAGGCACTTTAGGCTTAAAAAGACTTTATGTATCTCATTTTAAAAAAACATTTTTACGTTTTATCATCTAGAGTATTCTAGAGCTATGAAGTACTAATCATAATAAAGGTTTTTAGAAATGTTTAAAAAATGGATTACTTTGTTCTCGCAGTTGATTAATGATCTGTACACATGAATTAGAATCAGTTATTGTAATTAAGCGTTATGGATATCCGCCGTACACAAACTTCAATTCTAAAAAAAACATGAATGAACCGACGGCCGTAAAGGAACAAGAATTAAGAAACAGTTCTAGGACGAGTCCTCAAGTATTTGCGCCTTTTAAAATTTCATTCGTCGTAGTAGTTACTGCCCAGAGTCCCGGTGGACGCCTATTATTGTACACGGATATTCTACGTAGCTCTACTACAAAATTTTGCCTAGGTAGAGTGGAGGTGGAGTTATAGATAAAGTGGTGGCTAGTAATTAGATTTAGACGAGCTTTGGGTGGGGTCTGTATCCAGCAGTGGACTGATATGGACTGATAATGATAGAGTATACGTCGAGGGCTCTATGCCTTAACCTTTCCTCGGGCTTAAGTCTCCCTACGCTAACAGCCGGACTAACTTCAAAAACATTCAAATGTTGATGCGGATTTAGTGAATAATGAAAAATATAAGGTAAATTTATGTCGATTATGTTCTTTTGTATTTATCATACCTTTTTTTTTGTGCCACACAACTCAACAGTGCTTTTTATTTAGTTTTACAGCTAAGGGGAACGAAACGAGATAGGATAAGTGCTGTGTGTTTATAATATATTACTGATTCTTGAAATCTTGACAGTATCAGGCAAAATGACCCCTTCCTTACTGGCTTGGTGTCGTAGACTTGCCAATGCTTCGTGAGATCGATCCTATCTTCTGCATTATCTTCGAATTCTGACAAGATATTTTTAGGTAATGTTTATTTTGTAAGCATCACTAGCTACGAAGATGTTAAAACATGCAAGTATTAAGGAGACATGTCACATATCATACTACCCTAAAAATTCAGTGGGTATATCTGATCTTAACATACATAATCCAGAAGTTGGCAATTAAATACTTAGACAAAAGAACTGAAACTGAAAAGGACTGCCTCGGTGGCGTAGTTGTATTACAGTATGACTGCAAAGCTTTTTTTTTTTTTTGAATGGCCATCTTCGGCTGTCCGAGGCAGCGTGAGACACGCTGCCTCGGACATGTCCATCACGGGGGTCACAGAAGTTGGCTAGACTAATGGGTGGGCGGCACGTCCCGCCCACCCGTGACCCCCGGAGGCCCCTATTAGTCGCCTTTTACGACAGGCAGGGGATACCGTGGTGGAATTCTCCAAACGCCCCCAATCCACAGGGCGGGAGACGTCGGTCAGTCGTCCACCCGACGCCTCCTACGTCTCGTCTGGCGGCGGGAGGGATCACCACTGCGCTGGCGATCCCTCTCGGCACTCTCCTTCCGCGAGATGACCGCCTCGCAGAAGTGGGCCACCGCCTGCCAGGCCTCCCGGCCGCCGACCATGGAAGCAACCACGGCCGGCAGCGAGAGGTCTTCTCCGACGACTGTTCTGAGAGCGCTGCGCTCCTCATCCCAGGCTGGACAACACTCCAACGTATGTTGGGCCGTGTCCATTGGGCAGTTGTCACAATAGTGACACACGGCCGACTCCTCTATCCGTACCACCCGAAACAGGAACTCACCGAAGCAGCCATGCCCGGTGAGCACCTTTTTTTTTTTTTTTTTTTGGTTTCGCGGAGAAAGTGTGTTACCACTACCGCCCGGCTTTCGTGGGGGGCGACCGAGCGGTTATGTTGGGGTCACCGTGCCTTACGACCCGGCGTTGAGCCGCCCGGAGAGATGGAAAACATCGGGCGACCGCCGGGCCGAGTCCCTAACCTATGTACACCGCACGGCATACCAACTAAAACTCCGCGGTGGCCATCTTCGGCGCATTAGGGACGGCTGCGGGCTTCCTCTGACGAATGTCTAAGTTGTCGTCCGCAACCGCCCCTGCGCAGTGCCGCCTGGTGCGGCCCGTCTCCTGTTATGGGGGGGGGGGCTCAGATGCCCCCGCGCACCGAAGGACGCTCTCAGCGTCTACGGCAGCGTGAGGCCAACCAGCCACGCTGCCGTCCATCACGGGGGTCACAACAATATTATGTAATGACGGACAGCCCCCTGCCGCCCGCCCGTGACCCCCGGTGGCCCCTATTAGTCGCCTTTTACGACAGGCAGGGGATACCGTGGTGGAATTCTCCAAACGCCCCCAATCCACAGGGCGGGAGACGCCGGTCAGTCGTCCACCCGGCGCCTCCTTCTTCTCCTCTGGCGGCGGGAGGGATCTTCGCGCTCCCGATCCCTCTCGGCACTCTCCTTCTGCGAGAGGACCACCTCGCAGAAGTGGGCCACCGCACGCCAGGCCTCCCGACTGCCGACCATGGAAGCGACCACGGCCGGCAACGAGAGGTCTCCTCCGACGACTGCTCTGAGAGCGCTGCGCTCCTCGTCCCAGGCTGGGCAAAACTCCAGTGTGTGCTGGGCCGTATCCAGCGGGCAGTTGTCACAATGGTGACACACGGCCGACACCTCTGTGCCAACAATACGACACAGATACTCACCGAAGCAACCATGCCCGGTGAGTATCTGTGTCAATCTAAATGTAGCTGGGCCGTGGCGCCTGTCTAGCCACTCGGCAAAGACCGGGCGCACTGCCGCTACGACCCGCAGCCCCGCTGACGGGGCCTCCAGCCTGAGACGCCACTCCTCCACGGCGGCTCGCCGTAAGGAGGCCCTCTTGGCCTCCACCTCCTTCAGGGCCGGACGCTGCCCGCGTCTGAACGCCTCCTCCCGCCAATGGAAAGCATCGGACAGGGATCGGGCGTCCAGATCCCAGGGCAGGAATCCGGCCAACATACAAGCCGCCTCGTACGAGACCGTGCGGTATGCCCTGATCGCCCGCTGCGCCACTACACGCTGAGGATTGCGCAAGAGCGCGACGCAGCGGTTGCTCAGGGAATCAGCCCAAACGGGGCTGCCATACAGGGCCATGGACCGCACGACTCCGTGGTATAACCTTCGGCAAGGGATGCCAGGACCTTCCAGGTTGGGCAGCAGGCTGGAAAGAGCGCCCGCTGCCCGGGACAGTTTTGTCCTAATCTTTTCGAAATGGGTGCGAAATTCCCATCGGCTATCCAAAATCAATCCCAAATATTTCATGTTCTTGCCGATGGGAATCCGCACCCCCTCAACAACGATGTGGGCACCGGCCGGTGGCCCTTTCCGAGGCCTATGAAAACAAATGGCCTCGGTCTTTTGAAGGGCCACCTTCAAACCAAGTCGTTGGATGCGACGCACGACGTCGCCGGTGCCCTCCGCCGCCAGGATTGCGGCATCCTGGAAGGTCCCAGAAACCGCTGTCACTAGCGTGTCGTCGGCGTAACATGTGACGCCGACGCCCCGGAGATTGGCACCACGGAGCACCCAGTCGTACCCGATGTTCCACAGGAGAGGGCCCAAAACCGAGCCCTGTGGAACACCGCACGACATCGCTCTTCGGTGCCACCCGTCGGCGCCCGGATACACCACGTCCCTGTTAGAAAGGTACGCGTGCACCAGACGCCGGAGATAGGGTGGCACCACGTGGTACCGCAGTGCTTCGTGGATGCAGGGCCAGGGCAGCGAGTTGAAGGCGTTGGAGATATCCAACGATACCGCTATCACTACACTGCCTCTGGCCACTGCATCCTCCGCCTGTGCCTTCACCCGCAGAATCGCGTGGACGGTGGAACGTCCCCTCCTGAATCCGTATTGTTCGTCGGCCAAGTTCGGACCGACCCTATCGAGGTGCTCGACGAGGCGAGCATGAACTATACGCTCGAAAAGTTTGGCGACCTCGTCGAGCAGCACGATGGGCCGGTAGGCCGACGGCGACTCTGCGGGTCTTCCTTCCTTCTTCAGCAGGACGAGCTTCCCGGTTTTCCAACGCGCCGGGAAGACGCCCTGCTCTAAACAGGCGGAGAACAAACTGCGGAGCCTCGGACCCAGGTGCTCGAGAGCTAGCACCAAGGCTCTCCCAGGGATGCCATCGAGCCCTGGGGCCGTGTTTTTGCTCCGCAGCCGAAGCACTACCGCCCGCATCTCAGCGGGCGAAACCTCCGGGATTTCCCTTGCCGAAGTCTCGTACGACGATGACGCCACTTCCGGTGGCGCCATCGGTGGAGGAGTGGTCTCCTCGGTGGCCGGAAACAAGGTCGCGACGACGTTGGCCAGCAAGTCTGGCCGGAGACTCTGCGACAGTGGGGGCGCCGCTGGTCGAAGCTTGTTCATAACCAAGCGATAGGGGCGCCCCCACGGGTCACCGTCGAGAGTCTCCAGAAATTCCTTCCTTGCCGCGACCTTGGCCCTGTGAACGGCCACCCGCAGCGCTCTCTTCGCCTCCTTGTAGAGGCCGTAGAGCTGCCGCTCCTGGTCTGCGTGATCGTCCGCCCTCAATCGGCGACGGCGATGCCTGGCGAATCGACGGCGCGCAGCCACGCAAGACGCGCGCAACTGCGCTAGCTCCGCCGACCACCAGTACACCTGTCGCACCGGCGAACGGCGGAGAGCTCGGGGCATGGCGGCGTCGCAGACATCCGACATTGCCACCCCGAACCACTCCGCCTCCTGCTCGACCCGTACCGGCCCGTCCGGCACGGGGAGCCAAGACATGACCAGAGCGGCCAGCACTAGGGCCTCCCCATCGAGGCGACGAAGCGCCCACCGCGGGCCGTCCTGATTTGGGGCACTCGGTACACCACCGGACTGGACACTCGGGGACGCGGAGACGCCGAACCTGATGTAACGATGGTCCGACAACGTCTCCACGCCCACGAGGACTCTCCAGTCCCGGACACGGCATGCGACGGCGGCACTCGCAAACGACAGGTCTATAATAGACCCGCCATTGTGCCACACGCACGTGTCCACCGACCCCCTGTTCAGGACGACCAGGCCGACAGAGATCGCCCATTCCTCCAGGACCCGACCACGACCGTTCGTCGCCGGCGAACCCCAAGCCACGGACTTGGCGTTGAAGTCGCCGGCGACGACCGCCGGGTGAGGTTGGCCTTGTTCCACCAAGGCCCCCAGCCGAACGAGGAAAGACTCAAATTCGGCGAGGGGTCTGTTGGGAGAAAAGTACACTCCTACTATCCAAATGTCTCCCAACAGAACCGCCACGCATCCCCTGTCCTTCGCTACTTTTTCGAAGGGTGGGGAGCCAGCGGCGCCCCGGCTGATGATGGCCACCAAGCCGTCAAGGTCCCCAGCCCAGTTATCCCGGGGGGGGGACAAAGTACGGCTCAGCGACCACGGCCACTTGCACCGACTACTGCGCCAGGCTTTGGGACAACAGGTCCTGGGCACTGGCACAGTGGTTGATGTTCGCCTGGAGGAAATCTAGTTCCATTATTGGGTGATCTCTACAACGTCCATCGCGGCCCCTTGCGGTGGGCTCGCTGCCTGCGGCTGGGTCGAGGCCCCAGCGGCAGCAGCACTTCGTATCCCGTCGCGACGCCTATCGCGACGGGAGGGGGCGAGACACGCCTTCCCGCCCACCGGATGTTTGGCGGGCCTCCCTGCGGCCGCGCAGACTGCGCAGTTCGACGCGGCCTCGCATTCACGGGCTTTGTGGCCCGGTTTACCGCAGCGATAGCACAAATCGCTGCGGTCCGGTCCTCCGACGCAGGTGCTCTGCGTGTGACCGTGCTCCAAACAACGGTAACAGCGCATCGGGCGCGCCCCGAGCACGGTCACCCGGGCCACAGTCCACCCCACCATCAGGCGGCCCGCCTTTATTTTTTGTGCCGCCCTGGTCGGCACCTTAGCCCAAACTGCGCCCAGGCCGGAGCGGTCAGGCCGGATTTCTCCGACCTTCACGGCATCAGCTGCGCACTCGCCAGCAACGCCGAGGGCCGCTGCGACCGTCTCGGATGTCGCAGCCGGATCCAGCTCCGACAGCCGCAGCTCCGTGCATTTGGTGGGCCGGGAGATTTGGATATCCTCTGACCCGCCAAAGCATTCCCTCAGCCTTGCGGCGAGGGAGTCCGCCTTCCGCTCCGACTCAGCCCCGGGCACCTCGTATAACATGGCACCCGTGGCTGCCACCTTGGGCCTCAGCCTGTCAATGCCGAGGCCGGCGAGGTCCACGCGGTGCTGAGCGTCCGTCAGCACCTTGGCGTAGGTTAGGCCCTTGGCCACCGCCGCCGGCGTCAGCGACAGCACTATGGCCGCCGAGCGTGGCTGACGCAGTTTGGGCTCCTTGCGCCTCTGCCTCCTCTGCTGCGGCTTCGCCGCAGGCGCCGCAGCGGGGCTGGGCTTCCCCCGCTTCTTCTTCCCCACCACCACGGTCCATTCAGCGTCCATGGACGCTGGGGCCGGTGGCAGTGGGCGGGGCTCCCTCGGAGCGGACTTCGCGACGGGGGGATCAGGAGGACCACCTTTCCCCCTCCCCTTCTTGGGCACCCCAGACGGCCCAGCGACCGCCACGGCAGCAGAGGTGGAGGGCCCGGCCACGATGGCAGGAGCCTTGAGAGGAGCAGGCTGCACTGCTCCTTTCCCCTTCCCCCTCCCCTTCCCCTTAGAGGAAGGCTGGGGAGCTCCCCCAACGAAACCACCCTGGACGGGGAGTGGTATGTCCCCGGGGGTGGACCGTCTCTCGTGGGCCAATGGAGGCCTCTGGGCCGGCCCTAGGAGCACCGACTCCATTCTGGCCTGCCACTTGGCCTCCACTGCTGCCAGCTCCTCCAGACGGCGAAGGAGAGAAGCGTTTTCATGCTTCAGCTCCTTCACCGCCTCCTCCAATTTGGCGCACTTGTCACGCCACTTTTTGGCCTCGCCTTTAGGGCGAGCACTCGGAGCCGGTTCCGCGGCGACAACCACCTCGGCGGCGGGCACCTTCGGTTTGGCGGCAGAGCGAAGGACCATTCCCTCCTCGCTCTCCTCTCTCCTCGCCCTTTGGCGGGCCTCCCTGCGCTGCAGGAGATCGCGCGCCTTACCTCTCTTTCTTTGGTCGACGGAATCGTCGACCAAAGATGGTCCTCCCCTGCCGCGTCCGGTTGTCGCTTGCGACTTCGGGACCGGCTCCTCAGTGTTGCTCCCGAGGGACGACCTGCTAATCACCTCTGAGCGTTTCCTCCAGAGCCTACGGCTCCGAACGGAGGAAACGCTCCCACTCGACTCAGAGTCGACGTCTACGGACATCTTGCCCGCGCCGACTCTCTTCGCTCTATCAGTGGGCTTTCGCCCACCAATCTCCGCCTCTCCAGCCGAAACTGGAGTAGGCACCCTCGTCAAAATAATTTTCGGATTAGTATTCATATTGAATCCCACGAGTATGGGGGAAATAAAGAGTCCACCCAGGCAGTGCCCCCTGTACCTGGGTAAGCCTAGCGTAACCCGCCAAGAGGGTCGGCCGGTACTCTGGCGGGGGTCGCACTAGTGACCGAACTACCCATCGGCCATGCATCCCCTCGCGGTGCGCCGCCGCTTGGGATTCGGGGTAACTTTTTATAGAGGTATTCTCCCTCGTGGTCCGGGCGATTAAGCCAAGACCCTCGGTCCAGCAGGAGCGCGAGACATGTCCACGGACCTCCATACTAGATTACGATCTGCAACGGTGACAGCGGAGAGGAAGGTTCCCCCCCACTGCCTGCTCGGGGCGGTGTTAGCGCACACCGAGCCCGTCGACACCCCCGGATGAACCAGGAGCCGCCCGAATAAACGGGCCCACCATCTAAAAATGCGGCAGCCACCGCAAAAAGCGGCGACGACCGCCAAGACCACTGTTGTCAGAATATTGGCCGTTGCGCCGATCAACTCGACCGACGCTCCGTTGCCCAGGGTGCACCACGTGGAGGTTTCCTGACTTCGCACCCCATGACTGCAAAGCTGAGGTCTCGGGTTCGATCCCCGGGTCGGGCAAAGTGATATTGAGTTTTTCTATCCAGTATCAGCCCGGAGTCTGGAATTTATGCCCGATATGGCGATAGGCTCGCCCCCTATCACATCATGGGACGGAATGACGGCGAAAAGTGGATGCACTAGTTGCGCCTCTGCCTACCCCTTCGGGGATAACAGGCGTGAGTGTATATATGTATATGTATATATGTACAAAAGAACTTTTACGAGACGCCATGTGGTAGAAATCACATAGTACATACTTACATTTTCAAAAGACTCTCGCCGAGACCTACCATGCAAAAGAAAATCCACACGAAATACGAAAATCCACTCGACAATTTTAATAAGAACAAAGCGCAGTATCTTTCCAAACCCCACACATTACCAACTCACTCGGACATAACCAGCCCTTTGACATTGTCTCAAATTCGTAATAATTTGAGCCACAATTATGGCTGCCTTTTATCCCGTACACCTTTGTGGTTAGAGCCATTGCGTCCTATTTAACTTGAAGCGTTTAATAGAGAGTAACCTCAAAGAAAAATGTACTTGCAAACAATTACACCTACGTATGTAAGTATGGGGCACTTGGTAGGGCGCTGAGTCAGGCATTAGGGACGGTGTTTGTCGACAGACGTGGACGTGAAACGTTCTTTTTTCGAATTTGCGATTGTGAAATTTATTTTTTTCTAATTTGCGACGGTTTGAAGTTTTAGGTATCATATTGCTCGAATAGGTTAGGAATCTGTCGTCGCCATTTTGAGAGTCTTCTCCGAGGGTGAATTAGTACCTATTGCGATTTTTTTCCTTTTTTTTCTAAGAGTAAGTTCTGATGCCCGTTGTTTACATAAATGAAAGAAGAATTATATTTATTGCTTCTTTCTTTAAAAATTTAGTCTTGTAAATGTTTAATCGTATTTGGATGAACACCCATAATCATGTTCTATTTTTGATACCGATAAATCAGTTTATTTTTATTTCCGAAAACTTATTTCAATTACTCCGAGCTGCGATCAAAACTACGAAATGGGCCACAAAAATCACGCTAAAACTCAAAAGGCGCAACACTAGCTCACCGCGTCGCTGGCCTTTGTGGAGCCTCTCCAATATTCGCTTTGTTACTCTGAAAAATGTTCTTTAGGCGGCATCGTTCATTCGTTGTCCTCTGTTTACTCTCATATAAATACATCGCTTTTATGAATTTGGTATTGTTGGCATACGAAAAGTTCTAAGATTATATAGACTATAGAGTGGACATTGGGAAAATTTTCATACAAAAATTTTGAGCGTGTTTGTCAGAACTCCATCTAGGTACCGTAAATAGCAAAACACCTATGTAAAATGCATTACAACATACTTTGACATGATCGTAATGCGCAAATTAGCATGATTCCTTCCAAAATATTGCTTTCTTTACAAAATTTGCGCATACCAAGACGTCGCACGGACTTATCCCACGAAGTAAAGATAGAACTCTGTTCTGTGACGTATCCGATAAGATCCGATAAGACCAATAACTTTTGGGCGAAAAATGGGTCTCATGTCCGGTCTATAACTGACTATACCTACTGTTGAATATCTTTGTTGGCATATGCTATAACACAATATTCGCGTGTTTCTCACAAACATTTCATTCGTTTTAAAATTGGAATTAGAGCCATCTTAGTAGTAGAAATTTATTCCTAGGAGTATGAGAGGTATATTTATTATGCTGATATAGGGCTGCCATCCGTCCGGATTTCCCCAGATTTGTCCTAGTTTGAAGGGCGTCCGGGGGCCGTTCGGCGGGGGTTTAAAAAGTGTCTGGGTAAAACCCGGACACTTGTCAGGGGAAATATTTTTTTTTAGATAAGCGATAAATTGAAATAAACCTTCTTTAAAAAATCATTCATAATAACCTGCATTCAAGAAGGCACGGCAAAATATTTTTTCAGAGATGTCCGGGGAAAAACCCATATTTCGCCCAAATGTCCGGGATTTTTGCCGTGTTTATCCAGCGTCAGCAATTTAGGTGATGGCAGCCCTATGCTGATATTATTATAGTTAGTAGTGGTAAAGACGCCTTACTGGGTCTTGCTTAGGTCACTTACGTTAGCGTCGTTTATGTTTTGGAAATTCTTATGTATACCTTAACGGTACCTTTAGTCTTAGAAGTGTACCTGATCTCGACCTTCAAAAAATCCTTTCATTAAGGATCTGATGGGTCATACTCCAAGCTCTACTAATTACCTATTAACAGGAATAGATGTTCTTGCGACTATCATAAAATAGAAATCGATTGTCATGGCTCAAAAACCTTAAACTTCCATTCTCTTTCCCATATTGAACAATCGGAATATATCTCTGGTAAGTATAGATTTCATTAATCACTTAGCACCAAGATAAATAGTTACTAAAACCATTTTTTAAATTTTAGAAGCTGCCCCACTCAGTCAAAAAACAATCCTTCACTCAGTTCTTACGCCGAAAGGGGTTCGAATATTGATCCTACTATAATATTATACAGGCGAAAGTTTGTAAGTATGTATGGATGTCTGGATGTATGGATGTTTGTTACTCTTTCACGCAAAAACTACAGAACGGATTTCGATGAAATTTGGTACACGGGTATATCATGTCTTGGATTAACACATAGGCTACATTTTATCCCGGGAAAATAAAAAGGGGGACTTTTATCCCGGAAAAACCTTTTAACGCGGGCGGAGCCGCGGGCGAAATCTAGTAATAAATATTTCAGGATTGTTATGAACTTGTCCAACCACATTTGAAATGGACGCAAATTAGCGATATAGTATATAAAGCTTTTTCAATAAAAACAAAGTAACTAAAACACTGTCACTCAAACGTAATAAAGACAAACGTTTTTCCCTGCAGATTGTCCGAAGTGACCGTAACATTTTTTCCCAAAAGCAATCTATCGGAACGCGCGTAATGAATTTACAGGGTTAATGGAAGGGGGGAGTGACCTCCCCGCCTCGCTTGAGATGTGATAGTCAAGTGAATTGCTTTTATTCTCTGTAATAGCTGTTTATTTGTTTATATAGAATCACTATATTGCAATGAGCTTACTTTTTTACTTCCTACTGTTATATTAGTAATATCTACATCGCAATCTAGTATCCCAATGTCTATTTCTACCGCCAAGCAGCAGTGTGCATGCACTATTGTTTCGGTTTGAAGGACATTGTAGCCAGTGTAACTACTGGACATAATGAGACTTAACATCTTATGTCTCAGGATGACGAGCACAATGCAATGCCACACAGTACTTTGTAACTCAATGTGCTGAACGGTGTTGCTACTGTTTATGACCGGTCTTGTTGCTTACCATCAAGCGAACGGCATACTCGTCTCGTCATTCAATGCAATAAAAAAAAATGTTATAAATATGAAAGTTTGTGAAAATATAGTATGATTGATAAGCTGTGATTCCGCAGGACGCGGCAGACGGCAACGGCAGACGGCAACAGCATGTGCTGCGATGGCAGACGGCACTACTACGCAGTATTAAATTGTATGAGACCGATTCCGCACACGACGGCAAATGACGCCCGTTCTACGGAATCACAGCTTTAGGTGTAAGCGCAGCAACTACTGAACGGGTTTGTATGAAATTATGGCACATGGATAGACCATGTGCTGAACTAACATACAGGCTTTTTATACCGGAAAAGTACTTAGCAACTTTATCTAGATAAAAACAATTCCTGTGCAGACGCTTGCAATACATCTTACATACTTAATATAGTCCTTATGGTTAACAATTTAAAGGACAACAGATTTGTACCACTACAACACGATAAAAGCAAACGTTATGAAGAAGCGGGAGTGGTAAATGGACCTCTCCAGACTCTGCGCAATATAACGCTATGGCCGGCGGCTCATTTAATCACGCGACGGAATTTAGCGGGGCAAGACGACCGTTGAGGCTGTGAGAGGAAGGAATCGGACTTTTACCTAATTTTTCCTTCATTGTAATAAGCGACTAAGGTCTAAGGTCAAACACCTGTGTCCATATTGTTGTGTGTTGAAGGATATTGTAGCCAGCGTAATTACTGGTCATTATAAGACTTACCATCTAATGTCTCAGGGCGACGAGCGCCGTGGAGCCACGTAGTACTTGGTAACTAAACATTCTTTAAGATGTTGATACTGTTTATGGGCGTTCGTATCGATTACCATCAGGCGAGTGGCACGCTCGTCTCGTCATTCATCATCATCATCATCATGATGAGCCACATGACGTCCACTGCTGAACATAGGCCTCCCCCAACGATTTCCAGACGGACCTGTCAAAAGCGGCCCGCATCCAGCGTGTTCCTGCGACCTTTATCAAGTCGTCTGTCCACCTTGCAGGTGGACCGCTAACGCTGCGCTTGCCAGTACTTGGTCTCCACTCGTCTCGTCATTCAGAAGCAATAAAAAAATAAGTTTCAAGTAAATTTCATTTGACTAAAATCGTATTAAACAGCTAATGAAGATAGTACCTACTCATTTTATTATCATTTATTTGGGAGCGTAGGTTAGAGAGTGAGTTTTCCATTTATTACGAAATTGTGAGACAGGCTCTAAGAAAGTCGTTACTGGCTCTAAGAGAGATCCTAAGTGCAGTCTGGTGTGGTTTATTTCTTCTGTCACCAAGCAGCCGTATGCGAACATCAGATAAGCACATTGTAGCTATATTACATGGCAGCATGAAATTTCCCAACTTGTTCTGGTTTTGCTTTGAACGCGAGCTTTTATCTACTATCTGAATGTCAGGAAGGCTGGGAAATTTATGTGAAGTAGTCGAATCAAGTCGAATACTTGATAAGTGACTTATAGTCAAAAAAGTGTATGCTCGACCACCTTAAGGTTCTAAATAAATCGGTTGTACGTGACCTGACAGTAACATTTATTTTATTTATTTATTTTATTTATAGTTAAATATTCACTTACACTAACAGTATTATAACTAAACATGTAAGCTACTTTAAAAATATCAAAAACTAAGTAAAATATAATTAACTAATACTAAATGCACAGGTAATTTAAATTATTGAGCTAGGTGTAGACAACCGTTCTAAGAATAGGCTGGCTGTTGCCAGGAAATCTTTATCAGTAATGTGAAAAATGTCAACCGAATGCTCGATGACTAAGGTGTTCAAATATGTGAGGGCTCTGGTAATTGGCGTATATGGGTCTGTTGAAAAAGTGTTAAACAAAGGTGTATTTCTTGGTCGGAGATTTCGAGTGTGTGGATTGGGTATGTAAAATGGGATCTGTGCAAGAACGGCAGGGTCATGGACGGCGCCTCGTAATACTGCAAATATATACCTTACCAAGGCGATGTTACGCCTGACTTCGAGCGATGTGTATCCCACCATACCCAGTATAAACGGCGTAGGATACAGGAGAGGATAGTAGCCATATATCTTCTTGTAGAGATACCGCAGAAACACTTTTTGTATCTTTTCGATCATCCTGTGATGAGGGTTCCAAATCGGTGAGTTGCATTCCAATGTGCTTCGGACATAAGCATTATAAAGCACGCAAAGAGCGCCTCGGGAATTGAAACATGCTACTTACAACTAAATTGGACTATAAGAGATATCTGCTGTTTCCTTTGTCCATAACATACCATACCAATCCTGTATTATATTATACTGCCCGCTGCTGAGCACGGGCCTCCTCTACAACTGAGATGATTTAGGCCTTAGTCCACCACGCTGGCCTAGTGCGGGTTGGCAGACTTCACATACCTTCGAACTTCTTATAAAGAACTTCTCAGGTATGCAGGTCGCGATATTTTCTTTCACTGATAATTTACAAAAAATACACACATAACTTTTTTAGAAAAGTCAGAAGTGCGTCCCCTTGCCCTTGAACCTGCGGACGTTCATCTCGGCAGTCCGTTCGGTTTCCAACTAGGCTATCGCCCCTACCTTTGTGCATCTCCGAAATGATCACATGTACTTAGTAAAGTATGAAAAATGGGTGTTTTATGTTGATTGACTCCTCAAGCCTCGCGACGGACACTGGTGTCCATATATATAGGGTTTTCCCATACATCTATATATAAGTGGGGCTTGAAGAGTTAAGTGTACTAGCACCAAATTGAGTGGTGTACGCCCAAGCAAATAGGTTGCTTGACTTTTGTGCAATCTACAGAATAAAAATAGAGTAAAGATGATGTAGAGTGATTTACTAAGGCCTCTCTCATCAACAAAGGCCCTTTCACAGCAAAATCGTAGTATATTGTACAAAATGTTTCGTAACTACTGGACATAATGAGATTTAACATCTTATGTCTCAGAATGACGAGCGCAGTGGAATGCCACAAAGTAGTTTGTAACTCAAGGTGCTGGATGGTGTTGCTGCTTTTTATGGGTGGTCGTATCGCTTACCATCAGGCGAACAGCATGCTCATCTCGTCATTCTAAGCAATTATAAAAAAAAACTATTAGTTATTATTATATAAAGAATAAAACACAATAAATACAACTCCTTCGCCATACCTGTCATCCCAGTAGCTGATAAAGGCCAGCGTCCATCGCACGCTTATTGGACGAGTCAATAATGTACAGGGCGCTTCAAGATGCCTGTACATATATGGCCACTAATAAATGTTCTCAGCTTGTCTCCCTCGTGATTTGGGCCTTTGTCCGGTCAGATGCTTAGATCGTTGTCTTATTCAAGATTGGTTGGCTTGAGATGCTGTATGTTTTAAGTATGTAAACATTGTCGTTCAGCAATTAAAATAATTTGTTAATAGAATTATTTAAAATTATTTTCTAGTACGTATTGAGGTGGGTATTCAAGGTGCTGGATGGTGTTGCTACTGTTTATGGGTGGTCGTATCGCTTACCATCAGCCGAACGGCATGCTCGTCTTGTCATTCAATGCAATAAAAAAAACTTAATTGTGTAATGAGTTGTAAATGGATAGCAGTTGTAACATTGTATGATGTTTCACCTGAAATCATAATTGCTCTAAATAATTGAGTCTGTTTGTCCTAATAATCTTACTAATTTTGCATGTTTGTGGAAAGTTTTCGAAATTTTGTCTGTTAGTCGTATAACGACCAAGCTACTAATCTGAATGAAATCCTCCTAGCCAGTTTCGGCCACGGCGGCCAATCTCAACGGAGATCAGCCAGGTACGCAGGAGATATTATAGTGCACAAGTGTGTGCGCAATACACAGGTGCACTCGCTATTCCTTCACTCTCATAGTCCGGTGAGACGGCAATCCGACATGACCGGAGAGAGATCAGGCGCAGGACCAACGGCTTTACGTGCTTTCCGAGGCACGGGGGTATCACACCGCCAACTTCCTGACTCCGAGCTGCGACTGAGTAAATTTTAAGATGGAAAAACCCAGTCACAATTTTTTTGGCTCGACCCGGGATTCGAACCCAGGACCTCAGCGCGCAAATCGTACTCGTAATGCGTACGCAATACCACTACGCCACCGAGGCAGTCGATAATCTATACATATAATAAATCAGTAGATCCGGTGTATCTGTTATGAAAGAAAATTAATAAAATTTAAGGGGACGACTAAACGTTTGTTAGCGCACATCCCCGAAATTACTAAAAGCATTTCTATGAAAGGAGATGTCCGCGTTTTGTATGGGTACTGGGCTTCAAAATCTAACCAGGCTCAACCTTCATAGACATAAAATGGTAAAAAATATGGATATCGGATCCTTTTAAAAAAATGGAGACCCCCTCCATTCATAACTCTTTTAAAAACGTCAATATTAAGCGAAACAAAATTACGTGAATCTCAAAATCAAAGGACTTTAAAATTATACAATTTATTGCAAAGGTCTAGTTTTTGGAAGTACTATCCATATATATAAAGTATATATTATACTGTCATAGGTGTACATATCAGAATAATGTAATGTTATGACAACTCTGTCATAATAAACATAGAAAAATGATAATTAATAAGTGTGTGTAAATATGTATACTGTTGGTGTTTCTTAAATAAATAAATAAATAAATAAATATAAAGTATTTTGGTTATAATTTTAGACTCGTTTCTGTATATATCCTTTAGTATGGAGATAGTTTATGACCCTGGCAACGGCATAGGCTACTTTATATCCCACAAAAATCGATTCAACGCGGGCGACGCCATGAGCAATAGCTAGTTGTAAACAAAATTATTATTTAACTTTTTTGATCATTCGCCTAATACAACCTCCCGGAACCATATGAAGCGGCTAAAAAGGCCCCTGCCGTCGGCAAAACCTTAGTCATATTATAACTATATAAAATTCTCAAAATCTTGGAAAAAAAACATTGGAATCCTACTAATATTATAAACGCGAAAGTTTGTAAGTATGTATGGATGTCTGGATGTATGGATATTTGTTACTCTTTCACGCACAAACTACAAAACGGATTTCGATCAAATTTAGCACAAGGGTAGATCATGTCTTGTATTAACACATAGACTACTTTTTATCCCGGGAAAATATAAAGCGATTCTTTTATTCCGGAAAAACTTTTTAAAGCGGGCGGAGCCGCGGGCAAAAGCTAGCATATTATATTCCAATTATATACGGTGCTAATGTGATTAATTATTATTCTTGGTCAAAACACATTTAATTATTATTCATAATTCGATTGATGAAATTAAATTAAAATATATTTTTAATGACCAATTAATATGCTAATCAGTAAATATTTCACGATCAATATTTTTTTACCAAAGTATAATATCATAATATTATATACAGTCTACACAGCGTATCAACAACATATTTTTTTTTGACAATACAGTAGTGTACAGTGTTACCTAAAGATATGTTTATATACCTTATAACTTGAGATCTAAAATAAGTACTTAGTACTTAGGTTGTGGAACTCATATAAGTAATAAAATTTACATGAAGCCAATCCGTATAGAATTTAAAAATTCATGCTCTACATTTCAAATTAAAAAAAAACACAAACCATCTTATAGATTAATTTACAAATTGAATAACGAAACTAAAAACCACAATAGAAATTGTACCTACATTCTAAATTTAAAAATAAATGAACATAAAAACCTCTACGAAACTGCTCTACATTCTAAATTTAAAAACTCGCAACCGAAAAATTCAATATCGCTCGGAAAACACTTCATCACCAAAAACTCGAAGTAAACCCCTCTTAGAATTGCCAAAAACACCTTCAGAATTTCCTCTAGACTCAGATGAAAACACTCGCAGCGTCTCCTAATCCTTCAAGCATCCTCACTATTGTTGATCGTGAGACAGGACATTAATCTGCCTTTTGAAGACAAGAGATATCCATCAATTGTCAACATCGGACTGGCGGGGTACGTCCCTGCTCGCTCCCCTAGCCACCCCTCAGTCAGTCTCCCTTCACGCACACAGATATAGTCACACAGATTATGCTATTTGACTTTGGAGTGAAAAGGCGTTGATAGGTACTGTTTGACTGTCTCTGGGAGACAAAGGTCTACTTTTAACACCGATTTGGTTCTGGTAATATTTAAAAGGTATGTTCCACTCATCATCCATTGGTGGTAGCAACAACGGGTTTTCTATCGCAAAAAAATGGCTTGAGTATAATTATTGGTTGCGATTTAACCCGTCAAGCCCCGCTTATATATATAGATGTAAACCTATATACTCGGACACCGGCGTCCGTCGCGGGGCTTGACAAGTCAATATTACCTATGTTTTATTAATTCTAATCTATCTAATAAACAGGCTTTAGCGGCATCAGATGATGATTAAAAAATGGAAGTATGAAGAAAAATATACTTCGGTCAACGAGGGATTAGGTGTCGCGTTCGCGGTTTTGTCAATATTATGAAGCTCACCCACACTATTTTTAGTATGAAAATATTCTTCAAATACGCGAAAAGACCTATCTACTAAATAATCTTTGCCCATCGCCAATGTACATAGCTATAGGGGAGTGAGCTAGTGATTGTCAAAATTTGGCTTCGTAGAACAAAGCGTTATTTACCGAGTGGGGGGGCCCTTTGTGTCGGTATTATACCACTCTACATAATATTGTGAAAGTTCCAACAATACAGTGTTTGTCGGCTGGTATTATGAGGCGGCTTCTTGTTGGAAAAATTGCGAATTATTTGATCTGTTTTGGAGTGACAGATTAGTTACGTGTTTTACAATGTTTTTGGTGGTTTTCACTTCTGTTTGATGTGATGGTTTGTACATATAGGACCGACGTTTTATTGAAAATATTCTTTTAACGTGTACATCTTCAATAATATACTTGTAACTTTCTGTAGCTGTAATATCTTACTTTAATGTTCAATAAAGAAAAATATTAAAAAAGAGTATATGTAGTTAAGACCTATTAATAAGTTATTAAAAATTATTCCAATCAATAAACATCACCCCGCTAAATAATAACCAACAGCGCATACAAACCCATATTCTGCATAATGACTGAGTCATAAAGCCTCGCGCAGACAATGCACAAGCCGAATTATACCCGAATTAATTGGCCGAAAACCCGTTCGAACACACGTTCGGAAAGCTCGCGTTCGAAATTCAAATGAGGCGGCACGCCCCAACCCCCGGCCCCGCCCCGCCGCCATCTTGGATCCGGGTGGGGAGCGCGCGCGAGGGAAGGGGGGCTATTAAATTATTTCATTCCACATCGGGCCGCGGCAGCTATCGGATTAAAACAATTGCCTGTGAAACCGTAAATGGATAATGAATTTTGCGAAGAAAATAATATGGTAGGGAAAATTTAATTTGCTCTTTGATGCCGCTCGCATTATTATGGTGCGTGTTTTAGTGATTATTTTGTATGAAATATATTATTTTAATTGGTATTTAGAATTGAATTATGATTATAAGAAGATTAAGCAAGCAAGATGCTATAGAGTGCATGCATGTAATGTACGATGCATTGAAATATCTAATACAAAATTTATTGTTAGGTCAAACTGAAAAAATTAAATAAGCATTGCATTGCATTGAGAGACCCTGTAACTTTCTATTAGTGTAATATATTTTTAAATCTCTTCAATAGCTTTAAATATTGCCCTTACAAACAAACTTGCAAAGAACTTATGTTTATGCGAATGTTCGGCATTGAAATAAAACTACTTAACGGAACTCCTTTTCCTTCAAACTCAATTTAAATTCGTTCGAAGAAGACAAAACATCTGATAATTAAATCACACACACACTCACGCCTTTTATCCCCGAAGGGGTAGGCAGAGGCGCAACTAATGCACCCACTTTTCGCGCGTATTCCGCCCCATGATGTGATAGGGGGCGAGCCTATCGCCATATCGGGCACAAATTCCAGACTCCGGGCTGATACTGAATAGAAAAATCCAATATCACTAGCCGACACGGAGATCAACCCTGAGATCTACGCATTGCAGTTGTAAAAATTAGTATTGCACTCATAATTCCCTGATACATTATCTTACATATCCAGATATATCTACCGCAACTATACGTGTGCTTACAGTATGAAGTATGGATTATTAACCTCTCTGTTCACGTTAAAAGTCGACAGCGCATATACCCTGGCTTTTTATTGGTAGTTTATGCTCAGGTGACCAATTTCCATCGTCCGCAGATCATCTCAAGTCAACTCAACTAAAAATTTCCAGATGGACCTGTCAAAAGCAGCTGCATCTAGCGTGTTCCTGCAATCTTTATCATACACTTTATATATGTGCTACAAAAAGTATGAAATTCCCCTAGCCAGTTTCGGCCACGGCGGCCAATCTCAACGGAGATCAGCCAGGTACGCAGGAGGTATTATAGTGCACAAGTATGTGCGCAATGCACAGGTGCACTCGCTATTCCTTCACTCTAATAGTCCGGTGAAACGGCAATCCGACATGACTGGACAGAGATCAGGCGCAGGACCAACGGCTTTACGTGCTTTCCGAGGCACGGGGGTATCACACCGCCAACTTCGTGACTCCGAGCTGCAACCGAGTAATTTTTTTAAGATTGATAACCCAGTCACAAAGTTTTTTTGCCCGACCCAGGATTCGAACCCGGGACCTCAGCGCGCAAATCGTACTCGTAACGCGTACGCAATACAACTACGCCACCGAGACAGTCACAAAAAGTATAACCAAGTTATAACATCTCGCCGACTTGCGCCGACCAGGAACTGAAACACTTTTCGAAATTCGCTTCGCAACTTACCGAGTTGTTGAGGAAACTCGCGGCCGCGACGGCTGCGGAGGTGACGGTTTATAGTGGAAAACATTTTGCGGTCGTATCGTCGCGGCGGAAGCGGATGCGCCGGTGCGGATACTGCTCCGCTTTCGAAGTGAACATTTGAAAATGGAATAGGTTTTTTGAAATTTAGAAGACAAAGACAGATGTTGTCAAGATGTCTGAGAATGACTTTCAAATAAATTAAATTATCACACACACACACATACACTCACGCCTGTTATCCCCGAAGGGGTAGGCAGAGGCGCAACTAGTGCACCCACTTTTCGCCGTTATTCCGTCCCATGATGTGATAGGGGGCGAGCCTATCGCCATATCGGGCACAAATTCCAGACTCCGAGCTGATACTGAATAGAAAAACTCAATATCACTTTGCCCGACCCGGAAATCGAACCCGAGACCTCAGCATTGTAGTCGTACCTTAATACAACTACGCCACCGAGGCAGTCTCAATAAATTAAATTATTGTTTTAATTATTTAGTTTTCACACCTGTTAAGACCACCAGACTACGGGGAAGCAAGGCAGAGTAAAGGTTTTTATAAATTGTAGGTACACCCGATCAAAAGCAGTGATTAGGATATAAACGTACGCCTTTTATCATATCATTAAATAGAGGCGCAACTACTGCACTTAGCGCTGATCACAACATTCTTTTAAATAGTTAAATATCATAAGGAACATAAAATATACGTAACATACAATTACTGACACTCCTACATGTTCACTATATCTCATTATTTCCTGAACCAGAGCAACCTCCAACCCGTATCACACAGGTGCGAATCGAACACGATTAGGCCATCAGTGCGGCGTCGTCAGTCGCGTCTCATCCCATCGCCCCTACGCCCCTTCATCGCCCCCTCGCCCCCCGCCTACGCCCCACTTGCCTCCGATTCAAATTGAATCCTCGAGTTGCACTCCGGTTGAACTGTGTGCACGCAATTGGGCGGATGTGGCTTCAGTACAATAGGTTACATGCATCGATCTATTGTCTAGCGTGACAATTAGTTTTAAATGTTTTGAGGCTTGTTTTAGGTAGGTTAGATTGATTATAATGATTAAAATTGAATGGTAGACATTGAAATGGAAGTAGTTTTCGAATTTTATCGCGATTTTTTACTTTTATTTTTCTCCTTTGATCGTGAAGGCGCAGTCTTAGAAAGGGAGATAAACAAAAGTATGTATTTGTAGTATAGTCAATTCATTGTAAACAGTAGTTTGTACCTATGTTTTATTTATTTATTGTTATATAGAAAGACGCAAATTAATAAATATTAATAAATACGACGAAATAATTTATTACGATTAACTACTTATACGTATTCAGAAAAGGGTCTTTTTTATTATCATACTTTATTTCCGTTATCTTTTTGAAACTTCTCGTTTTTAAGAAGTATTCATAATAATAACCATTTTATATACTTAACTACCGAAACATATATATTTACTACAAAAACCAAATATGACCACACATAGTTAAACCTCAAGTGTGGGGTTCGAATCTGTAATAAAAAAACTAATATAATAGGGTGGGAAATTAGATTTGCAAATGGTATGAATAATTTATTAGTTTGTAAGTAACCGCTAGAATGCGTACTCGAAACCTCGCTTTATTAACGACGAACTTGGGTAGGCAGGGAGTGAAATACCCGTCCCTATCATGCTAATTTCTCCTTTTATGTAGTTACAAACTTACTTCATTACTGACTAGCTTTTGCCCGCGGCTCCGCCCGCGTTAAAAAGTTTTTCCGGGATAAAAGTCCCGCTTTATGCTTTCCCGGGATAAAAAGTAGCCTATGTGTTAATCCAGGACATGATGTACCCGTGTGCCAAATTTCATCGAAATCCGTTCAGTAGTTTTTGCGTGAAAGAGGAACAAACATCCAAACATCCATACATTCTTACAAACTTTCGCCTTTATAATATTAGTAGGATATCGTAATTCACTATAGATATTTAAACAATTGATTAATGGAATGTTACGTACGTTTCACTGGTGGTAGGTCTCTCATATGTAAGAGTCCGTCTGGGTGGGTACCACCGCAATGTCTATTTCTACCGCCAAGCAGCAGTGTGCATGCACTGTTGTGTTTCGGTTTGAAGGATATTATAGCCAGTGTAACTACAGGATATAATGAGACTTAACATCTTATGTCTCAGGATGACCAGCGCAGTGGAATGCCACACAGTACTTTGTCACTCAAGGTGCTGGACAGTGTTGCTACTGTTTATGGGTGGTCGTATCGCTTACCATCAGGAGAACGGCATGCTCGTCTCGGCAAACATATAGGCTTTTTTTTATTCCGGTAGTATTATCCTCTACTAAATATTTGGTCTCAATCTGATTTTCTAAGTAATGGCACTGGCGTCGTACAGATGGCGCTACGGATTGCCACAGAGCAATTTATGGACTCTTAGGTACAAATAAATCCGAAGTTTAACTGTTTTTAACTTTATGCAATATATTTATGTTTTAACCCATATGAAAAAGAATCAAAATATATTTATTTATTCTATATTTATTGAAATAAAAGAAAGGTCCAAAAAAAACATTGCTTTGATTCTCAAATTAGGTTGAGCCTAGGTCTTGAGAAACCAATTCATATTTTAAATTATAATTTATTAAACGCAAGCTAGATAGCGTCTTTTTGCGGTTGTGTGTATGTGTGAGTGTGTGCGTGTTTTCCATTCACCAATACAGTCTATATACAGTCGTATACATAATAAATATATAGACATATATACGTATTCAGTGCAACAGTGCATCGATGCCGGCGCTATCGACCCGCTAAGTGATTTGTCCGCTATCCTGAATGTTTAATGTGCCACCGGCCCTGTTCCCAAGATTCCCGACTGTTATATACAAAAATGTATACACTTTGTTATGATTTGAAATTTATGTACCGATTTCCGCATATAAGCTAAGCGAGACTGTTTTTATCGCTATTAACAATGTACCAGATTGCATTACAATGATATAGCAAAAGTATTTATGCTCTTAAAATAACCCAATATGAAATTAAAGTATTTTTTACTACAGACAACGGGTTTTTTATACATCAATCAAAATCAACGCTGCAGTATCAGTCAGCCTATATCGGCAAGGAGCTGAATGAGGGTTCCCGTTGTTGGCACAATGAGTATAATTATTGTGTTATATTGCTTAATATATTTTGGTTTTTTTTTCACATTTTATTGTATATGTTATTGTCCCAACAAATAAATCTTTCTTTCTTTCTCTTATCAATGCAGACTACTATATAGATTTTTCGTTTCATTATTTGCAGCAAAAAATTAAATTAATGAGACTCGGCAAGTATGTAAAGTGTACCTACTGCCACTTGACGCTTCGATAGTAAATATTAAAAAAAAATTGTCATTTTTCTAGTATTTCCGTTTTATTACTCATCATCATTGATCTGTTAAAAAATTTAATACATCAATGCTCGTCATTGAATGAAATGGACAAAATTAGCAATAACATAGGTTTAACTTTATAATTCCGGGACAGTGTAGTCTAATTCATTTGCCATAGCTGACCTTAGGAGTCCCTCAATAATTTCCAGATCCCTGAATCATTACACAAACATATATACACACATTCACGACTTATACCCCGGAGGGGTAGGCACAGGCACAACTTATGCGCGCACTTTTCGCCATGTGTATTCGTCCCATGATATGCTAGCCTATCGTCATATTTGATACAAATAAACTCCGGGCTGTCTGAATAGAAAAGCCTAATATAAATTTTCCCGGCCCAGGATTCGAACCCGAGACCCCAGCGCGGCTGTAAACAATTACCGATAGCGCATAGTAATCGGTGATTTGCTGGATATAGCTTACGAGACTATCCCGCCCTCACTCCCGCCGCTGCAACTCCTGTAAGCCAGGATCGACATTGGCACGCATTTTATGACACCGAGCGGTGAAGCTCGGCGAGTCTCAGGGAGTACTAATTAGTCTTAACCGGCAAAGAAGTTAATCAAACAGAAGAATTGGGAGGAGTTAGCTTGTATCCGTCCATCGTACACAAGTTAAAACCCGCAATAGTAGCTCACGTGTGTCCCGTCCAGGGATCAGCCTGTGTAGAATCAGCAACATAAATATCTGTCCAAAACCAAAACTTCAAATCGCCTATATACGCGTTAAGTTAAAATGAAGATTTTTCTTTGTTTGAAGTAAAGTAAACCTCTTTTATTTTATTTTTGTGAAGAGAAAAAAAGATTAGTAAGAACACAAAAGTATGTAGGCAATTTCGAATTTTGAATTTGTTCAGCTAGTTATGCTGCTGACTGTACATCCAGGCACATACATACATATATCTGTACATACATTATGGCGATAGGCTCGCCCCCTATCACATCATGGGACGGAATAATGGCGTAAAGTGGGTGCACTAGTTGCGCCTCTGCCTACCCCTTCGGGGATAAAACGCGTGAGTGTATATGTATGTATGTACATCCAGTTCAAACAGGCCGGCATAATTATGTCGAGTGGCGAGGGATAGTCATTTCTCGTCCGTCAGCACTCTACCTGGATCCCACTTCTCCAGGGTAAGCCATTAGGTGCAATGGAGTAACTTTGCGGAACCCCAAAAAAAATCTTTAAATTTTATTTCGACTTTTTGGTAGTTGTACGGAATCCATCTTACTCTTCCAAAGAATAGCAAGTTGCCATAATAAATAACATCAGCCCAGTATACTGCCTCACTCTTGGGCACGGGCATCCACACTTTTTAGGACTTCATCTACTACGATGGGCTAGTGCAGGACTTCAAACCTTACATATCATTAAGGCGAATACTCAGGTATGTAGGTTTTCTCACGATGTGTACCTTCACCTTAGGCGAGGGTTAATTACCAAAATAAACCATTAAAGCTTAAAAATTGTCTATAAAATACCAAATCAATACAAACTTGCCTTACAAAATCAAAACTCTAGCGCTAAATTCCCCATCCCACGCATTCCCAATAGAATTCCCGCGCAAAAATGGCGCACTTAAAAATAGAGAAAGGACAAAAGAATTTTAAGACAGCCAGCGAATGGACGTTGTTCATTACAAAATGGGTGGCCGAGGAGGAATGCGCAGACTATTCTTTTAAGTCGGCACGCTCACTCTTTCCGGACAAAGTCTTAATGAAATAGCTTGCGCTGATGAAGTGCCTTTTGTTTTTTTTTCTATGGTTTATATCGTTACTAAAGATTTGATTTAGTTCTGGGTTGATTGTTGATGAACTAGTATATTGGTGAGAAATGAGAATTATCTTTCCCATACTCTTTGAAGACGTCGAACTTAGAATCAGATATAATAGTAAAAATGATAGAGGTTTATGTTTGAAAAGGCTAATCAAAACTCCTCTTCCCTATTTGATATTCGTAGTTTAACCGAACCATTTAGTTTCGCATGTCCAACTGGCAGAGTGAACGCAAGAGTTTTGTCACTTGCTTTTACTCAAAGACATTCAATAGTATAGTTAGTTATTTTACTCAATTTTCTTTCTCATAGACAACAAAGTATGCAAATATGGGGAACTAAATAAAGACCCAAGTCCAATCAGTAAAGTGCAACACCGTGAAATACAAAAACAACAAAATCCAACACAAAATCCATGAGAACTTGAACATTAGTATCAAACAGTGCTTTGCTTTAACACTAATATCCTTTGAGCAAACTAAAAACAAACGACAACTAAAATATATTTACGGTCCACTTACTACTTGACCATCCTAACACCAATCCATAAAGGTTGAATTAGAATGGAATTTTGAATTTAAACGCAGATAAAAGTTTGCACGTTGTATTGAAACATGTTGACAACATTTGCAGGGGAAGGATAGGCAAATAAAAAAGTAATATCGTAGTTCAACTTGAGAGTGGCCACGTGGCGCGTTACAAAGTGAACATAGCGGATGGTGTTGATGTAATTGGTGAACAATTTGTCGCCGTTGAAGGGTCTAATTTTGACGCATTTAATAGATAAGAGCTTGAGAAAAAATAATCAACAAAATCATTCTTTAACGTTGAGGTTGATGACCGGGTTAATATTTTTTTAAAGTAAATTAAGAATGTACATATTTAGAAACGATGTTTGTATATTTTTGTTTGTAGATTACGAATTACAGTAAAATATTTTGCATAAATAATATTTGTCTCATTGATTTTCAAATTCGATGATACCTACCCGATTAGTATTGATTTGATAAATAGAGATTATATTTTACTATCACTTAATGATTGTAATGAAAATTGAGTTTCATTTTATTTATCCTGAATGCAGGCCGCTTTTGACAAATCCGTCTGGAAATCTTTAGGGGAGGTCCATATTCAACAGAAGACATCATAGGGCTGATGATGATAATGATGATTATTTAGCATCATTGAATTAATCCAAAAGTAGACACCAAATTTGCTGAAATTGGTTAAATATTTTAGCATCCATATAACAAATTGTCTCGCCAAAAAACAATGAAATTCATCTACCTACTTATAGAATAAAAAAATTAAAACGGTTTCTCATTTAATCTTTCACTCATTGCAGACTTTAATGGAATTATCAATAAAAATCGCCATTAGTATAACCGCAAGGACCGTAAAACACCATTAAACTTCGGTGGAAGCAAAGAAAAAATAATAATATCATTAAAGTGAGAGAGCACTTTATTTACATTTTACCGCTCGCCGTAATTATAGAATATTTCAATTAAAAACCAGACGGTAGTAAAGACGCTTTTTCGTTTTAAACGTTCGTATTGTGGGACTCGGCATTGCTTCAAAACTGACATGTAATAAACAGGTAGTATTTAAAGTAAGACAAATCTATTCTGCAACATGTTTAAAAAGTGTGCTCTCTACTATCAATTATGCTAATCATAGCTCTACATACACTCACGCCTGTTATCCCCGAACGGGTAGGCAGAGGCGCAACTAGTGCACTCACTTTTCGCCGTTATTCCGTCCCATGATGTAATAGGGGGCGAGCATATCGCCATATCGGGCACAAACTCCAGACTCCAGGCTGATACTGAATAGAAAAACTCAATATCACTTTGCCCGACCCGGGGATCGAACCCGAGACCTCAGCTCTGCAGTCGTACTGTAATACAACTACGCCACCGAGGCAGAGGCTAATCATAGCTCTATGTAATGTTATTATGTTTTTTTATTAGTCCTAGATTTTTCTCGTAAGGACCAAGTTTACCCACGTGGAAGTCTTTTACCCGACTAAGTCCCAGTGTCAAATTTCCTCGTAAGTATAGAAAATATAATTATGTTAATACAAGACTTGGTGATAGGACTAATACAGTGTCGTCACCATCATTATCATCATCATCATCTGCATGAAGTCTACTGGCGAACATAGGCCTCCCCTGAAGATTTCCAGACGGATTTGTCAAAAGCGGCCTGCGTCTAGCGAGTTCCTGCAACCTTTATTAAGTCGTGATGTGACTTCTTTGTCATTGACTTCTAAAACATCCAAATGACTGCAAAATTCATTTAAAATATTAGTAAAATGACGTATAAAAATCTTGTCTACCAGTAGGTACGTTAACTACACGTCTATCTTCTTCTTTTTCTTCAACATTTGGAACTCAACTGCGGCATATAGGCCTCCCCCAACGATTTCAAGACCAACCTGTCAGAAGTGGCTTGCATCGAGCCGGTTTCTGCAACCTTTACAAGGTCGTCTGTCCACTTCTATCTTCGCTGTACCACATTTATTCACTTCCATTTCCCTGACTCATGACATTTCTATTAACAACTTCTAACTTCATGTACCCCTCAGAGGTTGCGGGCGTGATCTTATTATGACCATAATCTTCTGACTATCTTGGATCATCAGTAGCGGAATATGAACACGCTAAAACTTGAGGGACGAATGATATTCATTATTTGAGAGTTAACGCTTATTACCGGTGCGCGTCAGTACGCGTTCTCGCCGCGTCGACACGCTTTTGTTTTTTTGCTAGTATTTGGGTGTTACGGATGTAAAGTTTACTTGCTACCAACCAGCACGAAACTAAGTAGACTAGGACTGAACCCTCTATGTAGTAAAGGTGATCAGCAATGGGTCAGTAGACAGAGGTTTGGTATTATTATTATTAATTACTACAATAGATGTAGTTAATCAATTCGAATCAATTGCAACATACTGTAATTGTAATTAAATTGTACTGTTATTGCCCTTTCAGTAGTAGGCCTGTGCTCAGCAGTGGGAGATTAGGTACAGATAATATGATGATACCGTAATTGATCAAATCAACTGCACATGCTAAGAAAATCTGTAATGCCAACTCTACATTGAAATGGGATACCGTCAGCTGAATATAGTACATCGCTCAATATTAAGTTTGCCAAATAGACATCGATTTGAATCTCGTAATATTTACGCGTAAACACAGATTACAAGAATTTAATTTGACCAGCGCGCCGCCGCTTCGGGGGTGTTTGCCGTTCGCACTGTAAGCACGTGCCGCTCCTTAATGAATGGGCTTGTTTGTCTGTTTGTCATCGGATATAAGTGGGATAGAGAACAATATATCTATACATATAATAAAGCAGTAGAACCGATCTGTCCTAAATTCAAAGAAATGTGACAAGAAAGGGGGCGAGTAAAGAAGAGTAATGAAACACAAATCAACGACTTTTATTATTCATTTCTATCTGTATGTTTGTTTGTTACTGCACATCTCCATAATTACTGAACGGTTTTCGATGTTTGGCAAACTTACCACAACTACTACTCTTTATCCCGGGAAAACATAAAGCGGGACTTATACACATACACGTATACACTCACGCCTTTTGTCCTCGAAGGGGTAGGCAGAGGCGCAACTAGTGCACCCACTTTTCGCCATTAATCCGTCTCCTGGTGTGATAGGGGGTGAGCCTATAAAAATAATACCAGCCCTGTATTATATACTGCTCACTGCTGAGCCCGGGCCTCCTCTGCTACTGAGAGGGGTTAGACCTTAGTTCACCACGCTGGCCTAGTGCGGGTTGGCAGACTTCACACGTCCTCGAAATTCTTATGGAGAATTCTCAAGAATGTAGGTTTCCTCACGATGTTTTCCTTCGCCGTTAAAGCGAACGATAATTGATAAACAATACACACGTAACTTTGAAAAGTCAGAGGTGTGTGCCGTGGGTTTCGAACCTCTGGACATTGGTTCGGCAGACCGTTCCATCCCCAACTAGGCTATCGTCCACAAAAAAATATAAAGCCTATAAAGCGGGACTTTTATCCCGGAAAATCTTTTTCAGGCGGGCGGACCCGCAATCAAAAGTTAGTTTTTATATTAGTAGTTAAATATTACTTGATCTGCTTTATGTCACCCGTGGATAATTTTAAAACCATGGATGCGCTGCGAGTCTGCCTGTCTTGCATCTATAAACATTTACCTGTTGCAAAAAGTGAAAGTTTCTGTTGGTGTTTCAAGTGTGTTTTTAAATTGGCAAAAATAGCGCATATAACTCATGAAATTAATACAAATAACATTTTTTCCGGAAATATTATACCATTATTCTAAGGAAGGATAAAATCCTTAATGCGGACGGATCCGCGAAAACGTCAATAAATGTTTACAAGCACGATGTCGACGGTCCACCCCAAGTCTCGTGCAATGAGATGACATTTCGAAATTAACAAAATACTCGACACTCCGCGGACGCGTGAAACGTGTTTGATGTCGACTGACACGTGGCTTCGTGTAATCGACGCCTATTTATTACCACTTATGGGCTGTGCAGACGGCGCGGCGTGATGAACGCGCAATCACTGCGCGTACTCTCGACTATCACAAACAAATACATCGTAATTTTTAGTAAGTGTCAAAGCTTTTTCGCTTTCAATCGGCAAGCAGCAGTGTAGTATTGTATTAAAAGATATTGCACTCAATACAATTATTTCGAAATTTGATGATGACGATTATGTATGCGGGGCGGGTAATGCTCACTCCAGAATTACTTGCTACCAGCCCATAGGATTTTGGAGCATCCTAATACAACTATACATTTATTTAGAACGGCCGAAATATCTATGCTGCAAGTATGTACACAGAAGCCATATTTTTAGTTCAGGTAACTGGAAATCACTTTAGCTATACCCATGGACTTCAACCCCATGCCGTGTTAATTCCACATTATTTCTGCTATTGCCTATTTAGCAACCACTTTTATTATATTCTTTGAGCATATTCTCCATTCAATTACACCTATAACACTTCAAAGTACCGTTAAGGTAAACAAGATTTGAAACGCCAAAGGATATTTAAAAGCCTTTACAAACTCGGTACATAGCGGGAGGCGCGTAAACCGCCGCCAACCTGGCTTAATCTCACTTGTATTGTGCGCGAAGTCCTCTTGAAAATGTGTCATCGTACTGAAAGGCACTATTTTCATACTAGCCTAGGCCAGGAGCTAGCGACCGTAACCCTGGTTTTATTTGTATTGTTGTTATTAATATACTTATTGTTTTAATTATGTATAATGGTGTTTCATTGCAGTGTCTCGAAGTCATGTACTGTATTTTCTTGCACGATAAACGCACTCGATACACGAAATAAGGTTTCTAATTTATAAAGGTAGCCAAAATTATATTTCGAACTCTTAAATTGGTGCTCCAATTAATGGGAGAAACATGACAAATCGGACACCTATACAAATAAACTAACAGGAGGCATTAATTTCCAAAGATATTACTGTAAAAAAGAACTCAATACCCATGTGAATAAAATCGTCACAAATAATACGAAAAGCGAAGGAAAATAAATTGTCTCGATGCTAATGGACAAGTTACATTAGAATGAGGGTTTTTAAATATTTATGTTTTACTACACTTTGTTCGCAGTTCCACCCGCGTGATAAAGTTTTTCGAGATGAAAGTGCCGCTATATATTTTCTCGGGATAAAAAGTGTACGTGCTATTCCAGACTATAATTTATCTTAGATCTGTATAGCCGTTCTGGCGTGATTAACTAACAAACATTTAAAGATTCGCTTTACATAATTACTGCTCGTGGCTGCGCCCGCGTGAAAATGTTTTTCCGGGATAAATATATTTTCCCGGGATAAAAAGTAGCCTATAGCACTAGGGAGTAATATAGCTTCCTATTAACCTAACTGTCTGTGCTTGCGGCGCGGCGGCGTCGTGTGCTGGGTTGGCCACTTCCCTGTAATATGGTTGAGGACGCTGATGGCTGGCACATGTTCGTGCTGCTTATGTGGATTGGTCTGATCTTTTCGCATAATTTATCTACTTAGATAAATTATGCGAAAAGATTTATACTTATTAAGGGTATATTTTGAATTTAAATTAATAACGACATCTTGAAGAATTTATTACATGATTCCTGAGAAGGTTATGCACTAGTATTGGAATTTTATATTTACTACCTATTTTGCGAGTATATAAATAAACTGCTCTAAATAAAATAAACTAATACTGATTTTTTTTTTCTCTATATCATGCATTCAATTTTATACCTTGAACTGATTTTGAAAAGAGCAACATTAGAGTTTCTTTCCCGTTCTTTTCTGGTGAGAACTGCTTTCCGAACTGGTGGTAGAGTTAATAATGACGGAATCTTAATAATATATAACACTTTATGGACTCGAATAAATTTATTTCATTTCATTACTGAAAGAATTTACAAAATCGGTTCAGTAGTTCCTGAGATTAGCGCGTTCAACCTAAAAAAAACTCTTCAGCATATATATGTTTTCTTTAGTATTCCCTATACCTCTTTCTTTCACCTAAAAAAAAAGTGTCTCAATTTTTATTCTCCATCAGCTCCCGGACTACGTAAGCCAGAATATCCGGCCGCGGTGGTAGATCCGGTTTATTTGCGCTCATATTGTGTGGACACAATACTTGTGACGGATCATGTCGCCGCTCGGGTAAAGAACCTTCAACGATATATTGTGTTTGCTAGCGCGTCTTTACATTCTACGAGTTGGATGCCTCCTTTCGCCGGTAGATGCAGGTATTCAGAATATTATGAATAGTGTTTCTAAATAACTAAAGTGTGTTTGAGAATGCGTCTAACATCGAGCATACAGGCTAAGGATAGTCAACGGCTCTACATACATATGTGATCATGGCTTTTAGAGGTGTATCACACCCACATTTCACCAGCTAGGTTCCAACTAGGAGACAGCCTAGTTCTGGGATCAGCTTGTGTATATCCGGCAAAAAGGCTTGCATAGTTTTGTCAAATGAAATATTCATCTCCTCAGCCGACACTCTATTTGAACCCTACTCTACTAAGCATCAGGTGCAGTAAGGCACGGTGAAGCCAACATAACCGCTCAATCGTTCCCCTTGAACGCTGGGCGGTAGTAATAATTCACTTACTCCGCGAAAAAAAAAGAGCGATCAATTTTCCATGCCCATGTAAAACTTAACTATCGAATACCTTAATCGTTGACTGGCCGTTTTCACGACACAATTGCCGTCGAATATAGCTCTAAATCTTAAAATCATAAACTACTCACTTGCCCTTGTTTGCTGTACGGCTTGCGCTGAGAACACGCCAGCTGCCCGCGAGCTGAACGTCAAACATTCCACCCTGGGTTTGGCAGTCTAAGGATTTATTATTGAATGATTCGAATTTCAATATTGTTTGTACACTTTAAATTTATAACAGATAAATGGGTGTCCGATTCCAGCAATGTATGGAATTTATCCTCGGAAAGGATTTTTGCGCAGGCAACATAGCCTATGTCTATTAACTATATTTCATCACCGGTTTTACTTGGGTGAAAATCCGCTCCGGAAAAAATATCAAACTATTATTCTTTCCGGGAAGAAGGTATCCTATAAAATTATATTTATCGTGGATTTGGTTTGTATGCCAAATTCCCTCCTATTCCTATCAGTCACTAATTACTGAGTTAGCTTCTAGCGAAATTTTAAAGATCAACTTGCACATGATAATGTGTAAAACCAGGTGTTGCTCCCGAATTCGTCTGCGGTAAGGAAATGTTAAATTGCCTGTTACCAGGACATCCTTATGCCTAAATTCATTTAAATCCGTTCAGCAGTGTCTACGTTTACTTCTAAGAAACATTTAAAAAAATCATAAACATTAGAATTTATAGTACTAGGAAGAAAAAATAATCTAGATCTAATTCCTCGTTTCTCAACCGACATGAACGTAAAGCCCAACGTTCAACTTATTTAATTTCCCACAGGGTTTTACACGACGCCTCGACGATACTAAACTATTGACTTTGCGAACTTAAAACTACAAATAAGATTTAAATGAGTACCCCGGGGACCGACTGTTTGATATTGGGGACGCTCAGGGGGAAAGTTGTAAACCGATTATCGCCGACGATGTAATTTCCTTGTTCTAATTGTAAGTGAGGACAATAATTTACACCAATGTGTTTTACTTTACACATTGAATTTTAAAACGAAAGTAAATGACGCAATGCTTACGGAAATGAAATTAGAATCAGTTACTTCGATTTCACTTTATGCGAAAAATAGAGGGGGAAGTACACATTGTTTGTAATGAAATACAACTTGATCTAATTTGTTTATTTAGCGAGAGACGCGGCAGCGTGTCAAACCAAGAAAAAAAAAACGCGTCGAAGCTGCTTAGTGTAGTTACACACGAACCATTTGGAGCGACTTTTGATACATGAAATTTACATAATATACATATACACTCACGCCTGTTATCCTCGAAGGGGTAGGCAGAGGCGCAACTAGTGCACCCACTTTTCGCCGTTATTCCGTTCCAATGATTGATAGGGGGCGAGCCTATCGTCATATCGGGCACAAATTTCAGACTCCGGGCTCATACTGAATAAAAAAACTCAATATCACTTTGCCCGACCCGGGGATCGAACCCGAGACCTCAGCTTTGCAGTCGTATTGTAATACAACTACGCCACCGAGGCAGTCATACATGAAATTTGGCTTATTTATTTAACTCTTAAGTTAAATAGAATCCCAAATTTCATAAATACGTAGTTTCATAGAGGTTTTATACTCACATCATATTTTATACCACTCCCTCTCCCTCTCCCTCTCCCTCTCCCTCTCCCTCTCCCTCTCCCTCTCCCTCTCCCTCTCCCTCTCCCTCTCCCTCTCCCTCTCCCTCTCCCTCTCCCTCTCCCTCTCCCTCTCCCTCTCCCTCTCCCTCTCCCTCTCCCTCTCCTCCTTCTCTTTCTCCTTCAGCTCAAACGGTCATTGAGATACTAACATCTAAAAATCTGAGTTTTTATCACTGACTGATACCCACTTCCTAGAAAGTTGAAATTTGGTGTCCAGCTGGGTAATTGTATGTATACTAAGGAAAAAATCTGAAAACATTTAGTAATTTTACATTACAGGATTTTTTAAGATTTGAAACATATACCAAGCAATCAGAAATCTGCATACTATCTATATAATATTATGTTTAGAATAACGAACGTTTAGGCGTACACGTCCATTTATTATTTATTTTAATTTAAATACCATTTACCTTGCTCCATTAATTACGTTCCCTCCGTATTAGGGCAGCACTTTTACTTGAATTTTTCTATAAATTTTCCGACTTTAGACAGATCTATTGTGGGATAGGGCGGTAGATTCCTATAGATAGATACGGTATAGGCATCAGCAACTCGTGCCCGCTCTTCAGTATTTTATCTATACTAATATTATAAAGCTGAAGAGTTTGTTTGTTTGTTTGTTTGTTTGAACGCACTAATCTCAGGAGCTACTGGTTCGAATTGAAAAATTCTTTTTGTGTTGAATAGACCATTTATCGAGGAAGGCTATATAACATCACGATGCAACTATTAGGAGCGAAGAACTAAAGGAAAATGTGAAAAAAACGGGGAAAATTATTCATCCTTGAGGGCTTCCATTGCGTGCGCTGCGAAAACGGTTCGAGATACCAAAAATATATGTATGAAACAATTATTCCTTAATAAAAAATGTCCTGGACAGCATTTGTCTATATTTTAAGATTAACTCACTAGAACAGTTTTTATGGTAATCAAATTTGGTCGAAATTAATGCATTATTTGTTAAGAGTAGTATCAACGTCATAATATTAATCTTTATCCAAATAAATGTGTTAGATAGAGTGATTCAACGGGAAGGTTTTTATGTACCTACTTTTAGCCCGGAAAAACTTATTAACGCGGGCGAAGCCGTAGGCAAAAGCTAGTATTATATATTTACTTCTGTTTCGAGCTCAAGTTAAAAATGTCTGATTTCTCCATCGCAGTCAGGTGATGATTTTGCCCATTATAATGCTCTTTGATTTTGCCAATGTCTAGGTAGGAAGAGAAGGACTCGGACAAATTTTGATAGATCTAATCGTAGATCCAACTATTTTGATTTCAATTCTTTTGTCGGTGAATTCGACAACCACGCACATTATTAATATTGGACTTGGCTTCCATATTTCACATTTATGTTTTGATAGGATTATAATTATCTGTAATGTACAGAAGAAAGACTATTAGAATTAATCAATTAATTATATGTAGATTCAGAATCGAATATTGAAAGCAGTCGTAGAGACGATGGATGGAATTGATAGAGTCGATACGAAACCCCCTCCAAAATATTTTGTATATTTTGTACTAGTTAATGTTTAAACTAAAATGCTTTTGTTTTACAACAATTTGGTTGATATAAAATTTTTGGCATTTTGTAAAGTAATAACTGAGATATTTAGACAATTACCTCTATAAGAAAATGGTAAATCTGCTATTAATTGTGTCAATTTTTATGACCAAGTAAAATTTTATGGGTTTTGATTTGGTTCCCGTTTGTGTCAGTAGGTCCAATTTAAAATTGTTTCAAATTACAAAATAGACTTGCTAAAGATTCAGGACCCATTTCATCATACGCCGATAAAGTCCCTGATAGACTATTCGGAACTTATCCGCCATATAAACTACAACTTTTGGTTTCGCAGCTCTCGAGTAGAAATATCTGTCAGAAAAGTCACTAGTAAATTGGTGTTAGAAATAAATGTGTCAAATTTATTTGTTCTTCTCCTTCAGCGTACGTAAGTCCATTGTCGAACGAAGGCCTCCCCTAAAGACTTCCAGACCAAGCTGTTAGAAGCAGCCTGAATTCAGCGGGTTCCTGCTAGTTTAACGAGGTCGTCTGTCCTCTATGTGGGAGGACGTTCAACGCTGCGCTTGCCAGTACGTGGTATTCGAGAACGTTTCTACCTAATCTGTTCTCAGCCCTACAAGCTATGTGCCCTACCCAGTGCCACTTTAGCTTACTGATCAGCATTCATCTATTTGTAAGATAACGTTATATATCAGACAGTTATCTGGAACTTTGTCAAGAAATAGTCAACTGGCCCTTAAATTCTATGACCGTATAAATTTTTATTTTCAAGATATTCAGTAGAAAAAATATTTTCCAGTAGCGATATAGGCTTCCAGATATTTCCAGCCCGTTAAATAAAAAACATAGTCTTAGAATGTGGAAAGGTACGACACGACTCCGTTTCGTTTAATTGGGATTGGTTGAGAGGCTAACACGTGACTGGCGTATTGGTCTCTCGATCAATCACAAACATCAAAATTAAACGACTATGCGAGTTGCGTTTTTTGGAGACATTCTAAGGGTCTGATCGGGTTTAGTGGTTTTTGAAGTTAATATTCAAATCGAAAGGCAACGGAAATTTTCTTATTCAATTGATTGATTGATCAGTCTGTGTAATGCGGTTCAAACAGGCCGGCATAATTATGTCGACTAATATAAAAAAATGGTTACCAATAAAATAACTTTAGTTGCATCTAATTTTAATTCGAACCTACACTTTCACAGGTTACCAACTACAAGTGAAATCCTCCTAGCCAGTTTCGGCCACGGCGGCCAATCTCAACGGAGATCAGCCAGGTACGCAGGAGATATTATAGTGCACAGTGTGTGCGTAATACACAGGTGCACTCGCTATCACTCTCATAGTCCGGTATGACGGCAATCCGACATGACCGGAGAGAAATCAGGCGCAGGACCAACGAAAAGACAACTACAAGTACACGTATATCTAAAGTAGCATGTAAACAAGAAAATAAGTATTTCACAAAAAAGTCCGGTAGTTGGTTTCCGCCCAATCAATTTGTACGCAATGAATTCACGGTGCTTAGTCGCGAACAACGGGTGCGCGCGAAATGGCCCGGTTGCGTTAAATTAGGGGTTTGCGCACTCGGGCGTAGGCGAATTTGCCCCACCGGCAAAATATTTATTTCATTACTTCTATTCATAGGCTTTAATCTGTGTTGCGGGTGAAGATTTGTATTGGTAATTTTGGGAAATATCTTTTTCTACGTCATGATTTCAGTTTTGACAAAAATATAAAAATAATAAAGAAATATTATGGTTTACATTGAAGATTTTTATGAATTTCTATTATGTTGTTATGTAATGTGTTTGTGAAAGAAAAAATATTACATTTCTATATTATGTACGGACATATAAAAAAAAAAACGATTTAGCGAAGGATAGCCGTTTTTTTAAGATAACAATATTTTTGTATGGAACATTTATTCGCAAAAAAAGTTAAGTCAAATAAACATAATGCATTATTATGTTCCCCATCTTAGCAACAATCTTTTTTTTTATACCTACTTTTTCTCATGATGATGAGCTCCGCTCAGCGAAAATTAGTAGAATATTCCATAAAAATAGACAACACTAAAATAGTCGTATTTTCAAACTTCCCCCGTAACAAGACACTATAGGAACAGATCATAGCTTACTTCGCGGGGCGTCACTATCCACGGCTGGATTTTTTCGACCCCTGCGGTGACATTATAACGCAAACCACACCAAAAACAATCTTATTTCACTGAAAATAAAGATAAAAATCGTTCAACAACAATTTGTCAATGCAGCTTCAATAGCGGAACTATTGTGGAGATAATACCACGATCAAAAGTACCTCTTTTGTTCTCGGAAGAGGTAGGGGAATTTGGCCCTTAGCAACTGAAAATTAAGGTTGGAAATTAGTTGGAGGGTTTACGGATAAAGTAGTGTAGTATGGGGTAAGTGAGATTCGTTTAATTCGTCCGGATTGTCAATGTGAATCTTAATTTTGATTGTGTCAGAGGGTGCAACTTGCTGGCTTAGGTTCGAATACGAGGTAACTTATTACTCATCTTGAGAAAAATGACCTTTTCAATGCTCAGAGTACTGGATAAGAAGACTTGGAATCATAGCCTTATTAGTTTTCTGATAACGCAATACGCATAATATGTTATAGATCGAAAGCCGTATCTCAAAAAATATCGTAAACTTGATTTTTATGGCATCAGAATGCACAATCAATGTAGCCAAATAGCGGTTTTGTTTTATAACATGTAAAAAAAAACCTTAAGAAAACTACTATCTCAGTTTTACCTCAAATCACGAAAAAACGAAAGAGAACCATTTTTACAAAACTTAAATTTTCTCGAAACTAGCGTTCCTTGACATACCTCTTTTCACGGCAGTACAAGCATGTACCGTGGGGTAGTGGATTTGATTAGTTTTACAAATTCATTTATGTTATGCACGGATTTTAGCTTCATCCCAAAACAGCGCTATGATCTATAAATTAGCCTGGGCTATCACTCGACTTATGGTAACCATCATATCTTCCAAACAGTACTGACATCGCCATATAAATTAGAAAAAAGTAATTTATTAGCCAAAAATGTGCATACAAACAAACAATTACAGATATCAAACGAATTAAATGGTTAATATCACAGTTCTTGTTAATACACTGACTGAAATACCTTTTGTCTTTTACACACTGCTTGGAGACATAGACATCGCTATGGTAGCTATATTGGGAACGTGCACGTCGCGTCGTAAGCTCTGCCATCTAGTGGCGCAATCTGAATCTTTCACCCTATCAATACTTGGCATTGACGTAAAATATTCGGTTCCCTATTGGATTGCATAAATTTTTTTGTAATAATATTGTTACGCATCTTATCTTTAAGCCTAAATATCAATGTGCATAATAATCATTACGCGTAATTGTTTTAGCATAAAATAAAAAAGCATAAATACAAAAAGCACAACCATCAGAACGACTAACGTCAAAAAGCATAAATATCAAAAGTCATAAAAATAAATAAGCATCATTCATGTTTGCTTTTGTCTGAGTTGGAAACGACTTAAAGTCGGTTCTGGTGGTTCATATCCACCTAACACGCTCGTCGCTATATAAAACAAACATAAGTATGAGTTCCAAAAGCACTTAGAAATATCTCATTGTGTAATTTATAACAATAAAGAAGTTTTGAAGATAATATTCAATACAACAAATCCTGAATTAAGGGATCATAACCTCCCAAAATTTACTTCAATAATATCGAAATAACTGGCTCACATGAAAAAAAAGCATGATCTGGCCACGTTGGGTGTGAATAATAATCGTGTGGAATCCATAATATTATATTATTGTCATAATTTAAAAGAATATATAAAAAATTATAGGCATGGAAAGTTTTTTATCGACATGTGGCTCTTGTGTCGATTTTGTACTGCCACCAATATAGTTCGTACACCTTCCCTATACGAGAAAGTGTAATGGAAGAAAAATTCTCTACAAATACTTTATGTTTTATCTTCTTTAGAAGCTCTGAAAGAATAGAGTCAAAGTGGTAAATCCCTGCGTTTATACTGAGTCTCACAGAGATGTTATTTTCCTTTCTTTATTTTCCTTTTGAGACATCTCGTGGATCTTTGTGCTTTTTTTCACAACACGAATACAAAAGCGCGCATTAACGCTCTGGCTTCTTGTCTTGGTAAAGCTTTGCGCCCCGGCGCGTTACCAAAAGCTTAGATATTTTGGGCTTTGAGTACTTTTCTTTCGAAATACTTACTAGCTTTTGCTCGTAGCTGAGCCCGTGTGAGCTTTTCCGGAATAAAAGTCTCGCTATATATTTTCCGGGATAAAAAAAGTCTTTTCCAGGGTCTCAAAACTACTTCGTTACCAAATTTTACCTAAATTCATTGGGTTTATAATGTGTAAGGAACATTTCTTCATTATTCTATTTTTTTTTTAGGTTGCGAATTGCGAAAGGGTCGTATCCCAGTTCAGAAAACAATTGATATTGACATTTTTTGTTTTGAAAAACAGACAAAAGATCTGTTTCACAAGTTTCAAATAAATTTACAGTTACAGTAGATAGTACTAGTTTTATTATCATTTAAGTTTTTTTTTTCTTTATAGTTGTACAAACATTTCCTGTTTTCACTGTATAAGTTGTGGCTTCAATTTGAGGGAGGCGGGGGGGGCAAGGTTCCGCTATTCGATACGTAATTCAACCCCCCCCCCCCCCCCTCCGTCCGATAGTACAACGGTACGGGAAGATACATTATAAATTAAAATTAAAATTTTGAAACTATATACATGGCAATGCTACTTAGCTTAAGGACACAGAGAGATGACAGTAACAGTTACACTTATGCTATGTTCATTTAAGTATTTGGGAACAAAGATGACAGTGTGACTTGTATTTGGCTTATACATTTGTGTGACTCAGAAGTTTTGGAACAGGCTCTAAGAGCGGTATTAAGAAATGAATCCCACGTTTGAGTAAAATCTCAAGTAGACATTGGACTGCCTCGGTGGCGTAGTTCTATTCCAGTACGACTGCAAAGCTGAGGTCTCGGGTTCGATCCCCGGGTCGGGCTAAGTGATATTGATTTTTCCATTCAGTATCATCCCGGAGTCTGGAATTTGTGCCCGATATGGCGATAGGCTCGCCCCCTATCACATGATGGGACGGAATAATGGCGAAAAGTGGGTGCACTAGTTGCGCCTCTGCCTACCCCTTCGGGGATAACAAGCGTGAGTGTGTGTGTGTACATTGGACGTATTGAACTATTTAGTGGTGGTAGGTCTCTCATATGTAAGAGTCCGTGTGGTTGGGTACCATCGCAATGTTTATTTCTACCGCCAAGCAGTAGTGTGCATGCACTGTTGTGTTTCGGTTTGAAGAATATTGTAGCCAGTGTAACTAGAAAGAAGAAAGAAAGAAAGAAACATTTATTCGTACAATATACTGGGACGCACACAACAATTAACAAAAAAGGACTTAATACATATTACACAAAGCACGTGTAATATGTATATAACTACTGGACATAATGAGCCGTAACATCTTATGTCTCATGATGATGAACGCAGTGGAATGCCACACAGTTCTCTATAAGTCAGGGTGCTGGATGGTGTTGCTACTATTTAAAGGCGGTCGTATCGCTTACCATCAGGCGAACGGCATGCTCGTCTCGTCATTCAATGCAATAAAAATACACCAAATTTAAGCTGTCATTTGAGAGCTTGTTCTCAGCTGAGTAAGCGCTGTTACATAGAAAAACTGTGAAAATCCGTCACATATTGTAACTTAAGACGTCATCTGCGCTGATGTTGATATGGATTTATTAAATAGCGACTATTTTAAGATGCTAATTTGTCAGCGACTCAGCTGATATCGCACTTAAGAGCGAAACTGAATTGTATATATTAACACGGCCCTAAGAATCGAAACCTACTGTTAAAATTACATCAATCATATCCGGTAACTAGTTCAAAATAGATAAACAAAATAAATCGGTTTATGCATATGTCGGAGACACAGTGACGGCCGATATCAGTACACGTAGGTTCACATAATAAAAGTCATAAATGAATTCTCTTCAACTCGCTATTTATTGTTCGTTTGGCAATTATTGCGTAATAAACTGTTCACAGAGTACAATACCACGTCAGGATTCATTATTAACTTTGGTTATTATAACACACTGCATATTGAGGCAATTACTTAATCAAACTCAAAGAGAATTATAATACTACGGAAAATCAAACTACTCCATTGTAATCCACTCATCTCGTAACAACTCTAATTACCATAGTAACCGCTTTACTAAGAACTGTCCTATATGAAAACCTCCATAGTAACCACAAAGTCTTGAGCTGCACCGAACTAGTCTTTTCACGAATATTATTTTATCTTACCCGTCGTAATATATTCAGGCAACCTCAATGAGATTTATAAAAAGGAATTACCCGACACGGCCATTCTGACAATACACACGTCCTCGTGTGTTGCTCTGAATGTGACACAAAGTACGATCATCACGTTAATTTACTAACACTCTTCAAGACAATATAGTTGAATAAAAGTTACAAAAATGGCTGAAGGTTCACCTACAACATAAATCTAGATTTCTCACCTGCTCAGTTTATTACACGTATTTCAAGCGACAACTAACGCTCTAACGTCGTACATTAAATAAGCTTAATGCATTTAATATCTACAGCCAACTCGCCGTTCAATGTCTATGCGGCCAACTCGCCTACTTAGACAAACCATTGTATACATCTAAGCGGCCAACTCGCCTGCTTAGATAAACTACTTCTTCTTCTTTGTCGGTATCACTCTTGACAGTGGTCGTGGTCATCACTTCAGGTATTGGTGGCAAGCTTCACAACACGCCGCCACTCTTCTCTGATGGTCGCCTTCCTTATGCATCCATATAGTGATGATGAGCCATTCACTGCCGCTTTTATCTGGTCAGTCCACCTCATAGGCGCTCTTCCTCGTGGCCTGGTACCCTCAACCGTTCCCTGGACAACAAGTCGCTCAATAGCCACCTTCCCTCGGCGGCATACGTGACCAAAAAAAGGTGAGGATACGGGACTGTACTAAAGATGATAAACGGTGCTTGATGCCGAGTTCTCGAAGTATAGACTCGTTGGTACGGAATTCAGTCCACGATACTCCAAGCATTCTCCTCCAACACCACATCTCTAGAGCGTCTATCTTCTTCTTCTCCACTTCTCGCAGGGTCCACGTTTCTGCAGCGTACAAGAATATGGGGAATATAAGTGTATGAACTAGCCGGATTTTTGTGGCTCTATATATGTTGCGATTCCTCCATATTTTCCTCAACTTGTCCATTGCAGACCTAGAAATTGCCATACGCCTCTTTATTTCGTCGATACATCCACCGTTGTTCGTGATCAAGGCTCCCAGATAAATATATGATTGCACCACATCACAATTAGCAATTTGTTTAGTTTCTGAAGAATTGTTATTCATGCGGTCGACAGTCGTAATTTTTGTTTTGTTCCGGTTTATCTTAAGTCCGAACTCAAGGCTAACGCGTTCCATCTTCTCGAGAAGTTCTTCCATGTGCTGGGTACTGGTGGCGAACAAAGTGGTGTCGTCTGCATATCGCAAGTTGGAGATCTTCAAGCCACCGATCGAGATGCCATCTGTCCAGTCTTCAAGTGTAATCCTCATTATGAGCTCTGTGTACACGTTGAACTGTAGTGGAGAAACAATACATCCCTGACGAACTCCGGCGCTGGGGTGGAAGTGAGTAGACTGAATGTCATCTGCGCGTACTGAGGCTGTGCCATCCTCATACAGTCTTCGCAGGAGGTGTACCAGGTGTTTTGGAACACCCATCGCCATCAGCGTTTCCCAGAGTTTGGGCCACTTGACAGAGTCGAACGCCTTAGAGAAGTCCACAAAGCATATGTAGGCGGACTTGTTGAATTCTCTGGCTTTCTCTATAATTTGTCGAACTGTCAAGATTTGCTCCCGGGTTCCCTTTCCCTTAACAAAACCAGCCTGTTAGATAAACTACTACCTACATCTAAACGGCCAACTCGCCTGCTTAGATAAACTACTACTTATCTCTGCTTCAATTTAATCGATTATCTCAAAACTTAACCTTCAAGCATTTTTCGCTAACGCACATTTCATAACGTCATGAAAATTCAACACTTCGACTAATTAAATGACAATTTAAGATTCTAATTAAAGTGCAAGAACCCAACCGAAATTTTAAAACTTAGGAATTAATATTGCCGTGAATTTAAAATTATTTCTGAAGTATACCCGGAACTGTTAATATTATGGTCACCGGAACGTACCTAATCGATAGGCAAAGAAAGTCATCGCTGTGACCATGTGCACAAGTTACTAGTCAGTTGCTTCTATTGTTCAAAGATTAAGGAAAAGCTCGCAATGTGTCTCCCTAAGTGCAAGGGATTTAAGAAACAAATCTCATTTTTAAATTCAGTTAAATCACGTATAGTGACATGGATCTCCTGACATGTGATTGTTCTCTTACGTACGTTTTACAGAATAGACAGCACCCCCAAAACGCCCTTCCGCCATCACTCCCTAGTACCTCCTAACAAGAGAGAAGTAGTGACGGTAACAAACTCTCAAGGATTCAGCTGTCCAATAGTTACTAGAACTGTATACAATGCAAACAATTCTTATCTAAATGGAGATCAGTGTCATTGACAATCAGCAGCAATCTTCCCTCGGAAGCGGCTCAGTAGCTGCACTGCACTGCACACCATCCTCGAACCGGAACGGACACGTCACACGCGGCACCACCAGCAGCAATTTCCAATTCCTGCAAACAGAAATATACGCGGCAGCATCACATCGCTCGGCCTATTCTGACCTTACATTAAGACTCTTCGTTATGCTACTACAATGACTATTTCAGTTATTCTAGATTACCATCAGTACCAAATATGCTACAATGATTTAGACCCAGTAGGTGATCACCTTATAGTCACGCAATACACAGGACACAAAGTGAACATATTGTAATGTACGCTCGCAATACAAGGCCCAGGTCACAGTCATGTCACTAACTGCCCATCACGCTCTGAATAGTAAATCACACGTAAATCGCAGTTGATATTCCACCTAGCCAATTTCGGCCACGGCAGCCAATCTCAACGGAGATCAGCCAGACACACATGAGACATTATAGTTGAAAATTTTACAAAAATAGCTGAAGGTACATTTTACAACACAAATCTTGTTATTGTTTTTTTTATTTTTTATTTGTTCAATTTACTACACGAATTCAAGATACGCTAAACGCTCAGACATCGTACCTCTATGCACGATCCTCCCGGGACATCTCCATCGTGCGTTCCAGTACCTAGTTATGCTACTACGCATAAGGCTTCTGGGATATCCCTCCATCGTACGTTCCCCTCTAGGACACGCAAACATCAAGTTTCCCATTCGTGTGCTTCCTCCGAGCACAATCCGCACTAGGATAGCATACATCGAGCTTCCCGCACTTCTCTCCCGCGAGCACTAAGCAATGTGTTGACTATTACTTTAATCAACAGCCGCATCTACTTTATTCTACCGTTGAACGTTTCAATCACTACTTGACCTTCAGACATTTTTACAAAAAAAATCACAGGAAAATCTCAACACACAACAAAATGAAAACTTCTCACCAGAGTGCGCATCGCCAAGAGTACTCGGTTCAGCAGCGCGAGAAGCGCGCAGTTCAGCAGCGCACCGCATCGCCAGGAGCGCGCAGTTCCGTGCCTTTCCGTTATCTGCGCAGATTGGAGTGCGCGTATCCGCACGACATGGACCGCGCGTCTCCGCACAGCCTGAAGTACTCTGCTCTGCACTGGGAGCACATTACACAGATCTCTTGTTCCTGCAAGCAAAGAAAAACCAAAACAGAAACACATCCACTATGCAAATTACACATGAAAATGGCTATACTTTTCTTTTTTACACTATTTACGGTACTTTACTTACACCCACACATTGATTGTTACGTCCAAGAACTAGGTACATGACTAGTAAACGATATTCAAATATTTTTAGAGATTACCAAAAATAATAATAAACTAAACTATAACGTTCAAATAAGGATTACGGGTCATACAATACCAAACTTCCTCTACCGCTGCAGTAAGCATCATATCCGTCGTCACAGATAGCCACACGTGATACGCGATGCAGCAGTTGTCATCAACCGGTACTAGACAACCGTGCAGTCACGTTGCCGGGGACACCAACTACGACACACCATAAGCAGCACATCTACCGGAACGCTTGAGCACCAACAGGAACGCTCGAGTACCAACAGGAACGTTAGAACACCAACAGGAACATTTGAACACCAACAGGAACATTTGAACATCAACAGTTCAATCGCGGTACACACGCAGATTCTCGTTAATTCGAAGTCATATGCACATGACGTCACAATCGAACATGCGATGATTATGTTTCACACGTGGCCACTTTTATTCACGTTGTAGTCTAGTTCTTATTCCGATATTACTTGTGCAATTTCTTTTTCTTCACGTAAGTGGCGGGTAGGTAATTAATATCTTCATAGTAACAGTTATTGCATTTCATGCATTTGCGGGAACAGGCTCATCCCACTTCTGATGTCGGAGACACAGTGACGGCCGATATCAGTACACGTAGGTTCACATAATAAAAGTCATAAATGAATTCTCTTCAACTCGCTATTTATTGTTCGTTTGGCAATTATTGCGTAATAAACTGTTCACAGAGTACAATACCACGTCAGGATTCATTATTAACTTTGGTTATTATAACACACTGCATATTGAGGCAATTACTTAATCAAACTCAAAGAGAATTATAATACTACGGAAAATCAAACTACTCCATTGTAATCCACTCATCTCGTAACAACTCTAATTACCATAGTAACCGCTTTACTAAGAACTGTCCTATATGAAAACCTCCATAGTAACCACAAAGTCTTGAGCTGCACCGAACTAGTCTTTTCACGAATATTATTTTATCTTACCCGTCGTAATATATTCAGGCAACCTCAATGAGATTTATAAAAAGGAATTACCCGACACATATATAATTCTTCCTCGTTTACAAAAAGCCTTCAAAGAATGTATGTATAACGTTTATCACAGACTTGCCCTCTATATTACCTAATGTAGTACATAAGGAAGGGATGCAGACCCTCCGAAATCTAATAAACATCCCTTCGATGGACATTTGCAAAACAATTCACGAGCGCTTTGATTCGATCTTTATTGATTCGCTTCTGAATGTTCTGTTTTTGTGTTGAATTTTATGGTTGAAAATACTCACTTTTCACCCACTGTTGAAAGTCGAAGTGGAGTCGACGCAGCAATTTTTGCACAAATATGTTGCTGAAGCGATTTTGCAATTTGAAGAACGGCCTGCTTGAGCTAAAACCCTTCTGGGAAATCCTTATATTTTATTGCTAAAAATACTCCCTCTTTTATTTTTTCACCTGCTCTTCTCCATTGTATAGCAGTACACTTTTCAAGCAAATTTCTGAAATAATTTGCAAGAGTTTTAAAGACGACATGGTTGATTAATTATAGAATCTAGTTCCGGCAAAATCGTGTTACGTCCATTGTGATAGTGGTTTGTAACTCATACCATTCACTAGCGTAAAAAAATCTTCTGCCCATGTTATCTGTCTCTCTATCTGCGAAAACTGATGGTCTCGGAGATGTGCGCTAGCAAAATAAAAAAAATATAGAAAAGAGTTCTAAAAACCGATGATTTGTGTTCTTTAAAAAGAAAGAGAAAGAGAAAAGAAGAGCAATAAAAAGATTTTTTATTGCTTTTTTTTCAAAACTGTTTTCAATATTATATGTATCTATCTATAGATGACCAACTTGCTACATCGATATGTATGTTTTGTGGGGACGTACGCAGTCGCGCAGACGGGTGATCAGTTTGCCTTCATTGGAACTATTTCACCCTTAATCCCTGTGCTAAATCGGTAGTCTTTTTCTAGATACTATTTCATCTCTACATATCTTTTGTCTATTACAATGTAACTTTACTGGCCAGTTACCTCTTTCATAAATGAAAGCGATAAAGTCTGATCACAGAATACCTTCAATCTGAATCGATATCGTCTCTTTTTGAATAAAACATTAACAAATGGAATCTCTGACGTCATACTATAAAGCCCACAAAATCGGTGAGCCGAGAATTAGAAAAAAATGAATTGCAAATATTGACACCACTTCAGTAGCTAAACTAGAAAAAAAACTACATTTACACATTACACCCTCGAAAAAAATGCTCCTTTACAATTTGAATCCATCAAACCACGCTTGACAATTTAACATAATAACATCACAAAAACATGACAAAACTAACGCACCGAGAATCGAACCGGCACCCATGTGTTCAAGAGTACTCTAGTACATACAATAGAGTTATAGTATAATTTGATATGTAAAAATCATGGGGGCAAAACTGCGGGTGATTTGGCAAAGATTATGAAATAGAGTTGAAATAGTATTATGAGAGATGCTTGTCTCTCAGAGACATCCATCATCAATCTTTTTGGAGTTAGGCACCGGTTGAAGTACGAGGACGAGGGTAGAGACAAATTTGTGGGTGGCAGCGGTCATTAGATTTGGTATAAGCTATACCTACAAACCTATAAGTATTTAATTAATTATTAGTATAATAAAAACATGAATAAGTCGTATAATTATTGCATTGTTCCTTTTGAGTGCTAGGTCTACAACGTTCTGATCAATGTTTACTTCTCGTAAATTAAAAGTACTTAGCATAGTATTTCAAAGACATCCCCTCAGCGGTTTCTTGGCTTACTTCTAACAAATATACAAACATCTACAAACTTTCGCATTTATAATTTTATAAGTAAATTGATAACGGTGATAAGTGTTTACTTTGTACATGACGTCGTATGATATTTCAAATCTTTCATAATTATTGTAAAATCTCTCAAATCCCCTCGTCATACTGTACAAATTTTATTTTCTTTGCAGCAGCGTAGAATATGTTTAATTGATAATTACTCGAGGATAATGTAGGATTCTAATGGAGAAAGGGTTTTGAAATCAGTCCTGTAGTTTTTGAGTTTATTCGTTACAAACATATAAAGATAAAATTTAGTTTTATGTAAAACAAATAAAGCTTCTGAATTTGTTTCTCAAGTCGAGCAATAAAAATTGTGGACGTTTTTTGACCCAAATTATGTAATTAATGTTTTTTTTTAAAGAATCCTAATAAGTTTCGTTTAATGGATTTTAAAAAATACGTATTACATGGCTCTTCTCTCATAATAAGACAAAAATGTATGCCCAACTCAGCTGCACTTCTGTCTACCTCATCGAAGATACAAGCGTGAGGATTTCATGCATTTTCAATCTTATGTTATCTTATCTTACTGATATTATAAATGCGAAAGTTTGTGCAAATGGTTGGATAGTAGAAGTGAACGCAGAAAAAACTAAACGGATTTGGATGAAATTTGGCACACGGGTAGATTATATCATAGATTAATACATAGGGCACTATTATCTTGGTAATTTGCTCTAATGGGAAATAATGGATAATTTTAATCTGATTCTTTGGGTAGATGGCGCTAGTGTCGTACTGTGTTTTAGGGACTTTTGTAGCGGTAAAGTCTTTACAGGTGGGCGAAGCCGCGGTCGAAACCTTGTCTACAATAAATTTGATAGTTTATCACCTACTCATACTTTTATCAGGAGAAATGAAAACGTTACTATCTTATTTACATGAAGCTTTGCATATTTGCTCACATAATCGTAAATTATTACTGTAAAACCAACATAATTAACATTATTACAATGTAACAATTTGTTGCGGAATTTTAATCAACAATTTTTTACTTGCGCAAATGACGCCAACCAGCTGTTAACATTTAGTTTTTCCAAGTCTATGTAATAGGTAGTTCGTTTAGCAAAATAATCTACGTTCATACATACATAGCATGACGCCTTTTTCCCTTTTCAGGGGTAGGCAGAGAGTAGGCCGAGACATTTCGCACGCTATGTTAGGTCCTATGTAATAAGGGGCGAGGCTATTTCCATTTACCGCGCACATTTCCAAACTCCGGGCTAAGACCGAGTATAAAAATCCAATATGAACAATAGAGTAATTGCAGCCTCCTTATATTCTGACCTGAAAAATTACTGGATATTGATTGTTATCATCTCAGGCTACCAAACGTCGTCAGAAAGAAAACGAAAATAGAGTACCATGCAGAAATCAAAATTTAAAGTACGTTTACGTATGGCCAGTTCTTTACTGTCAAACGACTTTCCCGTGTCGTCATCAAGAAATATAAAAAAAAGACGAAAAGAACGTGCTTGCTTTGGTAAAATTAATAAAATGCGATAATAAATCCCCAATACACTGTCACTACTGTATCAAACTATTCTCTGCCAAGACTGAATATCACAGAGTGGTGACCATTGTTAAAATTAACCAACGCGTGTATTTACTATTCAATTGTGCGTAATGGGGAATAAAGGATCTCTGTTGAGTTTTACACGCGGTATACCTTACACGAACAGCGGGAGGTTTTGATTTATCATGATCTAAGTAAGGCGAAAGTTTGCGAAGATGTTTATATGTAAACGCAGAAACTGCTGTCTTGAAAATCGGTGCACAATGCCTTTTAAAAATACACTTTTTATACCGGACAAGCAAGATTGCAGGCAGGGGAAGAAGCCCCCCCCCCCCCCCCCATAGATTCAACATATATATTATGAACTAATTGCGATTACCTAAGTGAAATTTTCGCTTTGCCCTCCCTTTGATCAAAATTTTCGATTTTAAAAGACGCATATTTCTTCGAAATGTTTCCTTTTTCAATGAATGAAATTGAATGTAAATTCATAAGGTACATGATTACGATCGTCTTAAGAGCGAAATAATTGCTCCGCAGTTTCTTAATAAAAAAGATTAACAAAACGAGCATGAAGCTCGCCTGATGGTAAGCGACCGGCCATAAACAGTAGCAACACCGTGACTTTACACAGTGCTCGTCACCCTGAGACATAGGATCAAATTAAACTTCTTGCATAGGATGCTAATTCTTATGACAAGTCATTATGTGCCAGTATGTTATGCCCAGTATTAAAAGAGAATGTTGTACATTTTCCTACTTTGAGCAAGAAGCAGGGAAAAAGTAGCACATAATATTATGAACAAGAAATAACGTGTCATTATTGTAACAGCTTGCGCAAAATGAAACGATAATAAGGTTTGTATGCTTTAAAAATGTACGAATAATTAAATGTGCAATTAATTTCATGGTTTTACAACTTGTTTAAATTCATTTATCATACTTAAGTATACACATTTTTGTTTAAAACCTTGAAGAAATTACCATACTTAAAATATGTATTTTTTTACATCTTTTCATAGAAATCATTCATTCAGGTTAGTCCCTGGCATTGCCGAGCCCATGAGCAGCGGTGGCTGCTTACCATCAGACGAGCCGCTAGCTCGTCTGCCTATACCGGCAATAAAAAAAGTCCTTAATTCTTGTAGAAATTGAGGTCTCTTTGAGCGGTAGTTTAACATCAGGTGTAAAAACAAAGGCCTCATACGAATGCATATAAACTAAACAAAGATACAGTTCAAACACAATTATCACGTAATGTCTGTTCAAACGTTTGTTATAATTTGTTATTGTTACATTGTTGCTAAGCCTTGTTATGTTTGTTAGGTAAATAGTTATTACAGTATCTGTGAAAGCATGATAGTGTCGTTATGGAATCCGGTTAGATGTAGAATAATGTAGTTTTGAACATACGCCTTTATACTTAAAGGGGTAAGCAGAAGTCAAAGTGCACAGTGTGTCAATTAAGGTATTTGAGCTAGCTTATTTCCGACCTAAGATTTGTGTGGAAAGACTGTCAATGTGATAAACAGAATTTAAAATAACATATATATTTTTAATTTAAATACAGTACAGTACGGCCACTTTGTCATGTTCGGCTTTAAGTTAGTCACGAGTGTTGATAAAACCATCGTTTCTGAAGAGTAGCGGATGACGACAGATATAAAGATCGTTGTGACTAGCTTCAAAACATTTTTTGTTGCCTTAGTAAGCAAACTAGCAGACCGACTGATGATAAGCAGCATCTGCCGCCCATGGACTTAAGCAATGCCAGAAGCACAGCCAAGTCGTTGCCCACCAGGATACTATAAGTGGTTTAAGTGGCAAAATATATTTCCTTTCCCTTCCTCGACGGCGTAGTTGTATTTGTGTACGACTGCAATGCTGAGGTCTCCGGTTCGATCCCCGGGTCGGATAAAGTAATATTGAATTTTTCTAATCAATATCAACCCGGAGTCTGGAATTTGTGCCCAATATGGCGATAGGCTCGCCCCCTATCATTTCATGGGACGGAATACGCACGGCGAAAAGTGGGAGCACTAGTTGCACCTCTGCCTACCCCTGCGTGGCGTGAGTGTGTGTGTGTATTTATAAGATAAGATTAGTTTACCTGGGAGAGAGTGTACATACCTTATCTTACATTACTAATATATACCTTTCGTGTAAGTTAATAAATCAAAATTACTTAAAAAAAGATGTCTGTAAATATTTGTTGTGCTATGTAACAGTAGGGTACAGCTGAAAATCAGTAGGTACTGTTGAACAGCGTGTACTAAGCTGGTAACCCTTCTACCACACATAATCCATTGAATACCTATTACCTAGTATTGTTAACTGTGTGCTTTAAATAATATACAGGATGACATTGAATTCATGAGCATCCTTGGAACCTAAGACATTACTCATGATATTCTTCTTAATGAGACTAAAATTACGAAATGTAAATTTTCATTGATGTGATATGAAAAACACTGAAGTGTCATTAAACCTATTCCAATTATTATTATCAACATTTATACCAGAAACTTGTCACTTTTTATCTTATATATAATATATATGCTTGGAATAACATATTATAAAGTGATATTTTCAAGAAGATAAGTATGTAGTTTCATTCATTAATGCAATGTCAAAATGACCCTGTATATTAGTTTTCTTGTTGTTTTTATTGGTGTGTAGAAAAATAAATGGTTTAAAAATTAGCAACAAATTAATGCAACAGATCAAATGGCAACAAGAATGACAAACTTAAAATAATTCATAATTTACTAAACTAATCTACTTGCAACTTGGAGCAACTTGGAGTCGCTACAATTGCGGAGGGATGTCGCTTCTCTAAGCGTGTTCTACCGTCTGTATCATGGCGAATGCTCTGAAGAATTGTTTAATCTGATCCCCTCCTCTCCTTTCCTCAGCAGAACCACGCGTGCTGGCATGCGAAGCCACAGCTTGATGGTTAAAACCATCTCAGCCCGAACCAATAGGTTCGCCAAATCTTTTATTTGCCGCACCATCAAGCTTTGGAATAGTTTACCGGCGCACGTGTTCCCTCCTTCCTATGATCCTGGGTCCTTCCGCCGTAGCGTGAAGAAGCAGCTCAGTAGGCCGGCATAATTGTGTCGAATAGCATGAGATAACCATCCGCTGCCACTCAATACTCTATCGGATGGCATCGCGCTTACCATCAGATGAGGTGCAGTCACTTTGCCGTGGCCGAATAAAAAATAAATAAAAAAAACGAATCCCCATAAGATTGCAACACAATACTGTAAAAATATTTAGAGCGAGTTATGTTTGTCTTTCCAAAACCATCGTCAGTGTCGTACAAACATCACGTTTTATCAGACAATGCACTGTCATAGTACGGTTTGTTTTTGTACCGTATTGTAATACACATGTAGCATCATCTGTAATTCACGTGTGGTACTTTGGGTCATTATTAGCTACTGGCCATCATTTTTTGTACAACTCTTAAGGCCTGTTTCATGGGTTTCTATCAAATTTTACTGGTCAGTTAACTGCTAAAAATATATACACACACATACTCACGCCTGTTATCACCCACTTTTCGCCGTTATTCCATCCCATGATGTGATAGGGGGCGAGCCTATCGACATATCGGGCACAAATTCCAGACTCCGGGCTGATACTGAATAGAAAAACTCAATATCATTTTGCCCGACCCGGGGATCGAAGCCGAGACCTCAGCTTTGCAGTCGTACTGTAATACAACTACGCCAACGAGGCAGTCAGCTAAAAATATACTCATTCTATTTTCTTTCATTTGTAAGCATAGATTAGAGTGTGACTTTATTTGGTCTGCTTAGACATTTATGGGACAAGTAGCATTAATTAGGAAGGGAATCGGCGGTAAAGGAAAAAAATGACTAACGACTTGATAAAGATCGCAGAAACACGCTGGATCCAGGCCGCTTTTGACAGGTCCGTCTGGAAATCTTTAGGGGAGGCCTATGTTCAGCAGTGGACGTCGTGTGGCTGATGATGATGATGATGAATCGGCGGTGAAATCGGTTCTAAGTGTTTCTCGCCGTTCTTCTTCTTTGTCGGTACCACTCTTGACAGAGTGGTCGTGGTCATCACTTCAGGTGTTGGTGGCAAGCTTCACAACACGCCGCCACTCTTCTCTGATGGTCGCCTTCCTCGTGCATTCATATAGTGATGATGAGCCATTCACTGCCGCCTTTACCTGGTCAGTCCACCTCATAGGCGCTCTTCCTCGTGGCCTGGTACCCTCAACCTTTCCCTGGACAACAAGTCGCTCAATAGCCACCTTCCCTCGGCGGCATACGTGACCAAGAAAGGTGAGGATACGGGACTGTACTAAAGATGATAAACGCTGCTTGATGCCGAGTTCTCGAAGTATAGACTCGTTGGTACGGAATTCAGTCCACGATACTCCAAGCATTCTCCTCCAACACCACATCTCTAGAGCGTCTATCTTCTTCTTCTCCACTTCTCGCAGGGTCCACGTTTCTGCAGCGTACAAGAATATGGGGAATATAAGTGTATGAACTAGCCGGATTTTTGTGGCTCTATATATGTTGCGATTCCTCCATATTTTCCTCAACTTGTCCATTGCAGATCTAGAAATTGCCATACGCCTCTTTACTTCGTCGATACATCCACCGTTGTTCGTGATCAAGGCTCCCAGATAAATATATGATTGCACCACATCACAATTAGCAATTTGTTTAGTTTCTGAAGAATTGTTATTCATGCGGTCGACAATCATAATTTTTGTTTTGTTCCGGTTTATCTTAAGTCCGAACTCAAGGCTAACGCGTTCCATCTTCTCGAGAAGTTCTTCCATGTGCTGGGTACTGGTGGCGAACAAAGTGGTATCGTCTGCATATCGCAAGTTGGAGATCTTCAAGCCACCGATCGAGATGCCATCTGTCCAGTCTTCAAGTGTAATCCTCATTATGAGCTCTGTGTACACATTGAACAGTAGTGGAGAAACAATACATCCTCGTCGTTACACCCGTATAAATCATAGTAATACTGTGGATTCCCTTTGAAAGAATGTTCATAATTAGAAATGTGTTCGGAGATTATCCCCTACCGATATATCCTCGGTACAAACATTATTTTAAGTGACGAGATCTATCGAGATATTATCCTCTATCTTTGAATATTATGTTTTAAGTATGTTGTCTGTGGTGAATGCTGTGTGCACCTATAAGTAGCATACATATCAAATGTTATTACTTATTGTTTAACTGTATTTTGTTATAATATGCTGTTGGTGTACCTTATAACAATAACTAAATAAATAAAGATTAGTTCTTAAGCGAATTAGTAAGCTGTTTGGCTGATGGTAGATTTCTTTTTTATTGCATAGAATGACGAGACGAGCATGCCATTCGCCTGACGGTAAGCAATACGATCACCCATATATAGTACCAATACCATTCATTACTTTGAGTTTCAAAGTACTGTGTGGCATTCCACTGCGCTCGTAATCCTGAGACATAAGATGTTAAGTCTCATTATGCCCTGTAGTTACACTGGCTACAATGTCCTTCAAACCGAACCACAACAATACATGCACACTGCTGTTTAGCGGTAGTAATAGACATTGCGGTGGTACCCACCCAGATGGACTCTTACATATAAGTGTAAGAAGAAGTAAGTGTACTAGTATAGGTGACATACAGTTATAAACGTAGAGCAACTTTGTAAAGAAAATTATCTAAAATGATAGCAACAAATTCTGAAAAGTATCATAAAGTTATAAAAAAGAAGACAAAACCTAAATATAACTTTGAAAGTCTCTGCACTCTAGAAAAAGTTCGCACGTCACTAGTACAATATTAAAAAACGCATCATTGTCAAAAAAATCGAAAAGTGCGATAAAGAAAATTATCATGGAAAATTTCCGTGCTATTTTAGAAGCATATTATATTGCCTCGGGTGCATAGTTATACTACGGTACGACTGCGGGGCTGGAGGTCTTGGCTTCGATTCCCGTGATATTGAATTTTTCTACACAGTATCAGTGCGGAGTCTGGAAATGTCCCAGCAAATTGCAATAGACCCGCCCCTTATTATTTTCTCAAAAAGTACAAAATCCTCAATATTTCGAAAATGGTGACACTTTTATAGAGGTCTTCTTTTCATGTCTGGTAGAGCACCATTCAAGCTATCTTCCCTTTAAGTTTATCGTACCATTTATGGGACACCTTCAATAAGCTACTAGCTTTTGCTCGCGTCTTCAATCGCGTGAAAGAGTTATTCCGGGATAAAAGTCCCGTTATATATTTTCCCAGGATATAATTATCCTATATCCTTCCCAGAGACTCTAACTGCTTCCAAACCGAATTGACATCCGTAGTTTTGAAGTTTATCGTGTTCAAATAGACGTGCAACGTCGGGTCGTAAAGCACGGTGAATCCCAACATAACCGCGAAGTCGCCCCCCTTAAAGGCTGGGCAATAGTACCTCTAATAAGTCACTTTCTCCGCGGAAACAAAAAAAAAGATAGACGTGACCAGGGACTTTGTTTAGTTACTGATGTGACTTTGTTAAGTATATAAGGATTATCTATTACTTTGTTAAGTATATAATGAAAATGAAATCCTCGTAGCCAGTTTCGGCCACGGCGGCCAATCTCAACGGAGATCAGCCAGGTACGCAGGAGATATTATAGTGCACAAGTGTGTGCGCAATACACAGGTGCACTCGCTATTCCTTCACTCTCATAGTCCGGTGAGACGGCAATCCGACATGACCGGAGAGAGATCAGGCGCAGGACCAACGGCTTTACGTGCTTTCCGAGGCACGGGGGTATCACACCGCCAACTTCCTGACTCCGAGCTGCGACTGAGTAAATTTTAAGATGGAAAAACCCAGTCACAATTTTTTTGGCTCGACCCGGGATTCGAACCCAGTACCTCAGCGCGCAAATCGTACTCGTAATGCGTACGCAATACCACTACGCCACCGAGGCAGTATAATATATATATATACTATAATATCTACATTCCGATTTTTATATAAGCCTACGTTATGTGAATGTTATGTCAAGGGGTCAGAATATTAAAATTAACAACTCTAACTTGAATACCACATCATTATAAGTCTTTCTGCATGTCAAAGGATGTCACAATGTTTTCCTACGGCGTACCTACAGCATGGTGTGTGTTTAACATCAAATTCCCATTGCGTTAGTGTAAGTACTGGCGACAACAAAACTGATTTACTTCTAAAACTATCGCTTTAGATTATTTCAACGGATCAATTATTCCTAGCAATAATTGTAAGGATATTATTGCATCCCACTGTTCAGATGCGGGCGATTATCTCATACAAGAATTGTTTGAGCCACTTTCTTTTCTGTTTTAACTATGAACTTAAATGGTCATGTACGGAATACGAACGGCGAAAAGTGGGTCCACTAGTTAGTTGTGCATCTACTTAGTCCTCTACACGCATGCGTGTGCGTGTGCGTGTGTGTGTGTGTGTGTGTGTATTAAGTGGCAAAGTCGAATTTCAAAAAAATATTACAATAATCTACATAACTTTTAAACTTCGCAAATTGGGGCAAAATACATATTGCGGGTTCAATTAATGCAATTTGAAGTCTTTTACCGACCGGGCTTCAGTTGGACACTGTCGTGATTCACCCAATATTAAAAAATATTTTTGAGCCTTGACTCTACTGCTGATTTAAATTGTAAAAAATAGTTTGTACCCGAGTGTACCTGTAACTACCAAAACATAGTAAGAAGTTTGTTTTTCCAGATATGATAAATTTATGTCGTTATGGTTTGTTTGTTTGCTCTCATACGACTTAATGCTTGCGAAACCATCATTTGATATTACATATACACATTCTTCTTGTAATTGACAATCTGGTAATTATAAAAGTTTGACAATTACGACCGAAAAACTTGGAAGATCAATCATTTATATAGTTGTAACATACAAAAAAGGTTCGAATATATTCCACAATGAATGAATTCATCTTGCTCTATGCTGGTAACTGTCTTGCTTTACTGGTGGTATGTCTCTCGTATGCAAGGGGCCGTCTGGGTAGATACCACCGCAATGTCTATTTCTACCACCAAACGTCAGTATGCTTGCACTGTTGTGTTCGGGTCATAAAGAATTCGAAGTTCGGGTCAATAAATGAAGAAGGAATGGAAAATGTCTGTGTCAAAAATTTCAGTTATTTTTTATTTGACAGTTATATGTATATATAGTAGTAACTTTATTACTATGTATTTGGGAACATAGATTAGATCGTGACTTCGTATTTGGTTTGGTTATTTGTGTGACGAGAAGCATTCTATGGCCTCCTAGTTGCCACGGTATGGGTGTGCAACACACTTATACGATTTACTCGATTTTCTTTTATATATATTTTGTTGTAGTTTTTTTGTATTCGATGTTGTTGCATATGCATAATTCTGTGGCAATAAACGTTCCTTTCTTTCTTTCTTTCATTTACTTAGAGTGTGTAAAACAGGTCTTAATATATCCAATACCTACTATTCTATTTAATTAATTTATTTCGAAGACAGTAGTGCACCCAGGGGCTCGGTCTACACTCCTATGATAAAACGTGACTCACGATTTTGGTTCACAGGATTTCAAGATTCGCAGTGGTGGGCGTGAGGCCGAGATACTTTCATACAATACCACAAGTTTGAACGATAATACAACCCCTCTCCCCCCTTTCTCATAAAATACACGTGAATTTCACAAAACACTTGTATAATCGTTATGTCGATCTGTTTGCATTTGGTATTGTTTTTAAGATGGTGAGCTAAGTTTTCTGTTTTCAAAATGCTCAAACCTTTTATCTGCAAATTCAAGGCTTGTGTATTTTGTCATTTATGTATTTTATTATTTTAATACAGATGAAAATGTTACTTAATAATAAAAAATATAATACTATCGTCCGCTACTGTTAGAGGGTTTATCCCTTATTCCACTACGCGGGCCTAATGCAGGACGACAGACTTTACATAGGTACCTACGAAATTCTCAGGTATGTAGGTTTCCTCAGGATGTTTTCCTGTGCGCATATTATAGACTGTCTCAATACGGCGAACTATTCTTGATACTTGTTTTTGTACGTTTTGTCGCTATCTAGCTGTATATTATGTATCCTTAAAAGAAACTCCTTTACCAAATGTTGTCTTGAATCGAAATAACACAAATTAATTATTCTTTAATATTCCAAACTGTACGGTAAAATTTTCGAATTTGCACAGGTGGTTTCCAACGCGAAACGTGCGTTAGACTGAGAGCTGATAGACATTTTTTGGGAGTGTGTTTAAGGCATTGTAAGACATTGTTTAAAACTTTAGCTTTATTTATGCATTTTGAAATGTTAATATGTAAAGTGTTTGTGGTTAAAGAGTTAAAAAAAGAAAACGCCAGAACATTTACCTTCAGTTTAGTAAAAACAAAAACAAAATATCTCAAGAACATATTTGGCAAGAAAATGCTTTTTTAGGGTATCTTAAGAACTGCATCCCTTCAGCCAAGTCCATATTATCTTATTCAGTTATATCTAACTAGAAAAAGATTTTAGCAATATTTCACATTGTCTCAAACACCGTCCCAAAAATGTCTATCAGCTCTCCATCTACCTCGCATATAATAATTTTCATAAATTATATTTATTAATAATTAGCCTAGGAATAGACCAACATGGGTATGCGAATATTTGGAACGAATGTAATTTATATAAAATAATATACATGTATACTTATACCCATGGGGGTAGGCAGAGCCGCAATTAGAGCGCCAATATTTCGTCAAGCATATGTCCGTGCCATAACGTGGTATAGGACAAGTTTTTTTTATTGCAGTAAATGAGCATGCCGTTCGCCTGATGGTAAGCGATACGACCGTCCATAAACAGTAGCAACGCCACACAGATCTTTGAATTACAAAGTACTTTATTGGACAAGTATAGTTCATCAAATTGTTGCGTGATTCCTGAGAGGGTTGCACACTCGAATGAGAGTTGAGAATTTATTATGATGCAAGTAAATATATGAACTTCTCTAAACAAAATAAAAATTTGTATATGTATATTTGTATTATGCCCTGTACCTGATTTTGAAAAGAGCAACCCTAGAGTTTCTTGCCCGTTCTTCTCTGGTGGAAACTGCTTTCCGAACTGGTGGTAGAGTAAAAATTGACTGAATCTAAGTAATGTTTAACATTTTATGGATTCGAATAAATGATTTCATTTCAATTCATTGATTTCACTGTGTAGCACTCCACTGCACTCGTTACCCTGAGATGTTAAGTCTCATAAAACCCATTAATAACGCTGGCTAGAATGTACTTCAAACTGGAATACTGCAGTGCATGCAACTTGCTCCTTGACGGTAGAAATAAACATTGCGGTGGTACCTTCCCAGACGGCCCCTCGCATATGAGAGACCTACCAGTAAAAGCTTTTGTTGTTGGACTGCCTCGGTGACGTATTATGGTACGATCGCAATGGTCTCGGGTTCGATTCCCGGGTCGGGCAAAGTGATATTGGATTTTTCCATTATCAGCCCGGAGTCTGGAATTTGTGCCCGATAAGGCGATAGGCTCGCCCCCTCTCAAATTATGGGACGGAATACGCACAACGAAAAGTAGGTGCATTAGTTGCGCCTCTGCCTACCCCTTCGGGGATAAAAAGCGTTAGAGTGTGTGTGTGTTTCCAAAAAATCTATCTACAAAAGCGTGTTTGTTACACCATCTATAAAGCTGTAATTCCTCAGGACGCGGCAGACGGCAACTGCAGACGGCAGACAACATGTGCCACGACAGCAGACGGCACTACTATGCCGTATTAAATTGTATGAGAATTATTAATTGATTCCGCACACGACGGCAAATGACGCGCGGCAGGTGACGTCCTACCGGGTAACACAAAATTAATTGATTCTGAAGCGATACAAAGTTCGCCGTGCCAGCTAGTCTTGTAATAAAAAAGCTTTAACCTTACCATTTACCAAAGCGCTTGCAACAAATACTATCGTTGCTAATTAAACAAAATATGGAGTGTTATTATGATGTTTTAACTCCAGAAGTGAACGCAATAAACAAGTAACTAATACATTTTACCTAAAAAACCTATAGATTAGTGAATTTCGCGCCCGAATTAAATAATAATCAATAACCTATATAGGTATTATAGCCCTTCAGCATAAAATTAAAAATAAGTGAAAATTATTGCAATATTAATAAAATATTATTCTTTTTGGAAGACAGTTAAAACCAGCAAAGCTGTGCAAATAATATATTATGGAAATTTTGGAAAGCGCGTCCAACTAACGTCATTTAAGAAAACACATTCACTTTTGTATATATCACGTGATACATATATATTATATCATGTATATTATGAATAGTGAATTGCTTGAACGAGACTATTCTGCCCTCACACCGGCATACATTTTATGACACCAAGCGGTGAAGCTCGGCGAGTCTCTGGGAACACTAATCAATCTGAACCCTCAAGGAAATTAATCAAATAGAATGATAGGGAATAATTAGGACTATATTTTTTCAGTTCTCTCCATAGCAAAGCGGGAGACAAAATTATGATCTGAAAAGGTATTTTAACCTTAATCGTAGCGACAATTACAACTGGAAAAGTCAGGTGTAAAGCATTTTAAAGATATCATGTACGCTATTAGGTTTGATTTCAATAGTAAATGATCAACATTTTGTCATTATTTTAGGAAATAAATTTGAACTGTTTGAACCTCAGTCTTTGGGAGATAAGGCGCGTTACAATTATATTCCAGATGCTTAATATGTCTATTCCTCTGGAGTCTGGACCACCCACTGCATCACGATGACGCAATTCGCCGTATCAGTGTATGATAACGTGGGTAATCCGGGAGCTTTTGTTGGAGTGTGTGTACCTCACACGATGATTACATGTATGAACTTGGTTTAAGGGATTGATATTTGGTTATCACCTTTGGTCTAGTGGTTTATGAGACCTTTACCATACTTAAGTGCACTTTGGAATCAACTTCATCACTTTGGAGAATTCCTTGGTGTTTCCTCGGCGCTATGATCTCCTTCAAACGAGGTTTAAATACAGTTTGTCGCAGTAGATAGCGGCAATGCTACGACCCTAGCATTGATGGTGATCACTTACCATCAAGTGGTCATAAGCTCGCCTGCCTTCAGAAGCAATAAAAAATATGTATGATCGGGAGGTCCCGGGTTCGATTCACACAGTATGGCAAATTACAGGTCTTAAAAACTAAGAGCAATAGTTTCTACAGATTTCATTTTCTAAGTAAATTTTAAGTCAATTGTATTGTATGATATGAATCCCTGGTGTTCCATAACACAAGTTAAATCTTTATTTGGACATCAGAGTTCAATCAAACACATTGCTGAACTACTTAGCATTACTCTAATTATAAGACTTAATTTTTTTTGCTTCTTTTATGTTATGTGTTTTTATATATTTTTTTCTTTTGATTAATAAAATTTATCTTATCTTATTTGAAAATGTGTTCGTTGGATCTCAAACTGGAGTGGAATCAGAGTAGGAGAAAATGAAGATTGACATTTTTTTATTTGGCTTACTGGTGTAGGTAGTTTCATGCCCCAGTGGATCAAAAGAGAGTTTTTTAAGTTTTATCAATTCGAGAAATGATAGAAATACATTGAGTTAGAACCAAATTTAAATGTGTTTATTACTTAATTCCCCAAAATGACGCTTGACGACCACGCCAATTTTCAGACTATTGTACCGATATTGTATATATTACAATAATGAAGTGAAATCTCATTTCATAATTACAAACCTTGACACGTTTTAAAAATACTTAAACAATACAAAGTTATTCATGCATTTAAGAAAAACAGCATTTAGTTATTCGGCCGATGTAGATATATAGTAGCTATTAGTATTATTCGGAAATATTTAAGGCACAAAATTGATAAGTTATTTCAATAGAAAAATATCTTACAAACTTTTGTTTATAAATATAAGTGGAGTAACCGAGCAATGTTCCCTTTTTTACATCAGCGCGACGAATAATATTTTAAATCTACGTGGCCGACGGCTTAAGCCGGCACGACGTCCACGGCTTTAGAAAAACAAGATTACTTTGTAAAAAAATATATGGCACCAGAAACAAACCGTTCCTACTCTTAACAATCAGCGAGAAAATGTATTTTACCCGCTAATTATTCAGGTGAAGGTGAAATGTATATTCAAGTGCGAGAAATAAAAATAATGTTATTTGCAGGAATTTAAGGTGTAATTTACATCATTAATTGTAACTGAAACACATCCAACAGTTACGTAGAGTTGACCCCACACTGATACAATTATTGTGTCGTTGGTATTGAGAATAATGAAGGTATATTTCAAACTCAGAACAAAAGACAAATTTCGCACCATTTTCAACTACTCCATGATATTTCAATATTAAGCATTTTATTTCAATTGCCGCCAGCAGCATTTCCGGCCAGATACGACCTGACGACCTTAAAAAAAAGAGCGTATTACCACCTAAAAGACCGGCAACGCATCTCTATGCCCACTGGTATTGCAGATGTTCATGGGCGGCGGTCATCACTTACCAGCAGGTGAACCGTATGCTCGTTTGCCCCCTATATCACAAAAAAAGCTCAGTGGGGCTAGGATGTGAAAAAGAAAACACGATGCGTCTCCGCTTCGTTTTATTGTGATTGGTTGAGAGACTGACGTATCGGTATTTTTGATGTTTGTGATTGATCGAGAGACCGACACGTCAGTCTCTCAACCAATCACAATAAAACGAAGCGGAGACGCAACGTGTTTTTTTTTCAAGTCCTAGCCCCACTGAGCGGGAAATGAACACACGACCTTTAGTTACAACATGCGCAGTGCGGCGCCTCGGAGTCAAATACTGTCTTAGTAACCTACTTACTGAGGTATAAACGCACACACACACGCCTTTTATCCCCGACGGGGTAGGCAGAGGCGCATTTAAGGCACTCACTTTTCGCCGTGCATATTCCGTCCCTTGATGTGATAGGGGGCGAGCCTATCGCAATATCGGACACAAATTCCAGACTCCGGGCTGATACTGAATAGAAAAATCCAACATCACTTTGCCCGACCCGGGGATCGAACCCGAGACCTCATAACTGAAATATAAAATTACGAATAATAGATCTTCCAGTTTTTTTTATATATGAAAAAACATTACGGCGAAAAAAAACAATGTTTAACTAGTTTTATAAATTAATACTAATCGACATCTAGACCTAACATCATCATCAGCCACATGACGTCCACTGCTGAACATAGGCCTCCCCCAAAGATTTCCAGATGGATCTGTCAAAAGCGGCCCGCATCCAGCGCATTCCTATCTAGATCTTTACGATTGTAATATTATAGGGAAATATACAGGGTAATTTTCACATTGCGTTAATAAATGAAACCACATACTTATCTTGTTGAAAATAACACTTTCTATTCAGTTATTTTAACCATAGGTAAAAAATAAAAATGTGTAAGTTTCGAACAAAATAAATATCAATAAAAAGTAACTTTAAGTTTACACGCCCTAATGCCACTATGACTGCTCTAAGAGAATTCCTCGCAGCAGCAACATTACACATTCAGTCTGAAATAAACTTACGCACACACCATATTTGCTCTAAACTACAAAATGATAAAAAATTTGGAATACTACAACCGGCATTTTTGGCGAAAGTATTAGTTATCCATTGATGATTTTTAGCAAGATGTTAGCAGAGATATAGACGAATATGTGGTTTTATTTAGTAACGCAATGTAAAAATGACCCTGTATATATTTTTTTGTAGGAAGCAATACAGGTAACTTTTAACCTAAGTCCAAAATTTCTTTACTAAATGTGTCTCAATTCATGAATAATATTATCAGTATTTGATTTAACTTTAATTCCTTTTATTCTGGGTAAAAACCGACGGAGCAACCCTCAAACAATCATAGTCAATATTGGTGCTTGTGCAAAATAAAATATAGTCACAGTTCATATTATTCTATATTTATATCCTTATTATTACATGTTACACAAAAATATACTACAATTATAATAACATTTGGATACATCGTGACCCGCTAAGTCGAATTCCACACAACTGTTTTACGGCAGAAAAAACGCAGCGTTTAAACGCTTGAATACGACCAAGTTGGCACTCACCTACGCTAAATATTGCATAACTACTTACGATAAAAATATTTACAATGAGACTTACAACTTTACAATTATTGAACCTACTTTGTACATAGAATGACTAGAGATATTTAAACGCTATCTTGGCATTTCTTTTGCATAACAAAATACAATTAATAATTTGTATGCTGAAATTTTATTGAACAACGCTTGATTGTACATTATAAAAACATTTTTTAAAATATCACATAAACTGCAGCGAAAAAAGAACAGCATTTAAAACATTGTTACTACTATTTCCTTTTTAATCCTTTTAGCATAGAATATACAATTTGGCACAGTAATCTTAACCATAATGTAACGGACGAATGTCTTTTTTTAATTTTAAGCAACATAAACTAAATTAAAAACCGTTTTAAACCATGCATTCATCAAAGTGTACTTACTTTCATACCGTTAACTATTAAATTAACAAAAAACCGCGGTAACTTTTCAATTTGGTCAATTATTATAAGTAGTTCAAGAAACCGTCGTAAAATTATTGTTTCTGATACGACACAATATTAACACCTCATATCATTCCTAGTTGGCACATCAGTCAGTCTGCGAGGAACGTAGAGTCCGGCGGTGCGTTTCAAAACGGCGATGGTGTGGAAACGCCCCCGTTGAGATACATTCACCTGGCCCAGTCATCTGGAGGGCTGTTCCCCTGATGCAGCGGTGAGAACGCACTTCTCCTCGGTTCCGACACCGTGTCTTGGGACCCAATTATGGACTCTATGGAGAAAACATTTCGCGAGCGCTTGTTCCGCGGCTCCGTCATCTCTGATACTCTAGGAGGCAGGGGCACTGGACGTAATGCTGCCGGCGGAGGGCGAGGCAGTGTCAGCAGCGGTGATGGGGGCAGGTAGCACGGTAGCGGCAACAGGGGAGCATACGCCTCCCGCGCCAGCATAGCCACTACAGCATGAGCGTGTTGCAGCGACGGCGCCGGCCGCTTGTATCTCTTCCGACGTCGCAGGAAACTGCCATTATCGAACATGTCTTCGGCCAGCGGGTCCAGCGTCCAGTAATTGCCCTTCCCAGGATTCCCCGGTTCCCTCGGGATTTTTATAAAACAGTCGTTCAAACTGAGGTTATGTCTGATTGAGTTCTGCCAGGCAGGAAACTTTTCTCTGTAGTATGGAAACCGGGTCATTATGAACTCACAAATGCCACTTAGTGTCAGTTTCTTGTGCGGTGACTGCAGGATAGCCATCGTGATAAGCGCTATGTAAGAGTACGGCGGTTTGATCAGCTGCGATGAGGACTTCTGCTTCGACTTCTTCGGAGAGGACTGCTTCTTGTCCGTCGGGCTAGAAGCGTCGTACCTCTCAGAGTCGCTGGACGCCGGCGGCAGCTCTGGCGTATCTTCATCCACGGAAACGTACGTATTGTCCTGAGGATATTCGGTGTCGCGGTCATCACGTAAATAATGTGGTAGATAGAGCCTCGGCGGTGGTCTCAAGTCCAACGGCAGCTCGCCTTCGATGATCATGTCGCGGTATTGGGCGAGCTCACAATCTTCCATGTTGGGTCACATGACATGCGGCGGGTCGCAAGGCCCGGCGCTGACTGCGCGGAGGCCCGCCGCGGCGCCCTCTGGCAGCGGCCCCGCCCACCAAGGGGTGGCCCGCGGCCCAGCCACGTTTACGTTCCAGTAAACACAACAATTGTCGTTATTATTACTGTGGGTCGGAGCTTTGTGCATGAATTTCAGGCCGGCGACTAATAATTATTAGGCAGCTCCGAGCTTATCGATTCAAAACTTTGTTGCGGTATTTATTGTTCGCTTTGTGTCAGTTCTGGTTTTATATTCGTTGTTTGTTAATGTTTCGTTTGATTGAATTCTTTTGGTAATTGGGGGAAAATTAAGGTCATTGACAGTTATTTCGCATTTAGGTACATACCTATATAAAGATGATTAACATATTGTTCAATAAGTGATGCCATAAATTTATTCTTAAATCTATTTACCAAAGTCATAATTTACAAATGTATTCAGTAAAAAGAAAGTAATACCTAAACAGAAGAAAACATACATCAAATAAAATCTAGCTCAAAAAATATTATACTCTAGTGAAATGATAGTCGGATGAGAGACAATTTAACCTATAACGAAAAATATGTAGTGTAAGCCTTATCCTTAAAACGACCTTAATATAAACTCCAACAAAAGTCACAACAGCTAAGTAGGCCATTAAACAAAATCCTAACGAATATCTCATTCCATCAAAGAGAATGTTTACACGCGTAATCCATTGCAGAAAAAATATGCTCATAAAGGCAAAATTCTGCCACTCCACTCAGGTAGAATATCTTCAAATGAAACACGCGTAAAAATATTCCTGAAAGTAGCGGATTGACAATGCGAACGGAGCTCTAGAAAACCCCTCGTATATGTTTCCTAGCATAACATTTACCCCTCGGGCTTTGAGGGGTACGCTACGTGCCAGAGAGGGACAAAACACACCACGAAAGAGAAGCACGACGGTAACGACCAATCGTAACTGTCCGGCAGCTGGGTGGAGTCTCCCAAAGCTAACATGTCAGGGCGTGGCATTAGATCCTATTATTGTCTGGCAAGGCAAATAATATTTTGCACAATGTACACATTGGGGTAAAGGGGGTGCAGGGGGCGGTGGGGTGGTTGCTAATTTATTCCCAACTTCGGTTACGGCTTGTTTTTCAGCTTTGCAAGCTTGTTATTTAAATTGGACGGTGGCTCGCGTACTGTGTGGGAAGAGACATGCTTTTATGTATTGAAAGGCGATATGTGGCTTTTATTTTAGGAGCTCTTTGTCTACGGTACAATGGCTTTAGTTTGGCGAAGTTAAAACCCAACTTCGGGCGCTCTTGGTGTGTTTTTGCCAGGCTTTTGTTACTTTAATTTTACGAATTTAAAAAAGATTTTGTTCTACTATTTGTTTATTGTTGAAGTATGTTTAATCGAGTTATAAGCTTAGTTAAATTTGTAATTTTGGGATTGTCACGCGTCGAATTCACATTCTTTCGTTTTCAATCGTTTGTAAAGGTTTAGTGCTTTGTATCTTAGGTATTTATAATTATGTAGGTACACAATAATTACTGGAAACTCCTTAAGGTAATCCTATAATCATCCATTATGACATTTTAACTGGTGGTAAGTCTCTCGTATGTGAGGGATCGTCTGGGTATTGAGTACTGGGTAGGTACCCCCGCAATGTCTATTTCTACCGCCAAGCAGCAGTGTGCATGCACTGTTGTGTTTAGATTTGTAGGACATTGTAACCAGTGTAATTACTGGGTTTTATGAGACGTAACTTTTTATGTCTCTAGATGACGAGCGCAGTGGAGTGCCAGACAGTACTTTGTAATTTTAAGTTCTGTATGGTTTATGGGTAGTCCTGTCACTTTTCATCAGACGAGTCGCATGCTCGTCTCGTCATTCAGGGCCATAAAAAACAAAAACCTGGCTCAAGGGATGCAGGTGTTAGCGACATTTAAATTTTTTAACCTTTAATTTTTCAAAGCAATTTCTGTGCCAATAATTTTCTTGAGGCATTATGAATTATCTGTACTAATATTATAAAGCTGAAGAGTTTGTTTGAACGCGCTAATCTCAGGAACTACGGAACCGATTTTGAAAATTCTTTCACTAATAGGAAGTTACTTTACTCCTGAGTGCTATAGGCTACTTTTTATCCCGGGAAAATATTTTTATTAATTTTATTTACGCGGGCGGAGCCGCGAGCACTACTAGTGAATTATAATATCTTACAATTTAGTATGTAAAGAGTTGAAAAATTAACACGTCCGATTATTTACCCCAATTGCAACCATTGTTAGGTGTTTTCAAAGTTATATATAAAAAAATAATTAAGAAAATGAGACTTCTCCTTTAATTTGCTGTATGCTTAGAGCAATTAACAAGGAGATGGGATGACCAGACGAACCCTTCGTTGGTCATAAATGGGCAGCTGGTCATAAATTTTTATTAAAACCTATGTGACTTGCGATCGCTGTCATTACATTCTACGATAATGCCATTTAGCCGTGCTCCTCAGAAATTGCGATTATTGCTGTGTTATTGTGTAAAAAGCGACCTTATATTCAGCCCTGCACGTGTGGTTTTTTTTTGTTGTTAAATGTGTGATGGTATAGTATATTGTTTGTTTTTTTGTAAAATGAACTGACCTCAAAAACTCTCCCAAGAATGTTCTTTCGCGTTCCAAACCAGCTGTGTAAATATGGAAATATTATCGTAGTACAGTTCAAAATATAAAAGAATAATTCATTTGTGTTATTTCGATTCAAAATAACATTCGGGTCTCCCGGTAAAAGTTTCTATTGGTAGGCTACCTATTAATTTATACACGGCTGTATAGCCGTACCAACGTACAAAAAAGGATTATTTCACACCTTCGAAATTCTTATAGAGAACATCTCAGGTATGCAGGTTTTCTCACTTATTTTTTCGCGGGGTTAAAACTCATTATCGCTACCACCACTGGGGGTGAGTGGAACGGTTGTTGGTTTCACACAGTCTTACGGTCCAATGTCGATAGTCGGAAGTATAACACCGAGCGAGCATTGGACCGAGTCCATAACACTATGTACACCCTACACCGGCATACCAACCAAAACCCGAGGTGGCCTTCTTCGGCGCATACGAGACAGCCCCGGGGTATCTTGTTGCACTAAGATAGCTGCACGGGACCGTCTCTGCGAGATGCCGTTGCGGCCCTTCTCTATACAAGGGGCTAAGATACCTCCGAACTCTAACAGACGCCTTTGGCGTCTACGACAACGGGAGACCGACCACCCGCATTGTCCTCCACCTCGGAGTCGCTTAAATTGGAATGAGCAGCCCCCCGCTACTCGCCCCGCGACTCTCTCGAAACCCCATTTAGCCGCTTCTTACGACAGGCTGGGGATGCCGTGGCGGAACTCTCTAAATGCCCCCGGACCACAGGACTTTACTCACGATGATTTCCATCACCGTTAAAGCAAGCGATAATTTCCAAGAACACATATATTACTTTAGAAAAGCTAGAGGTGTGTGCTCTTCGGATTTGAGCCTGCGGACCTCGGTATCAACAAACCGCTCCATTCTCAACTAGGCTATCGCCGCTTTTGTAATAACTCACAATTATGAAGACCAATAATTCGACGAGGCATAAAAAAAAAAAAATGCACGTCGAATTGAAAACCTCCTTTTTGAAGTCGGTCAATAAACAGATTCGTTTTAGGGCATGATTTACTGTAATTTTTTATTTGTTCACCTATGAATGCGTCTAATTTTATAGTAGAAAAATAGTACCTAAGATCCCTCTGAGGCGGTCCTATCGCTTTCCATCGAGCGGCATTCTCGGCTCGCCATTCAAGGGTAATCACAAAAGTCTGGTGGCATGAGTATGGCTTGAAGCTGATGTTTGTAAATACAAGCTACGCGTCGTTCCTACATTTTTAGAGATTTTTTTTATTGTATAAGCCAAATAACTATTACGAAGTTATGATACACAACCACATGAATAAATCTTAGGTTTGCAAAAGCATTAGAATCGACGGGAATATTTAAAAATGTAGATCATTCTTTTCACCTTCCTCATACTGAAGAGACCGAATTATATGCATTTGCATATATCCTCCAGTTTTTGCATATTATCTTATCTTACTAATATTATAAATGCGAAAGGTTGTAAAAATGTTTGTATGTTTGGATATTTTTTATACTTTTAACGCAGAAACTATTGAATGGATTTAGTTGAAATTTGGCACACGGATAGATCATGTCCTGGATTAACACAAAGGCTACTTTTTATCCCGGTAATTTGCTTCCAAGGGTAATAATGGATATTTTAAATTTGAGTAGTTAAGTAAATGGCCCTGGCGTTGTACTGTGCTTAAGGGACTTTTGTAGTGGGAAAGGCTTTTCACGCGGGCGAAACTGCGAGCAACACTTAGTGTATAGTACGTTGGTACGTAAAAATACAGGTACTGACTTTACGTAAATAAACCTTATACTTAGTTTCATTAATGTTGCATATTTTATCCATTTTCTTGCATATTTCGAAGACTTTATCTTTTACTAGCTTTTGCTCACGGTTCCGCCCGCTTTATATAGTTTTTCCGGAATAAAAAGTAGCCTATGTGTTAATCCAGGACATCACCTACCAGTGTGCCAAATTTCATCGAAATCCGTTCAGCAGTTTTTGCGTGAAAGAGTAACAAATATCCATACATCCATACATACTTACAAACTTTCGCCTTTATAATATTAGTAAGATTTAATCCGGTATCTAATGTGTATAATACAAAAACTAAGATTTTTGACCAACTTTAAAAAGTGGTAATTTATAATTCTATTAACTAAAAATAATGCTGAATATTGCCTATTATTTTTATGGGCGAAATAGACCCGCCCCTACCTCATAATACGAAGGAACACAGACAGCAAGCAGTGAGGCAAGGCAAACTAAGACAAGTCGCACCTCTAGCTACTCTTTCGGGGATAAAAGTGGTGTGTGTTTTATTTTTGTGGATGAAATTGTTATTTATTATCATGAAACTTGTTCTTTACGACCAAAGGTAAGAAATACGAGGTCGGAAAGTGCGTAAAATCACGCGATGGTTGTAGTTTTGCATGTAATTTGAAAAGTTGGGTTAATTTTTACCCGCCCATGGCAAAGCAGAAGAAGGTTTATAATTTCAGCTGCTTATCTGCGTATACAGCGTTTTCTCATAGCTTTTTAATGAAATAAATATGTCACTTACATTTGTTACATTCTACTTGCACTTATGTTTAACTAGCTTTTGCCCGCGGCTCCGTCCGCGTTAAAAAGTTTTTCCGGGATAAAAGTCCCGCTTTATGTTTTACCGGGATAAAAAGTAGCCTATGTGGTTATCCAGGACATGATGTACCCGTGTGCCAAATTTCATCGAAATCCGTTCAGTAGTTTTTGCGTGAAAGAGGAACAAACATCCATACATCCAAACATCCAAACATTCTTACAAACTTTCGCCTTTATAATATTAGCAGGATAGTAGGATTTTACTCCCCACGTTATGAAGTCTTTGCAGCCTTCATGGTCACGAGGCGGACTGTCGACAGCGAAGTCCAATTCAGTAGTTTTATTTCATTGTCAAACATTTGTGTAAACATCCTACTTCTTACTATCCTACTAATCCTACTAATATTATAAAGGCGAAAGTTTGTAAGAATGTATGGATGTTTGGATGTTTGGATGTTTGGATGTTTAGATGTTTGGATGTATGGATGTAAGGATGTTTGTTCCTCTTTCACGCAAAAACTACTGAACGGATTTCGTTGAAATTTGGCACACGGGTAGATCATATCCTGGATTAACACATAGGCTACTTTTTATCCCGGGAAAATATAAACCGGGACTTTTATCCCGGAAAAACTTTTTAATGCGGGCGGAGCCGCGGGCAAAAGCTGGTAAGAAATAATTTGGCACACTATTTTTTATCGTCAATAAGTGCCTACACAGTAAGACTTTTGTTCCAGGAAACATCTATCCCACGGACCGGGCGGAGCCGCTACCAAAATTGTTTTTCTTTTGCACAATATCAGCCCGGAGTCTAAAATTTGTGCTCGATTTGACGATAGGCTCACTCCCTATTACATCATGAAACGGAATACACACGGCGAAAAAGGTTTCACTAGTTGCGCCAATGCCTTTCGTGAATACAGGGCGTGAGTACATACTCAGGAGGCATGAGCAAAGCTATTAAACCTATGAAAAGTGTTTATAATTTTTCGCTTTGAAAAGAGCATGAAAGCAGTTAAATAAAACCAAAATTACGTACTTACTGCAACCTGAAACGGAAAAATAAACTCAATTACTAATTGAATATATGAAAAACATTGAACAAAAACATAAAAATAAATTGTTATATTTTGTTTCTGTCTTAGTTGGTGTATCTAGAATTTTTCTGAACTTGAATGAACTTTTGTCAAAATATTTATGTATTAGGTATGTTGGAGTGACTAAAATACTATAAAATAGGATGCTGGTTAATTACCAGTATTTCAATATTGCATAGTGAGATTTAAAATGGAACTACTTATTTCTAAACGTAGTGTAATACACAATGTTGCAGATTGATTTGAATTTGTATAATAAGTTCTTGATTTGACTATTTTTATTTATGAATATTGTATTACTGTTGACTTCAATGAATCGAGTAGTATGAAATTATGTAGAGGGGAGCGAACCTTTATAATGAGAGCGCAGACGCGCTTCAGGGCATTCGAAGTTTAGTCGGCTAGCTCAACAGAACGTTGTTATTACTCTGTATTGTTGTTCAGACGAAATATATTACCTACGTTTATACGAGAAAACCGGCTTTTAATTATTATGGAAGACTTAAATCATGACGAAGTTTAAAACATGAACATACCACCTTCGCCCATACCTCCATCATCCAACTCCGAAAGGTATAATGCTAAAATTTCATATATTTTTTTTCGGCAACCTTGATCGAAATGGAGTGGCTCGGATTCTCTAGTTCAAAATCAGAAATTATACATTTGAATAGCCGGGGTTTGGGAGTTGATGTTCGATTTGACGATAGGCTCGTTATTGAAACGATTAATGCTCGGCGACTTGTGGATGTACAATTAGCAGCGTAAGGAGTTGAAAAAATTCAGAATAGGCGATTATTAACTGGGATTTTTGACTAAAATAATTTAATACTCTTTCATTTATCTCAGAGAACTTTTTTATTTGAAGATTTGAATTTTTTTAGCTAATCTTGGAGCTTTATTGATATGATGTGTAAAGAATGATGTAGGAAGAGCAATATTAGCCTCTACTTGACCGGTATTTTATAAGTCTAATACCCATATCCTTGACCGTGTAACCCCATCAATTGAGACCAGTACTGTGCAGTTACTTTAATAGAATTAAAGCAATTTAATCCTAAAGTTTTGTTAGAAGTAGACAATTAGCCAGTAAAGCAGCAGATTATGATATGGCATATTATGATAACCACACAAGTACTTACATTTGATACTTTTTCTTGACGAAACAAGCAGACTGAATTTCAACTGCATTCCGACTGCAGATTTGCAGTTCCAACGACTGCACGCTGACTCAGAGCTAGACAGTTGGTCCAACTGCATTTGAACTGCAAATTTGCAGTCTTAGTGCAGTTGAAATGCATTACATCTGTCTAGAGCCTTAGTCTTTCCCTTAACGTACTTTCTCCAATGTTCACTGATATTATAAAGAAATAAAGTGTGTAAGTTCGTAAGCTTGTTTATCGCAGATAATCACTAAAAACTACTAAAATGATTTCACTAATAGAATGCTGCTTTCTCCCTCAATAACATACATGAGTTAAGTATGCCAGGTAAGTATTTTTTATTTTCAATTGATTGCTTGTATAATGACATAATTTCGTTCATCACACTATGACATTTGGTTATCTCAATACGCACTACTACCCAATAACTACAATATTCTTCCAAATGAGCTCAAACTGTATATTTTATATCAAAAATAGACTAAAGGTACAAGTACTTACGGACATATTCTAAAATTTTAAACCACCTTGAACAAACAAGGTAATCCATCACCTCGTCGGACGTGTACAAACATTTCAATTTGCAAGATAAGCAGGAGGGATTACCAGCATCCACTGTAAACTTTCAACGGCTTAGTGCCTAGATCTTGTACGATAGGATACGCCTAGTCCTGGAGTTACTCAACGTTTAAAAGAAATTATACTTCGTGCAGGCGCGGTCGCATCATGAAATTTTGCAAGGGGTCACTAATAATAAAATCGCGGCTAGGGGCAGAAAATTGAGTTTTCTTTTGTAATTTTTTTGATTTTTTAATTTGACATGTACGATTTGGGAGGGGGAGGTAATGTCCCCTGTGACTCTCTTCTTCGTCTGTTTGTACTGTACAATCACAAAAAATCAGAAAAGTCTATGCTCCACCACCATAAGGTTCCAAGCTATGTCCACACTGGGCATTTTCATCTTCAACTTTCGTCTTCATCTTTCTATTCAACTTTCGTTTGGCGCTTTCAATAATTGTATGCGTTAATGAACGCAACTCTAATAGAGTCAATTAGTTCAGTCGTAGTTTCTGTCAGCTTATGGAAACAAGTGCGACGAGGACATTTTATTTGGTGGAATATGTGCGGTTGAACTAATAATTAGAAAGCACACAACCTAGTTACGTGAAGCAATATCTAGTGAAATAAAGTAAGCAATAACAATTAGGTTTTTAGCTACTGGAGACAATTTAATGTCTCTTTCGTATTTATTTAAGGTATCCAAACATTTCATATCAGCAATGCTACCAAATTTATTAAAAGCTATAATAAAAGTACTAAAGTATTATAAAGAGTTTTGGTGTTGAACGCTTTGAGGCACATAAATCCATCCGATGCGGAAAGACGCGTTTGACAGCGTGCGCTACGGTTTCAACTCTCATAGCGCATGCGTTAAGGGCATGCCTCACGTGCGCTGTTGACTGCGCTATGGCGCATGCCCTTGATGAACAAAAAAGGGCACAGTGTGGACATAGCTATTAGCTATGTGCCTCAAAGCGTTCAACACCAAAACTCTTTATAATCCTTTAGTACTTTTATTATGGCTTTTAATACATTTGGTAGCATTGCTGATATGAATTGTTTGGATACCTTAAATAAATACGAAAGAGACATTAAATTGTCTCCAGTAGCTAAAAACCTAAGCGTTATTGCTAACTTTATTTCACTAGGTATTGCTTCACGTAACTAGGTTGTGCGCTTTCTAATAATTGTTTCAACCTCAAATATTCCACCAAATAGAATGTCCTCGTCGCACATGTTTCCATAAGCTGACAGAAACTACAACTGAACTAATTGACTCTATTGAAGTTGCGTTCGTTAACGCATACAATTATTGAAAGCGCCAAACGAAAGTTGAATAGAAAGATGAAGACGAAAGTTGAAGATGAAAATGCCCAGTGTGGACATAGCTTGGAACCTTGTGGTGGTCGAGTATACACTTTTCTGACTGTACAGTACAAACAGACGAAGAAGAGAGTCACAGGGGACATTACCTCCTCCACCCAAATCAAATTTAAAAATTTAAAAGTTTACAAAAGAAAAAGCAATTTTCTGCCCCTAGCCGCGATTTAATTATTAGTGACCCCTTACAAAATTTAATGATTCGACCGCGCCTGCACGAAGTATAATTTCTTTTAAACGTTGAGTAACTCCAGGACTAGGCGTATCCTATCGTGCAATTGACTCCTAAAAATAGCGTCAAGTAACATTGTAATGCAATTACGATGTTGATAGCCACACCATAACCTCCTGAGGCAAACAGCTGTTATCACCCACGTGGTGATTATGATGTCACGGACTTGTGGTATAGATACCGACTCGGCGGTAGATGTCGCTGACGAAAACGTACATCGCGATATCAAGATTCTCCGCCGTTTAATCACTAGCGTGGAGCGAGTGGTCAGCGGTAAGACCTTACTTCATAGGATCATTTCTATAGTAAGCTCTTCCCGAGAACTTCACACTATGTGAATCAACTCGTAACCACGATGAGGAGACGTGGCGCGGTGCCCTGAGCGTGAGGCTGGCGATGGTAGGTCTACCATCAGCCCTCGATGAGCGTTCGCTCGCCTTCACGGGGGAGAGTGGGGTGCTGTCGCTGTCTGAGTGGTAGTTAAATCTTTATTGTACTTGAAAATCTTTTGTAACATCGATAATTTGGGTAATGCAACTATTTTCCCAACTACATACTTAATATAATCCATTAACTATAGTCCCAAATTCCACAAACGTAAAGTTACCTCGGATTTTCAAAAAAAATATTGCTATGGAATATTTATAATTATTTTGGCTTAGATAAGTTTTTGTACTAAAAAAATATATTAAAAACAAACAAAAAAACCCGACTGCGTTAATATCTGCCATCTTTATTAAATTCACTGAAGAACTGAAAAGATAAAAACATTAACGCAGTCGGGTTTTTTGTTTGTTTTTAATATTTTTTTTATTTTAATCTTTTTAGTTTTCTTTTTTTATAAACTACCTGTGTGCCAAATTTCAGCCAAACTCGTCAAGCCGTTTTACCGTGAAGAAGTAACAAAGTAACACAAACGCATTTATGTTATTAGTGTGATGTGATTTATTAGCATTTCCTATTCCAAATTCTAATAAAACATATAAGTTATTCGTAATCAGCATTAAAAATCCTTTATTTTGATACCACACTTGATGTATTTTGAAAACATAAATTTTTTTTAGATTACTTTTTGCCGACAAAAATCCTTAATTTCGATTTTTTAAATTTTTGATGTACCCAGTGTCACTCTCACGACTAAGGCGAATCTATTGACACCACTCACATAAAAATATGACAAGTCGTTAAGGCTCTAGGGCGTGCCAAAGAAATATACATACACTCGAAAAACATAACCCTCCTTCTTCCGCAGTCGGGTAAAAAGGACACCAATAGTAAATATATTTTTAAGCATATTTATATTCTTATGTATTTCCGAATTTAAAATTTGTTGAGCATTATGTCAATTATGGCACTTTTTTAATCGCACTATTTTATATCATGCTGTAGGTTTACTTTTTAATATTATTACTTATCAGTGACGGAACAAGTTATGATGCGACCAAAGCGAAAACATGATTTAGGATTATTTTTTCTCAAAAATATTATATTATATTTTTTAATACATCAATGAATATAATATTATAATTATTTTTTCTTATGACGCATGCCCTTGATGAACAAAAAGGGCACAGTGTGGACATAGCTATGTCCACACTATGCACTTTTATCTTCATCTTTCTATTCAACTTTCGTTTGGCGCTTTCAATAATTGTATGCGTTAATGAACGCAACTCCAATACAGTCAATTAGTTCAGTCGTAGTTTCTGTCAGCTTATGGAAACATGTGCGACGAGGACATTTTACTTGGTGGAATGTGTGCGCCTTACACTGATTTACTTCGATCGACTTTTCAAATTAGTTGAACCAATAATTAGAAAGCACTCAACCCAGTTACGTGAAGCAATACCTAGTGAAATAAAGCTAGCAATAACGTTAGGTTTTTAGCTGCTGGAGACAATTTAATGTCTCTTTCGTATTTATTTAAGGTATTCAAACAACTCACATCAGCAATGCTACCAGATGAATGAAAAGCCATAATAAAAGTACTAAAGGATTCTAAAGAGTTTTGGAGTTGAACACTTTGAGGCATATAAATCCATCCGATGCGGAAAGACGCGTTTGACAGCGTGCGCTACGGTTTCAACTCTCATAGCGCATGCGTTAAGGGCATGCCTCACGTGCGCTGTTGACTGCGCTATGGCGCATGCCCTTGATGAACAAAAAAGGGCACAGTGTGGACATAGCTAATTGCTTGCGCGTTTTCTGTCGACAACGTGCAACTTACAACTATAGAAGACAGTAAAGTTATCTGCTGTTTCCTTTGTACATCGAAACGATCGCACCTGCTTGGTTTAATATGAAAAATGGGCGTTTTATATTGAGAAAGTGTACTAACACCAATTTGGGTGATTATACGTAGTATATACTAATTCCATAGTTGTAATAGAGGGCCTTCACAAGTTTCAAGAATTTTTATTTGACACACAATAACAGGCAAAAGTTATGCGTAAGATAAAACACAGCACAAACAAAATAGGTTTTTATATGCACACAACCTTTTTATTAATATTGGGTAAATTTGTGTTTAACCATTTTGCTAGGCCAAAATAAAAAATATGTAGAACGGAGCATGTCGGCGCATATTAATTAGTATTCCATTTCACATTTACTCAGTTAAGATATTGTAACATAACATTGTATTAAGTTTTCTGCGTAGTTTTCAACAAACAACAGTTATTACGATATTATTTCTTACATTATTTTAATTAATGCGGCAGTCACGCCCTCTGTTGAGTCAAAACTAAATTAGAATAGCGACATCTAGTATTTTCCATGGAAAAAAATCTGATGTTTTTAAATTTTAATAGTATGGATAGATGGCAATTTATTATGTTTTGCGTTTTCGCCAGTAATATAATATAAAAAAAATTACAATTACACAGACTTATACCAATTCAATATTACATATTTTACAATTAATAACAAAAATAATACCTAAGGAAAACTCATAATGGAAATCATGTTCAAAATTAATTAAAAATATTGTTTGAACGCCATCTATACATAGACATAAGTACTAAGTAAGAGTGTAAAGCATGTTTAGATTGTATTTTTATTTCTGTAATGCTGAACAGATGGCTCTAAGAACAATCATTTTACTAATTTGAAATTATTATTACACACACACGCCTTTTATCCCCCAAGGGGTAGGCAGAGGCGCTACTAGTGCACCCACCTTTTGCCGTTATTCCGGCCCATGATGTGATAGGGGGCGAGCCTATCACCATATCGGGCACAAATTCCAGACTCCGAGCTGATACTGAATAGAAAAACTCAACATCACTTTGCCCGACACGGGGAAAGAAACCGAGACCTCAGCATTGCAGTCGTACCATAATACAACTACGCCACCGAGGTAGTCTAATTAGTTAATTATTATTATAACTAGCTCTTGCGCGCGGCTCCGCCCGCGTGAATGAGTTTTTCCGGGATAAAATTCCCGCTTTATATTTTCCCGGCATAAAAAGTAGCCTATGTGTTAATCCAGTACATGATCTACTAGTGTGCCAAATTTTGTCGAAATCCGTTCAGTAGTTTTTGCGTGAAAGAGGAACAAACATCCATACATCCATACATTCTTACAAACTTTCGCCTTTATAATATTAGTAGGATAATTAATTTTATGTTAATCTCCCCCCGGATCCACACTACAGGAGGTATAACTAGGCATCATGAGTGCGAGAATGTTGGCGGTCTTGCCTCTTTTGGTCTTACCTCGCCTTGCCCACGCTGCATTGACCATTCAGTGACAGTTTTTCAAGGGAACCTGTGTCTCAGATCTATACTAATATTATATAGCTGAAGAGTTTGTTTGTTTGTTTGTTTGTTTGAACGCGCTAATCTCAGGAACTACTGGTTCGAATTGAAAAATTATTGTTGTGTTGAATAGACCATTTATCGAGGAAGGCTTTAGGTTATATAACATCACGATGCAACTATTAGGAGCGAAGAAATAATGGAAAATGTGAAAAAAACGGGGAAAATTATTCATCCTTGAGGGCTTTCATTGCGTGCGCTGCGAAAACGGTTCAAGATACCAAAAATATATGTATGAAAGAATTATTCCTCTTGAAATGATCTAAAAAAATGTCCGCGGCAGTATGTGTCTATCTTTTAAGATTAACTCACTAGAATCGTTTTTATGATAATCAAATTTGGTCGAAATTAATGCATTATTTGTTAAGAGTTGTATCAACGTAATAATATTAATCTTTATCCAAATAAATGTGTTGGATAGAGTGATTCAACGGGAAGGTGTTTATGTACTTTTAGCCCGGAAAAACTTATTAACGCGGGCGAAGCCGTGGGCAAAAGCTAGTACTAAATAATTTTCCTCATAATAATGATTATAATCGGATGTTTCTGATTTTGGTGATTTTAAACATCAATAGTAGGTACCTACCTAGTAACAAGCTGCACTAAAATCCTGAGGTCGGGACGGTCCTATGGTCTAGAATAGTTTATGTTGGAATTAAGTTTTTTACACCTGTGTACTCAGTGACGGCCATAGCCAACGCAGGTTCGGGCGGCAGTCCGGCAAATGTTTGCGCGAGTACTTTTTCCTTGTGCCCCTTGTCAGTCGCGGATGAAGGCCCGGCGGCCCGGGCGAGAGCAAAAAAAGTCCCTAATACAACGATTTTCGTAGGTAATATGCTGTAGATGCGAGGGTAAATAGAATTATGATGGTGACCAAGCTCGAGACCCTGGGTGATGGTGGTGATACGTACTAATGGTAATAAACGAAATCGTTTGGATTTTCAAAAATAATTTCCTTCATTAAAATATGAACCGTTTAGTTTTTGTAACAGCCTTTAATTAAGGTCCGTTTATTCCGGCTAATCTTGGAAATAGTAAATCCGATTTTGACGGGACTTTGATTCAAAGTTAGTTGACTTTGTAAGCAGTAACATCAGCTACTTTGAACTTCTTCTCCAGTCTTTAGAAGTCCACTGTCCACTGCTGAACATAAGCCTCCCACAAAGATTTCCAGACCAACCTCTCATACTTTCTTATATGTCATACATTACAATCATACAATACTTTGACTCCACAAACAATACTATATTATATAAGTACTAGAGTTTGCCCGCGGCTCCGCCCGCGTTAAAAAAAATTCCGGGATAAAAGTCCCGCTTTTTATTTCCCCGGGATAAAATGTATCCTATGTGTGAATCCAGGACATGATCTACCCGTGTGCCAAATTTCATAGAGATCCGATCAGTAGTTATTGCGTGAAAGAGTAAGAAACATCCATACATACAAACTTTCGCGTTTATAATATTAGTAGGATAACTAAGGACTGCGTACCCCTTCGCGGATAAAAGGCGTGAGTGTATGTGTAGGTGTGTGTGTTATATAACTAAGTGTAGCGCGCGGCTTCGCCTGCGCGAAAATCCATTCCCGCTACAAATGTCCCTAAAACACATCGCACCTTTAGGATGAAAACGACACAATTAAAAAAAAAAGAAAATGGGTGGTCACTGGGTATCAGTTACCATCAGGCGAACGGCTTGCTCGTCTCGTCATTCAAAGTCATAAAAAAGTGTCAGGTTCGATACCCGAGTTGGGCAATATTACACTGGGTTTTTCGGCACTGCGTCAACACGAAGTTGTGAAATTAGAAATGGCGATAGGCTCGCCCGGCCCGGTTTGGCAAAGCAAAGCAAAGGAAAAAGATAAGATGATGGCATTCAGTCTCAAAATATCTGAACCAACTCACAATTTTGTAAAAATCGCCTTTAACCTCTTGTGTTCTTACTCCTTAAGTCCTTATGAACAATATTCTTTTCTTTCCTAAAATAAATTACTTAAAATTATTTTAAGCACAGATAAAAAATCGATTGAACTTAACGTGCATAGGTGTTTGAAGTTTTTAATTTGTAGTTACTTTTACATTAATGATTAATCAGTGGGCACCTATATTTTACTTGACCTTAGCCCATAATCAATCAACTGCTTAAAAAATAATCATATTCCAATCAACCAAACATTTATTCAATCTTTGTTGCCTTTAATCTCCTACTTATGTAAATAACAATAAATCCACAGGTGTCACTTCTTAGCTACCGACGCGACATTCCTTAGCGTTAAAATACCTTTTGTCATATCAAATCTTTAGACGGGTCTTTGGAAACTGAAGCGAGAAAATAACTCATGCGTTATTATTAGACAAGCGTGAAATGTAATCGATTCACTATTTTATATCATATGGCTTCATCCTGTCGGAAAAGATTTTTAAAGAATTGAAACAAGTTTGAATAAGCATAAGCTTTTTTTAAGTATCTAACTCACTTACGCCTTTTGTCCACGAAGAGGCGCAACGAAGTAGTCTATTTTAGCCATCATGGGCGTATATAAGGGATGGGGGGTGGGGGGGGGGGGGGGGTTCTCTCGGGAAATACTCAAGAGGTAAATACTAAGTTCTTAGGTACTAATACTTATTTAAAAAAATACAACGAATCGATTAATTAACTAACTTCCTCCTTTTAGGAGACGGTTTAAATGAAATGAAATAAACACGTTTTTATTAAATGTCGTCCCACATAATTAAGTAGGTACGAGGTAAATAGGTATAACAATAGGTAAGTACCAAAGTCATGATTTCGTAAACATCATTTTATTTTTACCGTCCAATATTATTACTTATTCACATCATTAAAAGCCTACTTTATGATATGTAAAAAAATCATTACCTACATGATTTAAATTTTTAATGAATGTAAGTGGTTAGGTACTACGGTTAGCAAGGTTTAAAAAAATTATCAGATGGTAAGTAGGTATTTACTAGTTACCTACTTTCCTTCCTAGATACATTTCCATTATGACCTTCAGAAATCTAATATTGTGTGTAATAATTAAGAAGCAGAAATTATATAATATATGGAATTAAACAGGATAATTGGTTAGTTTTACTGATAATATCAATCGCAGATCAACAAAGAATAAATAAAAACACGCAGCTGTCATTGGTGATGTGAATTTAGTAGCGAGCTCTTCAAAATGTTTAATGTATCCAGTGGCGGAGCCGGCCCGTCCGTTTCCGAACGAACAGTTAGCGCGCGCATGCGTTGTATGTTTGACGTGTGGGTACAGCGATTTTTTCGTCCGTCGTTTCGTAACATCGATAAAGTGTACCGTGTTTATAAATATTGTATTGTTTAATATAATAACGAACAAAATGGACAGAAACGAGCGTAAAACGAACTCTCGCAATCATTCGATCACGATGGATCGTGATTCTATGGTGGTATTGAGGAAAATAATTGCGGATTTCATTATACTATTTTGCGGTAAGTTTAAATAATCATTTTAACAGCTTATCGAATGTGAAAATAATTAGCTTATCTTTTTATATAAACTGTGTATTTTAACTTGTGTGGTTAATAAGTTAATTAGATCAAATATTAAACTGTACCTACCTACGTTCTCAAAAAATGCATAAAACGGGTTTCGCGAAATTGTATCAATTTTTATATTGCTTGGCAATTAGAATTACGGTGTCATTGATTACTAATAGAATCATTTTATTCATGGAAGAAAATACAAGTGATGAATTCACAACGAAGTTGTTTATTATGATAACACTACCTACGTATGAAAAAATGTAATTAAAAATCCCATAAAAACCGTTTTAGGCTGTATGTTACTGAATATCTTCGCTTTTCTAAAAGTGAAAATTGACGCATAACGAATTTTGACAACCAAACATTACTTTTTCAGTTGTTCACGTATTTATTTACGTATCTTAATGATATAAAAATAAAAATAATTTGATATTATCATAAAAAAAAAGTAACGCTCTTTGCTCGAAAATGGTTTTGTTATAAGTGAAAACAAAAACTAACCCAATTAGTGCCAGTTTTGACCTCAAACTCCTGTTACAAGACGCTAAATCTTTAACATAAGAAAAAATACAAAAGCATTCTTAAACTATTAGCTTACATACTATAACTTTATACTGTTACAAATGAGTATATCATGTCTTAGTTTGTTTAAAAACATAAGGCAATTATTTAATATCTTATCTCATACTTTTGAATGTGTACTTTTTATCTTCATCACACTAACAGATAACAATTTCGTGGTTAATTTCTATATTTTTTACTTTACTATAAACATATGTACCGTTACAGCTTCCATAGCATTCTATAACTTCACAGACTATAAATTTCATGGTTTAAGTTTAGACTGTGCCTAAATTGAAAGTAATTTCATAAAAAATATAACACATATCTTGAATATATCTGCTTAATATTTATCAATTCACTTTATAAAAAGAAAATTTAAGAGTTGAATGTAGTTTTTATCCAATTAGATTTGGTATTGACATTTCATGATCATCACCATCAGCCACATGACGCCCACTGCTGAACATAGGCCTCCCCTAAAGATTAACATTTACTTACTTACAATTTATTTTTCCTATCACCACTATATTCCTCCGTTACTTCTAAATTATAAAAAATCTGAGTACTTACATAATATTCACTTTCTTAAGTAATTGATTGCAAATCAATCGTTTTCTGGATACTCATTTACAGAGTATCTTAGTGGCTTTGAATAATAAAATAATAATATATCTATCACCATTAGTACATGTACATCCATATTCTGTGACTACAGAGATCAACAAGGCGAACTGATCACTCGTCTGTGCTACTGCATAAGTCGCCACTAAACATACATCCATATTCCATAATAATAAAATCGATTTACATCCTACTGAAAAAAGCAGTCATATTAAATACATGCCGGATTGTGAGAAAATTTCTTTCTTTAACAATTAAATAAAATCATTGTGCACTTGGCTTAGGCCCGTGCTATGACACCTCTATAAAAGTAGAGAGTACAAAAAAATATAATAATAATATTTTTATGGAAAACTAATAAATTTAACATCACTACTTGTTTATTATCAAAACATACAGTCATGTTTTGATACTATATTACGTACATTATAAAGTACCAACATTTACTCATTAACGCCTGGATGTTGTCATGAGTACAGCGGGCCCATTGATACAGCCCCATCTGTTGCCCCTGTGACCGTTCCATCAATGCTGGGTTACGTACCATTGTGACATATTGGTTCAAGTTATTAGTAGTACCTACGGCTATTAGCTTTTTAAAATTGACATAATAAACAACTACAGCAATATAAATCTTTTCTGTTATTTAAATTGGGTTGAAAATAAAAGATAATTGCATTTTGAATATTTTAGTAAATACCTAATATAAATTTTAGGGTATACTATTTTTTTGATATATTTTAATATGGATACCTTTAGGGATAATTTAAAAACTATTCACATAAATGCATAACACCGTTTAGTTATACATTTGGCATTATGCATTCAATGTAAGACTTATTTCAAATAAATGTTCTGCTTAACTTAATGACTGCATTATTACTGCTATTCTGTTTCATTTTGGCGTACATTATTGCTAAGAAATCAATTCACAAGGTAATGAATGCGATGGTAATGAATAAATATGTGATGGCATTGCGTTATTTCGCTAATAGTTTTTTGCTAGGTATGTGTATATTCCATACTAATAACGTATATTACAAAAGCGAAATGATCTCTGTTCTGATGCTTTAACGCTTAGGCGTTTAAGCATCAGAAAACAATTAACCTGCTGAACTGATAAACATGACATAGTGTCAATCCAGGACTTAAGTCCCTTCTTTTACAGCTTATCAATAACCCGGATTAGCTGTTACAACCTGCCTGATGTCAACCTACTCTGGGTACTTACTCAAATCCTAGGAAAATCGTGTCAAAATCTCGAACAAATATTTCCGAAGGTTCGAACTCGTAACAATACTGCTAATAGACCATTGATGAGCACCTATAGCAACACTATTTCAATGTTTTAAACAGTGGCTGCTAAAGCGATTGTAACATTGTGTCACTTATCGCATCGAGCACTGCATTACAGACATTGGGACAAAACGGCCGTTGTGTCGGGTACATTGACAGCACTACTCGGAACCGATTGTCATGATGCTTAGTAGGATTGGAGTTACGTGCTAGTTATAATATAGAATGCTTATATTGTGCTGGTATGAGGCTACTTGGATATTTGGTATTCGACTAAGCAGCGTTGTCCACCCGCCTGCAAAATGGACTGACGACTGATAAAGGTTACAGGAACACGCTGGATGCAGGCCGTTTGTGACAGGTCTGACTGGAAATCTTTAGGGGAGGTCTATGTATAGTAGTGAACTTCATGTAGCTGATGATGGTGAATTTACTAAGAATAATGCGTCATAGCTCATCAGAGATGTTTTTGATGAATAGCCTTCCCGGTTCCAGGACCTGAGGTCGTGCCGGTTGCAGATCAAGAACTAAGCAAGTTTGTTAAGCTTAGCTCGCTAGATGAAAAAATTACATACAACGTAGTTTAGTTTATACACTTTGCGGTCTGCACATAAGTATGAAAAATTATCGGAGCTATGCAAATTAAGATAAAACTTAGTTTAGCTTTTGGTCTACAACCAGCATAAGTAATTATATTTCGGTGACTGACAACTCGGAACATAAAGTAATTCTTCCGCCAAAACACAATAATAATACGTAATTTTAACGGCGTAGGCGCGGCGGGTAATTAGCTCGTTGTGTCATGAGATCTTAGAATCGATTTTTTCGCTAATTATGCATGAGTAACAAATATTAATCCTGATAAGTATTTGTGTAGTGTCATAGGTCCTACACGGCGCAATGTGTGGGGATTAAGTGTGTAAAAGGAAACGGAACGAAATTTTGTTGAATTTGGTCGACATTAATTTGATTCATGTAAATAAAAATTAGTAAGTTCCGTATAACTTATATGAATCTCCTGTACCTAATCATGACCTATATCAACGCACAGATAAGCAAAATAAGTTATCGCTACGTGTTATCTGTTATCAAACTTTTTTATAAACGCATTGATTTTCGATTATAAGCTAAATAAACCGATTAGGATTTGATAGACTCCTTGATTCATGCATTTTTAGTCGAAAGATAAATATTATTTTTACGTCGCAAACGTCATATAGTGATTCCACATTAATACAAGTTTTATCAAGGGTATTTATATCAAACAGCATTCGTTCCCATAATGCTTAGACGGTAGATACATAAAACTACGTCAAGCAAAAATGACACTATTAATAAACCTTTTTTTTTTCAATTCGATAAATTCCCACAAATCTTTGTTGCTCAACGTGGGATTTGTTCATAGTCCTATCATGCTGTAACTAGATCAATGAGGCTATCTGTATTTACAATTTTAAAAAGATTCTCAATCTCAAAAAGTTAACTGTTAAACCAACGTCCTGTCACATAATTATGACAACTGCCTGAAAAACGAAGATCTTGTTAAATGTGGCTAATTATTAGTCACTTAATGCGTTTCCGTTAAAGGTTCTCACGTAGCCCAAGTCTAGAGCCTCTAATTACCATAGGCAATCATTACCATGAATATGCAATACAGAATTGGACCAAGTTATGCGAGAAGATACCAACCTGAGTACAGTTTCGAGATAATTAAGTTGCATTCAACATAATATTGTGGTTTCACGAATGGAAAGAGCGATTATAAACTTTTCTATTTATTTAATTCTACTAGATAAGTATTGGTTCCTTCCTGCATACTACATCCAATTATTCCTTAACTTAGGGCAACTTGTTTCCACGAAGTCAAGTTTGTTTATTTTATGCTACATCGGCTTGGTTTGTTGATAAACGTTAAAAACGTCTACTGGGAATACCCAGTGGAAATGTTACATTTTTATGCCGTACGATGACCTATAAATGTCATTCTAGATGGCAGTGTGTCAGAATTTCGCTCAGAACTGATGGGTTTTTGATAATACGTAGGTATCTCCAAGCATTATACAAAGGTAGTGTATATGTATATGTAAAAGCTGATGACGGTGATATTGTTTATTGTTTGTATAACATGGTTTATCTCTGAAAATATCGCTCCGATGTATAACAATTCTTTCAATTTCAATAATGGGCAGCTTCGTTGGCGCTGAGTACTTACTCAGCAGAGTTTGTAGGTACTCTGGTATTCCTAGTCGTTTTTACTGCGAACGGACTTCGGAGCCATAATCAAAATCTGGTCATACATACTAAATGCAAATGTAAGGGAATATGAGGAACTTTCACTGTGGTATAGGTAAGTTCGTATTTACCTTAACATTTTTTTTGTTTTGGTCTGTCTTCGTAGATCAGACCACAAACAACTAACTTTTTAAAAAATTGTATACTTAGTAGTTATAGTTCAATGTCTAACATTGGCGTAAGCATTAGAAATCATTAATATTTTGTTTTTCACACAAATATTTGTCTCGGCACTGAATCCGCGATCACAACCTACACATCACTCGCTATGGAACGTAGGCTATTATCGCAAACGTCAGGCTATTTTTGATCTGTGATTTTCCGCTAAATATATCCCCCAGAGTGACAAGCAATGCGTGTTACCTACTGAAATAATGTTACGCCTACATCGGCAGGAAGAATTTTGGGAAAATACATTTCTCCAATATTATTTCGTTTTTTGAAATGGTATTGGCCACCCAAGCTTATCAGATGTAAATCTAGTAGTCAATCTGTCTCTAAATACATTTTCTGATCGAATTCTACATACTGTTTGAATGAAAATTAATGCTAAAGATCACACATTCGACCTTCAAGACAAATTCTATAATTATGATTTAATGTTTATTCAAAGTCTGTAAGTATTGTAAGTTTGAAATTTCTTCATAATTCCTGATATAGGTACACAACAAAAAGCTTTAATTTTAGAGTAGGATCAGGAGTAAATAGTAAGGTATGACTACTAGGGGAAATTAATGGGCAATAAGCATTTATGGAGAAATTGAGATGGAGGCTGCCTCAGTGGCGTAGTGGTATTGCGTATGCTGTACGAAACCACTCTGAGGTCCTGGGTTCGAATCCCGGGTCGGGCAAAGTGATATTGGGTTTTTCTGCTAGGCTCGCCCCTATCACATTATGAGACGAAATACACACGGTTAAAAGCGGGTGTACTAGTTGCCTAGTCTTTTTTAGCTCTTTAGGGACAAAGTGAGTGTGTTTGTGTGTGTGTGTGTGTGTGTGTGTGTGTGTGTGTGTGTGTGTGTGTGTGTGTGTGTGTGTGTGTGTGTGTGTGTGTGTGTGTGTATGTGTGTATGTGTGGTGATGTGCGTAGTGCAATGCCACGCAGTGTTTTGTAATACAGTTTCTTAATATGTCTTATAATTACTCAATTGCTTATCTTCAGGCGAAGGCTTGCTCATCTCGTCAATTAAGTATTTTGAAATAAAAAAATCTACGTCTAAATTACGAAACTCTTCAGCCCGCAGCCACGTCCAAGGCAAGACCCAATCACTCTTCCAATCAGGATGTGAACCGCGGGGCACACGCCGCCAGCCCAGCAGGTAATTGCGTTGCTGTCAAAACATCCGACGACTCCCGACCTGTCGGATTAGCCGTATCCGTTAAGCAGCTTGTGGGCCGACAGCCGCTCTCATGAAAATATCCGACGCGATCTCGCTCCGATTTCGGTTACGGTCGATTTGCGATTTGGTGATTTTTTGCATGGTTGGATGATGTATTTTCTTTTTCAAGCAATTTACTGTATAGGATGGACGCGAAACCTACTCACGTACATACTTAAATTTTGCTACTTGAGTAGGTAGGTACGTGACTTATCAAAAGTTTGTCTGGGTAGATACCGCTTCGGCATTTCGTCTATCGTCATCATCAGTCTTAGGACCACTGCTTGTCTGTGTAATTACTTAACTGGAAGTTATACTAGATTATGCTCTAAGACAGTTTTTTCATCCGTGGTCAGGTAAACCGTAAAGTTAAGGCTCTTTTCATACTGACGAATTCCAAGTTAATTTACAGCGGTGTGAAGGCGCTGAGTGCTCGTCCAGTGCAATAACACCTTTACTTCATTCATTCATTTCATTTCATTTCAAAGTAAAATAATTCTCCCAGAATTGCCTTTCAGCATTTCCTACCTTTGACTCCTTAGTCCTTCCTTTAAATTCTTCAATATCCGAATGCCCTTCATTGACATTTAAGAACATTACTAAATACCTTTAAGGAATGTTTTTAAATCGTATGCGGCTCATCATTGCGAAGTACCATTAAACTTATTTATGGCAGCTCATTAACCTACTGAGTACTGCCAGCAAGTATGGTTAATTGGATACGCTGTAATGGAGTAACGTTTAAAGATTATTGGGAAAAGGAAATCAGCAATATAGAAGTTACAGTATATGAAGAGGATTAGGCACATGCCTATAATAATGGTATTGGTGTTAATAGACTGCCTCGGTGGCGTAGTTGTTTTACGGTACGACTGCGATGCTGAGGTCTCGGGTTCGATCCCGGGTCGGGCAAAGTGATATTGAGTTTTTCTCTTCAGTATCAGCTCGGAGTCTGGAATTTGTGCCCAATATGGCGATAGGCTCGCCCCCTATCACATCATGGGACGGAATAACGGCGAAAAGTGGGTGCACTAGTTGCGGTTCTGCCCACCCCTTCGGAGATAAAAGGCGTGTGTGAGTGTGTGGTGTTAATAGTAGCTGTCTGTGTAATAATAGGTACCTACTGGCGTTTACTGTCTACAACGAACGACTACTGAATTAATCGTAGCCACCGTACACCGTAGTATAGAACACTGCGATGATGAAATTACGGATCTCTAGATTTTTCTAATACCATTTTCCTGGAATGGTTCTCTCGATGGATTGTCGGCATGTAGTCGCAAAAAATCGGTCAAATCCAAATTTCTACTTTGAAAAATTGCGTTCATTCGACGCTGCATGGGCAGACTGAAGATCTTAAATGTGACAATTGTGATTATTTTATAATTGGATATCATACATTTCCTACTTTCATCTTCTATCCTCTACAAACTTGCACAACGATTCCCCACTCTGATTTGGCAATAAAGTCGACTTAAGTCACCCCGCATTAAGCGGATAGTGTGTTTAAAACACCGCTTAAAGCCTTTTAAGTGGTTCTTTAATGAGCTTAAGTGGCTAGGGCATTGCATGTGAAGGCTTGACTATCTTTACTGCGGGAACGCGACGCCTTGACGTAATTAGGTGTTGCACTGATGTGCATTTATTTGTAAAGTATTGGCTTTAACTTTATATAAGAAGAAGAGAGAATAGAATTTGGATTGAATGCGTTTACTTGAAATCTATGATATAAAGCACTCTACGAACATGGATATGTATCTGTACGTATGTATGTTAGCGTTTAATTCATACCTATTCAGCTATTTTCGCGTTTTCTTCTTACAAATATTTGACTGTCATTTGAACATATTACACACATACACACACACTCACGCCTGTGCACCCAATTTTCGCCGTGCGTATTCCATCCCATGATGTGATAGGGGGCGGGCCTATCGCCATATCGGGCACAATTTCTAAACTTCAGGCTGATACATACCTACATACATATACATATACACTCACGCCTGTTATCCCCAAAGGGGTAGGCAGAGGCGCGGCTAGTGCACCCACTTTTCACCGTCTTTCCGTCCCATGATGTGACAGGGGGCGAGGCTATCGCCATATCGGGCACAAATTCCAGACTCCGGGCTGATACAGAATAGAAAAACTGAATACCACTTTGCCCGACCCGGGGATCGAACCCGAGACCTAAGCTTTGCAGTCGTACTGTAATACAACTACGCCACCGAGGCAGTCAGTTGAACATATTAGTATGTATTATATATTTGAACATGATGTTAGTGTGTATATATTTGAACATGATGTTAGTATGTTCAAATTACAGTGATATATTTGTATGAAGAAAACACGAAAATGGCTCAATATTATAGTACGAAAATTTATTTTGAGTATCTCCTTTTTACTTACCTAGAAGTAATCATAGAAACACATGGGTAATAGATGTTTTATTTACATGCTAAGTTATTCTAACATGAAGGTCTGATGTGCGGTTTACACCTCTCTCGCAGAAAATCCATATGAAGTGAAAATTTTGTTTCGTAAGGTCAACGAGATTACCGGAGGCCAAACCAACCAGATGCCTTCATAAAACCACCACCAATTACCCACGATTCCATGTAATAGTATCCACATACGATAGGATTTGGTATCATGCGACCAATTCGTCACGCGGTACAGTCTTCACGCCACACGATCGAATCGTACCATGCGACGTCCAGTTGTATGCAACCAAGTTTGATGGACAAGCCATCGAACCAGCCGTACCAACAATAATAATAATAATGTCCATCGAACCGTGCCCCACACGATGCGATATGGTACGATGGCATACCATTTTAGTGGTTCGGCTGTACCAAATCGCATCGTATGTGCCCACTTTTATAGTTGTTAATGACCAGTGTTTTTTTTTCTCTCCTTAGTTTTATCTTGTATTGTGTGTGATGGGAACTGTTGTGTGCGTGCGTGTGGCTTTGACGGTTAAACCTCACCAGGATTAATCGCCTAAGGGTAGTGCCTCGCTATTTAATAGGATGGCCATCACCTTTGCCGGTATTATGTGTAAGTGTAGAGGGATCTTCTAGAGGAACATGGCCAGTGGTTCACATATTATAAAATTACCTACATGATGACCTAATGACTTAATAACAGATCCTGACTGACGCAAATCAGAATAATCTCTAAATGCATACAAATGTGTACACAAATTTTTCATACAAGAAAAGGAAAGGGAATTTTGAAAATATTGGCTAAAGTAGGGTACTTATAAAGTTCCAGATATTTGCAAAGTTTGCAACATTAAAATAGACGGCATTCAAGTATTGCTAATACGTACGCATCTCTGATGCAAATTATGTTGTCTATGGTAGTAACAAAATTACATGAAGATATTAAGTTCAATTAACCTAATAGAAATGTAGTAAGATATAATTAATTGCTTTTATACTGTAATAGGTATTACTGACGCTAGGCGTGGCCATAATTGTGTAGTAATTAAGCGCCCTGTTGGCTTAAGGCGTAACATTAGTAATTCTAACAGTTTTGTTGTATTCCTTATCAATTAGGGTGTGTAGTACTAAAACAATAACCCTGATAGCATCAGTACAAACTTTAGTGGTTTTTACATGTTATCTACTAACAAATACTTGTAATTTCCTTGAGCATGTTAAATAAATAAAAAATGGGAAGTAGGGCAGTTCTATTTGTATGAATGTACTGTTCCCATACCCAATTAAGTTCCTTTTAAGGCAGCGTAGCGGCTTCTTTAGTGTTATAATGATTGTCTTATATTTCTTTTTAAAGTTAAAATTATCATAATCTTTGTTTCTCTTTTTCACTCCTTTTATTTTTTTCTCAGCTAAGCGGCATCTTTGAATACACTTATTTAACAAGTAACAGATGTTACAAAAGTAGGTATATTTATATCTGAGTTCCCACGTCTTCCACGCTATCAGTGTTTGCATCTACCTTGCATTATCAGTTAATAAGTATCACTTGACGCCAGCTGCGTGCCACTTTTGTACCAGGCCGCGGTTTGAATTAATATTGAGATAAAAAGTGATGATGCTATGTATTTGTTGACTTGATAGATAACGCGCATATTTGGTGATTTGACACAATTATTTAAATTCTCGGTTTCGATCCCCGGGTCGGCCAGTGATGATTGATTTTTCTAATCAGTATCAGTTCGGAGTCTGGAATTTATGCCCGATATGGCTATAGGCTCGCCCCCTATCACATCATGTCACGGAATACGCACGGCGAAAAGTGAGTGGACTAGTTGCGCCTCTGCCTACCCCTCCGGGGATAAAAGGCGTGAGTATGCGTATTTAAATTCAGTGAGGTTTTTATAGATCAATTATTTTGAATTTCTTGAGGTTTCAATTAAAAACAACTTAATAGTCCCATTGAGTTACAGGAAATTTTGTCTTTAATGGTACTTTTAACTGTAGATGCTTTATTCTAAGGAGAAATCATAAAAAATGTTAATTGCCACCATTATTCGACGCTCGAGGGTTGCTAAATCTGTTGAGCTTCCTGCAAACACGCCATTGACCCGGAACCTTACTCGTCTCATCTCGTAACCATCAGCCGCCTTATCGAATTCGCCCATAAGTCATTCACGATTAATAACTGTGCCACTAACAATAATTCCGTAACGATTTATAAGTATAGTATTTACGACTTAGTAGGAACACTAAACAATAGGCGAGTCGTGTACATTACTTGTTTATTAACTACACTCGGCGAGGGAACGTTAATGGATGTAAAACGTGCCTTTCTTTTAATTGCTCTTGTGTGACCTCATTTGTTTGGGTCGTGTTTTCCTAATGCAGCAAAATAATTATCTCGAATTTGTATTGTAACTTAACTGATTGTGCTATTAATAAATTCAGAGAAAAAAATACAAAGTAGTGAAGTAGACTTAAAAGCTGTTGTTAACATCAAGGACGTTTTCATTGCAATGACTGCAGAAAAACATAATTTTACTATAATGCGATATTATTTAGAATCAGCGACCTTAACAGCGTTTTTATGTATAAACTACCAGAGGCAACTATAAGTGCTAAATCGTTTTATTTTTTACCGTGTTTGGACACATTCATTCATAACATCTTTGCAGATAAAGAATCAGATTGTTTTTTGTGGTGCAGACTTTACATTCTAGAAGCGAATTTTCATTTCATTCTCATGAAATGCACTGCATGGCCCTCGCCTTTGATTAAGTTTTTGTAACGCATTACACAACATCAATGTTTTCCTTATTCGTTCTTATCAATTTAATATCCACTGCGAACGATTGCTCCCAATTGAGGAATTGTGGTTCAAACGATGTCATCCGTCTGTAGGAATGTGGGCGGGCGATTTCAGGATATTGCTGCAGTCTGGAATTAGTGCCCACCAATTAATAGTACAGTAATGGGGGGAAATTAAATATCCTTATTGCAGTGCCATTTCTGGCTTGCGAAAATTAGAGCAGTAGGAAATGTTCTACATGCAGGGTGTTTAGTTTGTTTGTTGAAAATTAAAGTATGGAATGTCAGATGAATTATGTAGACTGGGGCGACGACCTGCGACAGAACGGATAGACACGTGAGGTTAATTGATGATCTAAACAAAGAAGATTTGATTTATCAAAACGATTATAGTACGCTTATGATAACGATCTCGAAAGGTGTCTATTTATCAGGAATAATATGTAATACATCATTTCAAGATACTATGGTTAAATTCTAGTCCTAAATTTTCGAAAATAGCTGCATTGCATTACGTTTTAATTTATCTTCAATCATTATATGGATATGTATTGAAATGTGTTCTATGTTTAGAATCTATTACCTTTTGTTACTTAGCTAGTCATTAGTACCGCTTAAAATATTCTGAGTGCAGTACCGGCTGAGAGACAAGAATAGTGTAAACTTAGTTTGTAGAATACAGTGGTAGAAATAAAAACATTTTGGGTCACATACTTCACCGTGATGTTTCTTAGCAGTATATTTATCCGCTTTGTCATTGGCGTCATTTCTGAGCTATAATTAGTATGAACGTTATTATTGCAATCATCTTTTTAGCTGTTGACAATGTTACAAAAATAACTGGACTTCTCGCGATCTACGAAAGATATTTTGAAATTATATTGGTTTATACGTCGCGTCGCTTAATCAAATTCCAGTGTCATTTCTTACTGCGCTATTTCCCTGCAGGCACATCTTTTGATAACGACATAAATTAGTTGATACACACTTTTATTTTCACCGCAAACTGCTCACGAATCCTCACCAATTGATTATCCGTAACCTATAACTTAGCGCTAGAATCTTCAGCTTCAATAACACGTTTCAAACACTAGTCTTGTATCAATTACGTGTTACCAAACAAGCTTCACGGCGCGTTATCGTGATGCAGCTCACTGTAGTTAGGTATTGTTACTGCACTTTTCACTGCGATGCGCGATCTTGGATTATTCTTAATAAGATCTTGTATCAGGGTTGTCACGTTTCTAGTTTTTTGTTCGTATTTATTCTGATAAAAAGATGTGAGTAGCACATCTCAACGCAATTGGCTCATATTTAATTTTGTTAGTTCTTTATTATTATTTTTTTGGTTCGGTGGAAGTTACGAAAATCTGAACAGATGTTTACGCGAAGTTGTTAGTAAGTTTACATGAAGTAACAACCAATCATTACAATTTCAGGTATTATTTTCATATCAAGTATATGCATGACGAAATTACTCCCTGTATAGTACACATTTCCTGTAGATGAGCTCTTACAAAATCACGGGTAGCAACAGCTTGCGTAACATACATTTTACACGAATCATTGTGGTATTCGCAGCCCATTGAAAGAAAACGCCACTTCGAACCGACACGGGCAATAGTCCAACGATGTTAGATACAATTAATTACTTGACCCAAACTCAAAGGCAATTGTACATTCATCAGGTTCTCTGATGAAAGATGTACCAAAAAGTCAGCATTTACTATCGCTACAAAGAAGATTACTTCTTTCAAAACTATTTCTAAATTTCAAAAAAAAGTCCTATTACTAAATATTTTAAATATGTTTACCTATTCCTCGAATTTATACTACTTACGAATTACCTGTTATCCTAAGATATGAATATTTTAGAATTGTGTTACGTTTCAACATTTTATGTTACATTACAATGCCGACCCTGTTCAAGCCACTTTACTCCAGAGGAAGTTATGAAATTATTACATCCGTACTCGCCGTCTAATTGTACAATACGTCAGTTCGTGTTGTAAAGTGAGATAAAAACGTGACTATGATTTTCTGGATTTTCTAACATAAATATAACTTCGAATTCCCATCTGAAACCGGTCATTACCTTAATTTTCAAAGTAATGAAACAATAATCATTAAAATCAATTGTAACTTTCACAGTAATCGACGTAAGTGGACCTATTTTATCGTAATGGATAGATTTTATTTTAATTTGGGTATTTATTTAATCACATAGATACGTTGCGAAATTATGGGGCTTAGTCTACTTTCTAAGAATCGGAATGGTATTCGATATAAATGGTTAATAAAAGTTTTAATGTCAGCAAAATATGTATTCCCCATTCCCAGTCAATAGATATTTGTTTCAATTAAATCATTAATCACTGTAATAAAGCTTACCTGATTTATGATTCTGAGTATGTCTACAGAAGTAGCAGGTTAATAACTTGTTTCACACTATCTAAAATATCCATAAATTTATTCTCTTGGTGCATTTTTTTATATGAATCTATAAATAAATCAAAAACTTCATTTGAATATGACAACACTAAAACGACTACGTTACGTTTATTACTTTTTTTCTTTGTAAATATAATCAAACAAATCGATTTAACATGCACTCATAACTCATTGGAACGGCTCAATTAATGCAATAGCTGACCGATCGTCAGCAAAAAGGTAATCAAAATAATACTGTTATTCCGAATCGTGAATGGAGGTAACATACTTGCTGTAGTTTAATAAGACCAGTTCATCAATAAGCCTATATTAAATACATCAGTGGCGTAGTTGTATTGCGGTCGCGATACGAGCACGATTTGCGCGCCGAGGTCGTGGGTTCGAATCCTGGGTCGAGCCAAAAACATTATGACTAGGTTTTTCCATCTTAAAAAAATTACCTACTCAGTTGCAGCTCGGAGTCAGGAATTTGGTGACGTGATACCCCCGTGCCTCGGAAAGCACGTAAAGCCGTTGGTCCTGTGCGTGATCTCTCTCCGATCATATCAGATTGCCGTCTCACCGGACTATTAGAGTGAAGGAATAGCGGAGTGCACCTGTGTATTGCGCACACACTTGTGCACTATAATGTCTCCCCGTATACCTGGCTGATCTCCGTTGAGATTGGCCGCCGTGGCCGAAACTGGCTAGAAGGATTACGTTTTTACTAATATTATTGAGCTGAAAAGCTTGTTTGTTTGGTTGAGCGCGCTAATCTCAGGAATTTCTTTCACTAATTAGAAGCTACTTTTATTCCGGAAAAACTTTTACACGTGGGCGGAGCCGCGAGCAATACTATAATTTATGATTAAACAAAAAAAAATATGTTAATAATGTTAGAATTGATATCGCCAGTAAACTTTATACGCATAATATTGAATACATTTTATGTGTATCAAAAACAATAAAAAAAGTATTGTCCGGTTAAATGACGAAATGACATCAGAGCGCCAAATTAACTCTGCAACTGCAGTTTACGAAATGATCACTTATATCTCGCGATTTACTCATTAACCTTTATTGTCCTGATTTGTAGTTAATTCGATAATCACTCCATTATTTACGTGGGCAGAATTAAGTCTGAGCCATCCTTCTTCAATTCGTTAGATGTGTCTAATAGCATTATTAAATTCTTTCTCACCCTTAAACTCACAATTATAACATTGAACCCGTAGCCACTGAAAGCAGGAAGCGTGCCTAATAACCGTCAAAAAGATCCAAAGGTGTTGATCAAGTTCCATAAATCAGCCTCAAATGTTATCTCACAGTGTAATGAAATAAAACCCCTTACATAAGGCTCTTCGGAGGAGTAATAATTAATGCCTACACAAGATTTATGATTTCTTAATGCTACACCCACGCGATTTGAAGTTATCGCAGTCGTAACTTTATTCGAAGCGACAGGTACAGCCAGAGGAACTGCAAGGAATTCATGAAAGTGATCCTTATCTAAATAGCAATAAGGATTAGCGAAGATTGTGATAATAATGTATGGGTTTCCACCACGGCGAGGCGCAGCGTGAAATATAAATTGCCATCGATGACATAAATGAACGAGCATTAATGCGCCCGGCGAGGCTTTGTTCGTACCGTGATGTTCATTTGCACATTTTGATTTGATTGTATTTTTCTTTTGGTTATTTGCATGCATGGTGTGTTGTTCGTAACTTGCCCGTACATGTTAAGTTTAAAGAGTTGGTAACAGTTTTTACTAAGAATCTGTAAGGTTTGTCGTAAAAAGTACAAAGTCGCTTTTCTTGCAGCATACAACTTCACATATGTAGTTTAAGACATTTACCGGATCTTCTAGAATACGTTCGATATTAATACGATAATGACCATAAAAAATTGCATCTCTACGAAAATGCCACCCATACAAAAAGATACGAAATCTTGTACAACAAAATTGCCTTTAATGTACCTTCCGGCCGATACACCATCACAAAAAATAATTCAATTCGTACAATCGGCTCTCTGGACGTTATCTGCGATACGACTGTTTTTATTAATGGCTTGGGAGGTGCCACGCCTGCGCTTGCGCCGCCTCTGCTCCGCTGTCGGGTTCGTGCGTGGAAATATATTGCATTTTCATAGCTGCATTAGCGGATGTTAAATGCATAAAGTTTTATTATTAACATAACTGGTGTTGTGTAATAAACCATGGTGTCATTTTGGTTAATGTATATGGTATGGGAAAATGTATTTATAGGTTTCGTATTTTAGAATGCGCGCATGTGCACGTGGTAACTTGGTATGTATAATACTGATTCCATTTAAAATTTATGAATCGCAATATGTAATAGAAAGGAAAATAAATCTGGGAATTATTACATTCTAAGAGCACTTAATTAAAATTAAATGTAAGCAAAGATACAACACTCAGCGTATCCCATAACTTAAAGTCGGCAATTACAAAATTCTTGTATTTACGAAACTGATTTACATTTGAAAGTAGTGGACTATAAATAATATGTAATAAACTAAACCAATTACATTAGTGAATGACATTTCAGTGAACTATAAAATATCGAAATAGTAACATAAATTGAAAATGGAAGTATCAAGCAGATCTATACCGATTCAAATGAATCCATACAGTAATATAATAAACAGTTAATGGACACGAATTTAAATAACGAGACGTAAATACGTTTAATCAAATTCTATTTTCGTGTTTTAGGTACAGGTTGTGGCAGGAAGGAAAGACTATTTACATCAAAACTATGGACAAATTTACAACCGTGTACAGATAATCTAATCTAAGTCACGACCGAATCAAAAATAACTGGCACCGAATAATTAGACGCGCGGTAAAGGGAAACGATCGTAAAACGCATTTGATTAGTAATGATGACGATAAGGAGGATGGACGAGTAAGTGATGATATGGGCGCCGTTGATATACGGCTCGGCGTATTACACGGTGTTAAGAGTCTGGATGGTACCGAGAACTTAAAAAATAAAAATCACTTGAATCATAGAAATTGTTTTTAAGAGAAAGTAGACTAAAAAACTTTTTTACAATAAATAAATCGACTTCAAAACCACTACATACCAAAAAAGAATTGAACAATGTTTTCGTATATTTATTCGTGTATTTCCTTAGCTTAGCTGGCAATTTAAATTAGGCATCGACTCCAAATATACGTATATACTAAACGAATATAAATTTTAATTATTTTTTGGTTCGTAGTGGTTTTGAAGTCGGTTTATTTTTTGTCAAAAAGTTTTCATTTATTGCTTTTTGTTAGTTTATTATGGGATGGTGTAAACAATACATCATAGATATACGATTACAGCATTCGCGAGTCATCTGCTGTTAGTTATTGAAGAGTTCCGATGACCGATGATTGTGTATCTCCGAAGATTTTCATCAGATCTTCATGAATTATATACTAAAACCTTCCGTGAAAAATATACATTTGAACATCGAAAACCACATCCAAATCGGATCAGCAGTTTATGAGTAACTCGCGGCCATACAAATTTACATACATACATACGGATCAAATACAGAACCTCCTTTTTTGAAGTCGCTTAATAAAATAAGGTAAACTAAATAAATTTAATGGGCAAGCGATTAATATATAGCTCGCTTTAAATCACCCCATAAAGAATTTCACAAGCTATAGTTGCAAGCACCTTGAAAATAAGTTGAGTAAGTAACTAATTACTTGAAAGTTTAGGTGCTTTTTCTTTGTTTAAAAATATATCGTAACCTGTGACGAGGAATCATAAACATGAAAAATATAAGGTTTTATTTCCAGGCATGAACTTTCGTTCTCCCGCCCGTCGCCAGTGCCTTAAAACAATTTGAAATTTCTAATCATAGCAGTTTATCTTTCACGAGCGTATTGTAAATAATGACTCATTAATGATGCGGTCCGATTGACCAATGTCAATGTCGTGTCCACGCCGACGGTTAAACTCATGTTTACCGTTGTACTAATGTGTTTCGAAATATGGTTAATTTCTATTGATACGGTGGGAGATCATCGTGTTGGTATTTTAATGTTTAAGTGCCAGGGAAATGTGGCGTGCTTGAGGTTTGTTTTAAGTTTGAACTTTTCGTCTGGGTCATTTGTCACTTTCTTGTAAAAGTGTCATTACCGCTGTGGAGTTTTGCTGGACGTTACACGTCGTGATGTGAGGAAGACAATTTAAATACAATATTTTTCACGTTCGTTCGACGATGTTTTGTAATTTGTTCATCATCATCATTAGCCACACGACGTCCACTGCTGAACATAGGCCTCCCCCAAAGATTTCTAGACGGACCTGTCAAAAGCGACCAAAGCATCCAGCGCGTTCCTGCGACCTCTATCAAGTCGTCTGTCCACCTTGAATTTGTTGTGGAGCGTGAATAAGCGAGAGTATGGTAAACAATTTTCATAGACTAGCTGCCACATTGCATGTCCTAAATGAGTACTAAAGTTACTTCTTCAAAAGTCCGTCAATAAGTCAAAGGTGGATTTTGTTCCGTCTGGAGCCATCATTAGTCAACTGTCTGATGACCTTGTGAAGTTAAAGTGACACATGTAGGTCTTTGTCTGCCAGATTTGGTTTGAATTGGTGGGTTAGGGTTTGTACTTTATGAAAACATAAAGAATCAACCGCACGCCGATGCTCTCTTACATTTTTGGTTATCTTTTCCTGTCCAACTTCTGTGATAGCATTTTTTGTGACACATAAGCTAATTAAGTATAATGTAATTGGCCAGTTGAAAAAATTCTGAATATTTTTTTACCAATGTTCATCCAATCTTTATACATTGAAGAGTTGTAATAAGACATAAAATCTTCGCATTATCATTACAGTACTATTTTTTATTTTAATATTTACTAGACACGTATCTTACAAAAATATAAACGTTATTGACTCCAAACTTAGATATTAAAGCATCTAAAGTCGTAAACAAATGCACCGTCAACAATAGTTCTATGTTTTAGTACTTGTTGATTTAAAAGCACTAAATCATTCGTTTCAACTGACGAGATCCGTGTCCCCTCGCAGTGGAACAACAGTCTCTATTTTAGCGTTGTCTTTTAACAACATCCCATAAGGGTGTAAAGCCGGCAGATTTACGGCTTTACGTTTATTGTGGTGTGAATGGAAACGTTGATTTCGATCTAGTACTTTTTATGGATAGGTCTGTGAGTTTGAGGTACTCTGTTGCATTGTTTTTTTATTTTTATTTAAAGGGTATAAAGTTATCAAAAGTTTCTTTCTTAATTAAGATGTTTTCTTAACTAATTTAAGTAACAGTGACTATAGGAAGTGACTAAAAGTAAGTGCTTTAAATGGTTCATCATCGTCATCATCAGCCACATGACGCCCGCTGCTGAACATAGGCCTCCCCCAAAGATTTCCAGATGGACCTGTCAAAAGCAGCCTGCATCTAGCGCGTTCCTGCGGCCTTTACCAAGTCATCGGTCCAGCTTGCAGGTGGACGGCCGACGCTGCGCTTGTCAGTACGTGGTCTCTCTCGAGAACTTCCCCATCTGCCGTTAGTTCTTCGAACTATGTGCGCTGCCCATTGCCACTTCGGCTTGCTTATCCGTTGGGCTATGTTAGTGACTTTCGTTCTTCTACGGATCTCCTCATTTCTGATTTAAATGGTTGTTGTTCAGAGTTATATTTAGTGTAAATGTGGTCATCAAAATGTATAGTTTTATAAATATGTCGTCAAGCACCATTTTACACAACAAAATCACATTTGTAAGACATTACCGGTGGTTTGTGTGTAGTAGCTAGAACCTACTATATGATTAGAATGTAGTCAAATTCTTTAAACCAAAGTGTCGATAAACACTTTTATTTTTTCCTGCTTATAGTATTGAATGTATCATACTTTACATTGGTTACAATTTAATATTCAAAATTGAGTATAGCTCCCGAGACCATCGTCGGAACGTTTCCTTATCTTTTAGATTTATCACTGTACATTAAAAGATAAAGGTGAGAGCAATCGTATAGTCTCCATGCGTTCCACTCTCTATAGTTCCCTGTATTCTTTATAACCTATAATCACGTATGCCAATTTGAACGGGATCGACAAAAAGACGAAACGAGTTTTCTCTCCATATACCAAGATCATTGCCATTTACAGTCTCTAACTTATGAAGTCATTAAAGTTGAACCACAATATACGTTTCTGCGATCATCAGCCACAGCGGCTAATAAAGTTTCACTGCTTTTTGCTTTGCGTTAACGTGCCTTGAGAAACGCCTACAGCTATGAAAGATAGAATAGGTAATGATTGCATTTTAATAAGAATATTTATTGCATCTTTATTCAGATCAGCTTGTTTTTTTGCTGAAATATGGAGAGTTAAAAATAAATTATTGGATGCTTAAAACGGTAGAATGGACTTATTTGATAATAGAATACTGTATTAGATTTCTTTCCTCACATTTATTTATTAATGATATTGATGCATAATGACCAATGAAAAAATTCAATGCCACACCACCAACGTCGATTCAAATTGTGTTTAATTTCGTACACATTTGACAAACAAAAGGCGCACGTTCGATCCGTATGCTCTGAATTACAAAATGGCCCCTCGCTTAATGTTTGCATTTTAATGAAATGCTATTATTTTCAACGTCTAATTTACAAGCGATGATTGGTATTCGCCACAATTACGTATTCTCACTGTGTCATTGTTTTGGTAGGTTTTTAATAAAACTGTCAAACTGCGGACCACCCAGCTATGCAATCTAAATGGGATTAGGTGTGGACAGTTGGCGCCGTTCGCTATCTGAATACGTAATGTGGTTAAATTTAACGTAATTCTTGTAATTTTAAATGAGGAATTTTGTATTACGTTAATATGTATGAAAGACAACATTCCGGATGCGAGGCGCCGCGAATCAATTAAGATTTTTGTATTGTATCGCATCTAATGGGACGCCATTATGTTTTTGCAAATGGCATGCTAACGTAACCTTGTCATTTAATTATATTATCGTCTATTCTACTATTGGTGTATAAGTTTACTTCAAATTTTCGGAAATGTAGTAAAAATAGACTTCATAATGATGTAGAAATATGTCTGTTCATATAATACTGCTCTTGCTCATTGGTTAGATGACTCCTAGTCATCTAACTAGATATTTAACCTTTAGACGCTGAATAAGGCAGTTTCCTACGTTCTGTGTTGTACATTATGTTTTATGTAACAGAAAATAATACGAAAAAGAAATTCTTCTGCGAAATCAGCATCAAAATTGGTTGATAAATAAGGTAGTTATTTATATTTCAAATGTTGTTGTGAGCGAAAGTAGTGGGGATATCGCGCTATCTCTTTCGCACGCACGCAGCTTTATGGCCGGTGACACCCGGTGACGTCACAATCAGATATTGCTGTTTTTTGACAATATCCCTTCTACCAAATTTCAAAGCCTTCTAACTTATTTTTGCGCCAATTTTGAAAATGAGTTTTCCGTGAGATTTAGGTTGGCATACATTTTTGATAAAAGAATAAAAAAAAGTAGCCAACTACCCTATTAAAACGTCGATTTTCATATCGCACATTCATAGCAGATAAATGTGATTAATCTTGGAAATACCGCTGTAGTGATAAAATACACGCAGATATCATGCAATAAACTACAACTTTTTAATAACCCGTGTGAATTTTGCCCACAAGAAACAAGTCTCGGCAATAGCGTTATTTTGATTTTATTGGATTCTAAAATTCTTCTCTTTAATTAATTGCTTTGTTTAGAAGCTTCAAAGAGACCTTCGCAATGTGGAAGTACTACAATTAATCCATCAAAGAGTATTTATAATGGCATTCGATTCGTTTAGATATCAACGCTCAAGTTGGCAAATGGTGGCGCCCCTGTCGCTTGTTGTTCGATTTTCAAAGTTTGATAGTTTATTTCACACATTTTTAGTTAGGTAGTTCCAAATTTTGCCGCTTGTCAAGTTATTATTGGATTTATTTAATGGATATTGGGTTGAAGCTATTTAACATCCTCATAAAACACATGTGTGCGTGCAAGCTTTGACATTTTAACTGGTCGCTGCGTTTGATTAATTGTACGGCTTTAATAGAACAATTATGCTTGTATCGAGCTAATAAGTTTCACTGGCCTTGTTTGGTACCGCTACTGTGCTCTTGTTTTTAACTGACATCGTTTTTAGTCTATTTACCAGGCTATTTATTAAAACGTTCTAAATAGAAGGATTCCATGAATAAATTAGAATTTAACGTACTAAAATTATTGTGACGAAATAAGTGATACTCTCTTCTTGTTTATTTAGATTATCAATGTATCGTGACACATCACTACCGCTCGTGTATATGAAGTCAGTTATCGATATTAGCTGACTTAAATCATTATCGCATGAATTACTAGATACCGATTAATCGGCGAATTTTATCGATATTTAAATGCCATGGTTCATCACTTACTGATGACACTTCACTAGTTTTATTACACTGATCGCGTCACACTTCGGTGAAATAAGGAAGCACGTGTCGCATTTATTAATATTGATCTTTGTTAACTTTACTACCATTCGAACTTTTAATAGATATGTAGCGACTTCTGTATCGATTTCTTGGGACCCTTCCGATAAATCGAAAATGATGTGAAATTCTACTTAAATTGATAATTTCGTCAAATAAATACATAGTTTAAAATAAAACGAGAAAGCTTTAACCAAAATCTAAACACATCAGCACCCGATATTTTAAACGTAACAATGTAAATTGTACGTAATGAAATGTATGTTTTCGTGTCCTATCCTTCCTCACGTAAGTCAAGAGAAAATCTTCGGTTACGTTACGTTTGTATTCATACAAATGCATTGCACTATTGTTATTATAATTTATGTTAAACCTCGTTGTGTGAGTAACGCCCTGCGGCCGATTCATTTGCACCATAGTTTTAGGGCTGCCAGTATTCTAGCAGGTGAAGTATTAATAACTTCAATTCAGATTATAAACACTTAAGATGACGCGTAAGTCATTGTGCTAGCAGAAATGAAGTTTAATTATGTTATTTTTCTTTATATGTGATTTTATCACAGCAGATACTAGCAGAATTAATCTTTACGTACATAGATTATGCAGATATCGATCTTCAAATAGGCGGGAAATACATGATACGGATTGTAGACTATAATATGACTCGATATTATGGAATCCTACATCGCGATCGACTCTACCGGACTAACATTACCTAGTACCTACTGACTCGTAAAAAACCGACGTAAAAACAATTATAAATTGATTCAATGCACCCATTATTCTTTTGGTTTTGTATGGGCATAGGTGATAATCAATCTTCAAATATCCCGATGCTCATATGTATGTGTTGTAAAAAACAAACACAAGGACCAATTTGTAAGGTTTATTTTCGTTTATGCCTAAGTTGTTGCGTGATAATAAGTTATCATACACCTGGCAACCCTGCCACCGGCGCTCGGTGCACTCTACAAAAACAAAGCACTGCGTTGTTTGTTTATTTCGCTTTTTGAGCGTACTCGTCTATTTTCTTTTAGTTTCTTTTCAAACAGGCTTTATGTTTAATGCTAGTATTGACGTTGAACTGTCTTTCGCGGATAGTGTCTGTTACTTTTGGTGTTGTAATTGTTGTCATTTAGTCTTCAAGTGTAATAGTGGTTTTAAAGTTGAGTCGTTTTGCTCGTTTATCTCTTAACACTGCAACTGGACTTAATTATGTATGTACACCTATCGTATTCTGTTATTTCTAGGGCAGCGACTATAAGGAATTTCAATCTTATTGAGTAATGCCTTTCCTACAGTACATCATCCAGAGCAAAATCCTTATTTGGACGCTATACGTAGATATAAAACAGTGCCGTTCCTGACTGATTGTCCGGCTGACAGACAACGCACAGTTTGTGATGGAAACGTCTTTCAAAGATTAAAGGTATTTGCCTTGATTGAAGTTACTAAGGAAAATAGATCTCGCGAGTATTCAAAATTGAACCCTAAAGGTTTAAAGTTTATATTGTGTTTTTTTTATTTCGGCGACCCTAATAATCTATTACTCTAAAGCGTTCGACTGTGTGCGGTGGGACTGTTTATGGCGTATCCTGGCGGAAATGGGTGTTCCCTATCATCTCGTGAAATTGATCGCAAACCTGTACGAAGATGGTGAATCGATGATCAAGATAAATAATGTGATCTCGGGACCTTTTAAACCTGAAAAAGGAGTACGTCAGGGATGCATCTTATCTCCTCTCCTTTTCAATATTTATGGAGAGTACATAATGAGGGGTGCTTTGGATGACTGGGATGGAGGCATCACAATAGGGGGCAAAAAGATCAGCAACCTAAGGTATGCAGATGACACCACACTGCTTGCGGCAACTGAGAAGGAGATGGCGGATTTGTTTAGGAGAGTGGAAAAGGAAAGCGAACTGGTCGGTCTCTCAATTAATAGGGCAAAGACTAAAGTCATCTGCGTAGACAGAGCGGGCCAGGTTCAGCTGACAGGATTATTGTCCAACTTGGAGGTTGTAACGGATTTTGTTTATCTCGGCTCCTTACTCACTGATCAGGGTGGATGCGACAAGGAAATTCGACGACGAACTCAAATGGCTAAGGGTGCAATGAGCAAGCTCACTAGAATCTGGCAGAATCGAAACATCTCCAATGCCACTAAAATGAGACTGGTACGAACTTTGGTATTCTCCATTTTCTTGTATGCATCCGAATCCTGGACGATCCGCGCTATGGACAGGAGAAAGATCGACGCTCTAGAAATGTGGTGCTGGAGGAGGATGTTGCGCATACCGTGGACAGCAAAGAGAACCAATGTATCCATACTCAGCCAGCTTAAGATCGAAACCAGACTCTCCACAATCTGCTACCAGAGGATCCTCTCGTACTTTGGCCATGTAGCACGAAGGCAGTCAGACAACCTGGATAAGCTGGTTGTGGTGGGTAGTGTAGATGGCAAAAGACCTAGAGGCCGAGCACCTACCCGATGGTCTGACACTATCAGGGAAGTCATGGGAGTCCCAGTCACGGAGGCTCTGCGACAGGCACAGAACAGAGTGGAGTGGAAGCGGCTAGTCACCGCCACCACCAAGGCTTACCAAAGCGGGCACGACCTTCAGTAATGAAGAATGCGACAAAGAAGAAAGAATAATCTATTTTTTACTTTTTAAATAATTTTTTTTAGACTCACTAAATCCTATGTTTATGACATAATAATATTGACATTTGTCTAGTGACTGTATTTAGTCTCAGTTGAAGCCAAGACTAAGGTCATAAATTCATTTCCTAGGATACCGAATCCAGTGCAATTTAATACTCGCTTAATTGTAAATCAAAGTCCAGGACAGTATCTACCGTAAACGTCCATAAACATGCAGGCTGGAGTTGACCATAGAGCGAAAGACAAGAACTCCTGATTCGATAAAAGAAAAAAATCCGTAAATAGGTAGCAGAAGAAATTTGAATAAATACCAGAATGATATCAAAATATTTACATAATGGAAAACGTTACACTCCGAGCGCTTTAACCCTAAAAGGTGATATTATTTATGTGTACAGTTATTGGTCATTTATGTCCAAAGACAGGTGGACGATGTATAACAGAAACGATCCAGTTTTCATATTTTTGGTCAGTTGGTGTTTGATAATAATAAATCGATTAATCGATTACTTTAGTTATTTGTACTGGAATACTTAAATACATGCTTAAAATATTGAGATTTACCTAACTGTTTATCAAGTAACTGTAAAATTAATTTGATATTTGGCTGAAATGTCAAAACTGCAAAGTAATCCCCCCGGTTGAAGAATCAACCCTAACTGAATAATAAGTTGAATGTAATTGACTTAAGACATTCAATATTAGATCCTTGAACAGAGTCAAAATGTAAGCGTCCATGTTCCCATCCAGCGGCGGGGTCATTGCGCGATCGGCACCATTAAGTGACCACCAACCCGCTCCCGATTACGTGTCGCGATGGATATTACGGATAGGAATGGGACGCCTTTTATTAAAGTTATTGACGGTTTGAATTGATCCTATCTCGCGTGCGGTCCTCCGTGCATTGACGGTTGAAATAAATTGATTTGTGTAAGAATGTGAGATTCTCAAGTCGTGTAGTGGATTAGAATGTAGATTGTTTTATAAATATCCCAGTAAGGAAGTCACGGGTAATCCTGCGTACTTGAGGGTTCTTCGGAAATTTCAAAGGCTTCAATTCTGTACAGACCCATGTTAAGTCAGCGTGCTTTATGAAAGTCTTATCTGTGTCGATCGTGTATAGGCTCATTACATGAATTGCAATAATGGGTACAAGATCTACTTGTGTAATTTCTAATTTTGGTAACTTTAATTTTATAATATTTGTAACTGTTTTTGTTGATGATATTGTCAACTGGGGACACTAAGCTATTTTTCGCAGTATATGGCTCATATTATTGAGATATTCTACGAGGTATCTTCGGATATAACATATAGCCATACAGTGGTTATAATATATTTCAACAAGTTTTTGCTCGCGGCGTCGTCCGCGCGAGATTTTGTGGGATAAAAATAGCTTATGCTCTTCCCAGGGTCTATAACTATTTCCATACCAAATTCCATCGAAATCCGTTTAGTAGTTTAGGAGATGTGCAGTAACAAACAAACAGAAAAACAGACAGAAAAGAATTATAAAATGACTGATTTGTGTTGCATTACTCTTCTTTAGTCATCCTCTTTCTTTATCACATTTATTTAAATTTACAGATACACCGGGTTCTACTGCTTTATCAATGTACAGATGATAGTTCTATACCGTTATTTTACATCATAATTATGTGATTATAATTTGTCAAACAGTCATATTCATTATACTGGTAATGTGTTACTGTATCAAATTACTTAAATATCACATCATGAATGTTTGGAATCTCTGGCAATGTATCGTGGATGCTTATAACATTAAATAAATGTAACATCATGATATCTATTAGCTTTTGAATAATGTATTAGAATATAACCATAATTTAAAGTTAACTAGCTATGCGGTTAAGTCAAGCGTTCATTTTTAATTTATGTTATTGGGTATGATAAAGTTACTTCATTGGAAATTTATCGTGTGATTTTTACCGCAACATTTTCATTTTCATGTAAACGTAGTTTTGAAAATAGGTTTTAGAAAAAAAATATAAAATTTCAGAGCCATTTAAAATTTGGAGAAGACCATGAAGTATACTAATTTTTATAGATTATAATTGTTAATTTCTAAATTTATAGAGTTCTGAATTCTGTTGTGGTTATTCAGTAGGCCAACTAATACTCTTATATGAGTAAAGAAATCATGACTTTCATACCAAATAACCCGCCAACCGTCGATATAAAACTTGTGATCGTAATCGAATCCAGAACCTCACTTATAAAATCACAGACCAAGTACCTAACATATAAATTTATTAAATCAGTCCATTCGAACTAGTTTTTTTAAATTAAAACACAATAAAAATTAAATCACAATAATCCATACGTATTCGTTCAGTTTTGGTTTCAAACAGCCGTCCATTCATGCAGTAATGTTTTTATTTGAACGCAACACATTCAATAGTCTCTGGACACATCGCATCTGTAATCTAACACCACAATTGTACACATTTGACTGGTGCAAAAGGACATATTTTAAGTTATATTAATGATGTTGAAGAAATGGTTTTGGAATAGAAATGAGTAGTACCTAAATGTGAGAAAGTATTATATCTTAATGTTTATAAATTGTATTTCTGATTAAACGAATATGTAATAGTTATGAAGGTTGATATGATTGCTAATGACAGTTTCTTAATATTATTATTGCCTATAATGTTGATAAGATGTAATATTTCTCATACCAACGTAATCTAAGATGTTTATTTTGTTCTCAGTCATTTACCACAATTTCTATAAATTTGAAACAAGTTGGTCAGACTATGGCTTAATATAATCGAAATACAGTCCTATTAATATTATAAAGGCGAAAGTTTGTAAGAATGTATGGATGTATGGATGTCTGGATGTTTGTTCTTTTTTCACGCAAAAACCACTGATCGGATTTCGATGAAATTTGGCACACGGGTAGATCATGTCCTGGATTAACACATAGGCTACTTTTATCCCGGGAAAATATAAAGCGGGACTTTTATACGGGAAAAACTTTTTAATGTGGGCGGAGCCGCGGGCAAAAGCTAGTTTATAATAATAGTTACAAATTACAACAAAATGATCACAATGTAAAATAATTATCACCGACAAGTGATAAACACGAACGAGATAAGGCATGCTGATCTTAAATAGACGAAGAAGCGATTGACCATGAAGGGTCGCTTGCCACTTGGAATCTGTCAGTGTACATTTGATATTCTTAGGTTGTCTCCTCACTATCAAGTCTGAACATCATGCCTTCATATTTGAATAATTTCTCGATAAAATATCCCGAGTTACCACACTAGCAGTTGACTTTATATTCAAACTTATCAATCCGCGACATTTGTATAATGTTATATCAATATTATTAATGTACAATCATTTTATTACATACATTCTCCATACATATCTAGAAGGCGTCAATCAGTTTGGGTTTTCTAAATTCTAATGTGGGTTCTCTTAATACCACCTGCTTCGGTTGATGTATATTGCTCGTTGTTTACTTACCCTATCACCTTTTTTTTATACTTTTAATCCAATTTAAGTTTAGATTTTGCTATTTTGGAACTGTTTAGAACCTGTTATGACTAATATTCTATACTTACCTGCATCATAATTAGCGTGATTACCCTCATTATTTCGTCTTCCAAATTTTTACTATATTTCTACGACACAAAAAAATATCTATATAATCATTATGGATTGTTAAGTATTAACATATTAACTTTATTCTATTTCTCTTTCCACGTTGTTCAAGTCTCTCGCAACAATAACTGATATACGATTACAATAACGATGATATCATTGATAGACAAATGAAGAGTTTGTTGTATTCATCAGTCAATTTTAATTGACAGCATAATAATGACTTTCTTGTTCGTCCTTCCCGTTCACTAGCAATGGTTTTGTGTTATTTTTTGTGGCATTCCGTCGAAATTGGTAAGGAAAAGCACCGCGTTTCAACTACGTTCGTTGTATCTTGTGTTTATTCAGATGTGTTAAAAATTTCAATAGCATTTAACAGCAACTTCAGAAATTGTAATTCTTTGTGCCACAGGTAATTATTAAACATGTTGTTTTAGACACCGCACCATAAATTTCGTTATGCGATACAATCGTGATCGATATTCTATGCTTGGATTATTAAGAAATTGCTAGCATATTCCTTGTGTGTGTTTTCATTAAAATGTATACTTAAAAAGTTATGACTCAATATAGAGTATTTTGAATTTGTGGAGGTTTTACCAATACCTTGGAAATTGATTGACTTCAGCTCTAAATGGTACCCATACTTCGAACAAGCCATTAGGGAAGTACCTATCAGCATGGCGTGAAGTGAATCACACAGCATAATAACTGGCGTTAAGGAAGACTTTCACCTATTAGTGGGATATTTATAACTTGGCAATACATTAACATTTCTTAAAATATGTACCCAAGGACAAAAACTTTGTTCATGTTCATTACGTTCTTGTGAACCATGTATGATAACCAAGGTGGTATTGTAAAATGGTAAATATTTTTCAACACGCTTGGTTTGAACAAGTGGTTTCGTGAGATCTACACTTCCAGGTGCTAATTTTATACGCACACTCACATGATTATCTTCGTATTGAATCGATTAATATTCGATTATGTCTATCGATTACCCATTTACCGTTTTGTTGCCTAAATGTTGATTCGTGTTAATTAATTATTGACGTATTTACTGATTATTTCATGCATCTGTATGCATGTGTAAGATTATAAATTATAAAAAGTAATTAATACTTCATAACACGTGATTATTTGTGAAAATAATTGTAGACAAACTCACTTAGGTATTGAATTGTAATAAATTATCCATATAAAGGGTCAATAGTACGATAGTGTTTTTGACTTTTGATATGGTATAAATACCCGTCGCTCGATGGAGGACGGCAGATTCGAACATTCTATCGTGGGCCGCCGAGCTGAGCAGTACTAGGACACTGGCAAGTTAAGTAATTTACTTTATTTGATCCTTAGTATACCAACCATTTAAAATGTTAAGTATTTGTATAAATAAACATTTAATTTATGGGTAATGTGATTTAGAAGTGGTACCTATGATAAGGTACATAATTGTTATATACACATTGATGTGTTATTGAGTATAGAGCTATGCTTATTGGATTATAGTATCTAATAAATATAATAAATATATTATGTAAAGAATATAGTGGTTCTTGTATTTTACCAAACTCATCCGCCCTTCCACCCTTAAAACATTATATTTGCTAGTATCCTGATGGTATATTAGCGATTCGATGTATTAATACATAATTATATTCTTTTAAATGTAATTTGCTTATATAAGCAATTGCTGTAGAACATATATATTAATATATATATGTAATAAAATCTAACACATGCATGCATGCATGCATACATAATGCATCTCATTGCTGAGGCCAACAAATTTGATTGGTCTGTCTTCAACACTGATAACTCACTAATACTTTATTGGTCTGATATTCCTGTAGTAAAGTATTTTTAATGGTGTCCGGGTTTTGGCCAACGCCTGTTTCAAACATCACGAGATATTTTTTATGAATTTTGAAGAGATTTGAATTACTATTTTCTTAGAGATTTGAATTACTATACTATTTTCTTTCATGCAAATTCACTTTCTATTTACCTACTTAACGATGTCTAACTATGTCTACAGAATCTTCACGGTTGCGTATACTCTGAAATATTTAAGCTTATATTTTTATTTTGAAAGCTATAATATTTCTCTTACTATTTCGCCATTCTCATACTTAGAAAAATATTTATTATACCTAATTTGTAACATTGTAATTCAAACAAAGTGTGGCACTTTTTTTTAAACTGCAATGCGAAAGTGGTTTCGCTTAGTTTTTTACTTTTAATTTTTTATACACTATAATCTTCATCTTCACTATTCATGTCACAAATAAGCTATAATCAATAATGCAAGCTATTCTCAAGCGTACGCCTCTGCCTGCACCTGTCAGAAACGCCCGAAACGAGTCACCGTTGACAAAAAATTGTATTGAAAGACCAAAGAATAATAATTCTTTCGAACCTATGCAATTCAAGTTTTCGCGAACATCAAAGCCATCGGAACCGGTCATGCGAGCCGACTATTCAATACGTTATTTCTACTTTTATAAGATGAGCTTGTATGTTTGTTCAGAAATAATGAGCTTGATAATTATGGGTTATGAGTTGCAATTATAGAGCAGCGGTGTAAGATATTTATAGCATATAGAGGGATTAAAATTTGCAACTAGTCTGCGTGCTTTTTCTGATCAATTGGACGAGGAAATCTCATTGCCAATAAGACAATTAGCTGATAATAATGAAGGTCAATAATAGCTACGGAAAAATCTTCCCCGAGCGAACTGAGCGAGTTTCACGAACAAGCATCTGATTCCCCAATCAACGTACCATGTTTTTATCTCCATTTATTCATCACCAATTTAAAAAGTCTACAAAAAGGGCAAAATGTTATGACACAGTTCAGCTTCCGACGTAATGTTTGACTAATAAACAAAAAATCGGTAACCCGACACCCACCACGAGCGCTGACGCGGGCGATGCATAGTTTTTCACATAACGATGTCAACGACCTTCGTTTGGCAACTACGTTTTCGAGATTACCGCACCAAACATTTTTAACGAGCTGATAAACTATAGATAAAGCATTTTATATCCTAACACTTTGAATTAAAAGCTTTAATATGAGGACGGTAGGGACCGTATAAGGTAACAGGGTTGTCACGTGGCAAGGACTACAGTTATACTTACAGTCTCTGCTATACTTTAATGATTAAAGAGCTTGCAAATTGAATATAGCTTAAATTTTTGTTTCATTCAGAATGAACTGCTGCATTCATTATTTTTATACTCAACAATTTAACAGTACTGTTACTTTATTGGGACTCGATAATTTAGGTACAGAACTTATTGTAAAAATATGACAACGTTTGCATGCGTTTCGGGCTATTAAAGTTCCCTTATTCACACTTGGAAAATGTCTAACTAAAGATAAAATTTACAGTCTGACAATTGTAAATGACTGATATAGTTTGGCGTATTGTTTACAATGCACGGCTTACCATTAAACAAACGACCACCCTTGAAGTTTTGTTGGAACAGACGTGATAACCCTCGTAGTGTTTTGGTGTCGTTGCTCCTGTGGCACACTTCACCTGGCTTTTGTGCTTAGCATTACCTTATCAGATGCGTGCGGTCACGATTGTCTCTTTATGGTTTATTAGGAGAGTTTGTAATAATGTTAAGAACTATCGATATCTTAGATTTAATTATAGTACACACCCACTCATGCATTTTATCCTCGAAGGGGTATACAGAGGCGCCACAAGTGCACCCACTTTTCGCCGTGCGTATTCCGTTCCACAATATGATAGGGGGCGAGCCTATGGCTATATCGGGCACAAATTCCAGACTCCGAGCTGATACTGAGTAGAAACCCCAATATCACTTTGCCCGACCCGGCGATCGAGAGACCTCAGCATTGCAGTTGTACCGTAATACAACTAAGCCACCGAGGCAGTTAATTATAGTAGAAAGCCGATAAACAGGTAATAAGCGATGGATGAAGACAATCCCAATGAATATTTAATGCAGATTTGAGAGAAAGACAAGGGTCTTTTACCATTAGTTCTTGGGCTTAATAATTTAAAATGCTATGGAGCACTGACACTAACATAAAAAAAATAATTGGCAAGTGATAGTGGTTTTCCAAAAAACGCCAGAACCAAAGGCGGCCTTTGGCCTAATTATATACCTACCATACCACCCGGTCAAATTTTTCTAGGATTCAGACATGTTAGCTCATTTCATAATTGTAACTAAGAGCGACAACCAAAAAATAACAAGGAATAATAAAACAATAACCAGATTACATCTATGTTACGTTCCAATTTACTACGAAATTCGAATATTGTTTCAGCTGTATTGTAATTCCGTATTTACTATTATCGTTTGTTGAGACTAAATACTTACAATTGTTTTGAAACAAAATGCTGTACTTTACGTTATAAATGTGGAAATGTTTTGATGTCTGCTTGTAAGTTAATCGTGCCGAAATTGTAATTAATACGAGTATAAACGTTGTTTGGTATTAATTAAGCTAGTGTGATTTTGTAAGAAGTGATTTTGAAAGTCGCAATGAGGTCTCTAATTTGGAACTATTTTGAAAATTTTTCATCATTTCAGCGATAGGCAGAGATGTAACACATCTAGATTTTGTCAAGTCCCATAATGGCCTATTACCAATTACGATCCAAATTTATTTTTGAAAGCTTCTTGGTTGCAAGTTATTGTTTTCTTATATGAATATCTGAAATGAGACCTGATTTCCAGGATCAACCAGTATATATACAGTAAGTCGAGCGTAATTAAAGCCACTATCATTGAAGTAGGTATTTAACGTTTCTCGTTGGTATCCTTATAATTTATTTATAACTGCCTCGGTGGCGTAGTGGTATTACGTACGCATTACGAGTACGATTTGCGCGCTGAGGTCCTGGGTTCGAATCCCGGGTCGAGCCAAAAAAATTGTGACTGGGTTTTTCCATCTTAAAATTTACTCAGTCGCAGCTCGGAGTCAGGAAGTTGGCGGTGTGATACCCCCGTGCCTCGGAAAGCACGTAAAGCCGTAGGTCCTGCGCCTGATCTCTCTCCGGTCATGTCGGATTGCCGTCTCACCGGACTATGAGAGTGAAGGAATAGCGAGTGCACCTGTGTATTGCGCACACACTTGTGCACTATAATATCTCCTGCGTACCTGGCTGATCTCGGTTGAGATTGGCCGCCGTGGCCGAAACTGGCTAGGAGGATTTCAATTTATTTATAATTTTCTAACCATCCATCCCAGAGATTCTTTGTTGTTCCAAAGTAAAAATTAGTAAAAAGGTCTTATCCTAATTGGACTAAGTTTAGGTATGTCTTATCTGTATTAGCAGAATCCCGTGCAGTGAAACAGCATATTACATATACGTCTCGACATGTGATAAAATCCGGAACACGTATCAAAGCAATTCGAGACTTGAAGAATTAACCACACAACCCATTATCACTTTCAATTCGCAACATCAAAACAAGGCATTACTAGAATCTAATTAGACGTTCTAACAAGCGGCCTCCATTAAAGGAGTGGATATTTTCAAGGCTTATCTAAACGGAAAAGAGAATGTAGATGGACTTACTAAATCGAGATTAATAACTGGACATGGCAGGTGGTGGAACTTGATGGTTTTACATAAGACGATAACGTCATTTCAGCGATATTATGCAAATCAATCTGCATCGGAGCCTGCTTTGTTAATTGCACTTGGTTGACTTGAGACATCATTGATTGACAGAAATTGTAACATCCTAAAACTCTTTAGCTTAACAGCTCACACAATCAGTAATTAAACTAGTTTTTCGATTCGATATACATAGCTGTTGTCTGAAATTAGAATAAGCCACTTGATTAGGATTGTTATGATGTTAGTCGAAATTTACATACGTTAGAAAGAAAAGGCTTCCGAAATAAAATTTAAAAAAATCTCAGAGGTAAATTAATCATCTAATAAAGGTCAGATCTCTTCTAATCAGTGCTATAAGCTGATCATTGCTCATATTAGAAAATATTTCTTTGGTAGTGTATTTCCATCCCTATAGCAACTGTGTAGAGTCTATTCTAAATATGTAACGACATAGACCCTGTCAAAAGAATTACTTATAGTCTGTTGCTTACGGTTGCCAATGCATATTCAGTAGCTTTAAAGGTAAAGCCTTTGTGATTGATAAAATTTCATCTTTCCGTCTCGATGCTCGTCCGTCAGTCATTGTTACTTTCTATGATATTAAATTGACAGTTTCGGTACCGGTAGCGCAGTGAACTATATGACGAATAATAAACGAAATGCTGGTTTGATCTCCGAAACGTGGCCTATTTTTACTTATTCCGAAAATATTTACTTTGGTTTTGGGTCTAGGAGTGAAAGATTAGTTATTTCTGTCACTTGATTGGCAAGAGGGTTCAAAGATAGGCATGTCAGGGTTACCGGTAAATGTTTTCGGCTAAAACATCGCGGAGGCCCCATTGGCATACAGATTGACCAAGTCCTGGATAAACATAAAGAACAGTTTTTAATGAAAGTTAAATGTGCCGTACTTTCACGCATTCGAAACTGTTTACTAAAGGTTTTATTGAACGAAAAGTGTTATTTGATGATCATCTTACCTTACGAGCACATAGAAACCTGTCCACCTATCTTAGGTGTCGAGGTGTGGATTTCTGTAAGCTGTAACATGAGCCAGCAGCTAGACTGTTATGCAACTGACAGTTCATTGGCCTAATTTGTTGAGACAACTGCGGTGTTGCCACACGCTCGTGGTTTATCGGGCATTCTGGGAATTTCGTGATCGAAATTCCCAGAATGTCCGATAAACCACGAGCCGGATTAAGTGACTACTTAATTGCGGTTTTATGTGGCATGCTTGTGTAATTATGTGTGTAAATCTGATTATGGTGTGTTATTTGTTTATGATTTCTGAGTGAAAGTGTTCATGCTTTCACAATATTATCTTGCATTCTCAAACTCCTTTTAGTTTTTCAGAATTCGACAGCCTGGTATTTTGGTATTTATGGGCAGTCTGATTAAATATTATCAAGTAACTCACTTGTATGCTGGTCCTCTGTTACACAATACATTCGGGAAATAATATAGAATTGCGCAGAGTCGTGAACATCCATAGTTCATCGAGTTTATTTCTCCAATATTATTTGGGATGGGCATAATCTCTTACGGGTACAAATTCCAATCCCAAACAACTCACTTGGTTTTTTCGACTCTTTTAAATCATTTGATCATCCCACTTGACGTTGTCATCCAAAAGTTCTATTCAAATCCTAAATAGAATATTTAGGTTTGTTACTTTAACAATAGAATCTATTAAGTACTAACAAAAGAAAACATGAAAATTGGTACAGATTACAATTTCTAGTATTAAGTCTCATGCTAATTGACAATAAACATTGAATGTCGGAACAGGATTCCTACAACACTGATATACCGATATCGTTCGTGTTCTAACGAGAATGTAATTCGTGACAAATGTTCCTAGGTCGTACGAATGTTGGCGTAAGGTAGCTTGCACGACCGTTTACTTCACAACCGCAATTTATGGTTAAATAAAATTAGTTCTTAACAATTAATATTAGATTGCCTGCAAGGCAATGTTTTCAAAAAGAATTAGACAATGTTTAGTTTAATATGACACCAAAAACATTCATCTTTTTTCACGAAATCTATCATATATCTACATACATACATAGTATCATGCCTCTAACCCATAGGAGTAGGCAGACACTATGGATGCCATTTATCCTATATCTACTTCTAACAAATTTACTTCTAATATAGAAACATCTTCCAAATTTGCTTTATGTTTTTAGTAAGACACACTTGGTAACCCTAACCGCAAGCGTTCCGGGATGACTCACATTTCAGTTCGATGTTGAATCTTTTATATTTTACGACTATGATGTCTCCTTCACATAATGTTCGTGACATTGGTTATTGAATAATTCATTCAACCGAATTCCCGATATGGTACCGGCAAGGCGTGCGATTTATTGTAATATGTGGTCTGTACACTGACCGCTTTATTTCATCACGCGCAGCCACATGATGTCTATCCATGAACATAGATTGGCCTTTATCCAGTAGGTTTCTGCGACCTTCACCAGGTCATCTATTCACTGCAGTAGATGTCCATCATCGCGTTAGCAGCGTTGTTATAATTTGTTAAATAACAGCCGGCTTACGTAGTGTAGTTGTTTGCGGAGCGGGTACGCACAGATAAGTTGTCACATCAAAATATTAGCAGCAGCTTAAAAGCAGCTTATAACCGTGCCGCTAAGGCCTGCAAGAAGGCCTATGTTAGATCGGATGCCGCGCGGATATGTAGGATTGGGCGTGCTTTGGCCAGCCATCCGACGAGCAGCCGTGCTTATTGGAGTCTGGCCAAGGCCGTCCAGTCTAACTTCTGCCGTCCCTCACTGCCGCCGCTAAGGTATCCAGATGGATCGCTGGCACACAAGCCGCAGGAGAAAGCCACTCTATTGGCAAATCTCTTTGCGGCTAATTCCCGGCTCGAAGACTGTGGCTCTCAGCCGCCGCCGGCGCTGCCTGATTGCGGATTCACAATGCCTGATATTCGCATCAGGCAGTGCGATGTGCGGCGTGAGCTGCGGTCTCTCGACGTTCGGAAAGCCAGTGGTCCGTACGGTATACCGGCGGTGGTATTGAGAAGATGTGCAGCGGAGTTGTCTCCTGCACTGACACGCCTCTACCGTGCGTCCTACCTCTCAGGTATAGTGCCTGAATCTTGGAGGGAGGCCAATGTGCAACCGATCCCCAAAAAAGGTGATCGGACAGACCCTACCAATTACCGCCCAATCGCTATAACCTCAGTGCTATGCAAAGTCATGGAGCGGCTAATAAACACGCACTTGACCCGCTACCTGGAGAATCACTCGTTGATCGGCGACAGACAATACGGATTTCGTCAGAACCGATCAACGGGTGACCTTCTTGCGTACGTCATGCATCGCTGGGGGGAGGCGATTGATAGGCATGGCGAGGCTCTAGCTGTGAGCCTCGACATAGCTAAGGCTTTTGATAGGGTCTGGCACCGTGGTCTCCTTTCCAAGCTTCCGGCATATGGTTTGCCCGACAACCTGTGTGCGTGGATTTCTGGCTTTCTGCATGGGCGTAGAATACGTGTCGTCGTTGATGGGCACGTTTCGAAGCTCATGTCAGTAAATGCCGGGGTTCCACAGGGCTCGGTGCTGTCGCCCACCCTGTTTCTTCTGCATATCAATGATTTGTTATCGCTTGGCAACATTCATTGTTATGCAGACGACAGCACGGTTCACGGGCGATACTACCATGAGCCCCCTGGTTTGCGGGTGGACACTGTGAGGAGGCGCAATGATCTTGTCATTGAGCTCAACCGGACTCTGGATCTCATTTCCACGTGGGGTTCCATGAACCTGGTTGAGTTCAATGCCAAGAAAACGCAGGTGTGTGCGTTCACGTGCAAAAGATCCCCGTTTTCTCCTCTCCCCAATCTTCAGGGTGTTCCACTCTTAATGCGGAATGACCTGAATATCCTTGGTATGGATATCCGCTGTGATCTGAATCCAAGGAATCACATCGAAGGCGTTATATCTGCCACATCTCGCAGGGTTGGAATCCTGAACAAGGTGCGTCGGTTCTTCACGCCCGGTCAAATCTTCCGCTTGTATAAAGCACAGGTACGGCCGGGTATGGAATACTGTTCGCACCTCTGGGACGGTTCCGCCCAATACTTGCTCGATGCCTTGGATGATTGCAGCGGCGGGCCATCCGCATTGTGGATGATGCAGACGTAACGAGCAACTTGGAGTCGCTACAATTGCGGAGGGATGTCGCTTCTCTAAGCGTGTTCTACCGTCTGTATCATGGCGAATGCTCTGAAGAGTTGTTTAATCTGATCCCCTCCTCTCCTTTCCTCAGCAGAACCACGCGTGCCGGCATCCGAAGCCACAGCTTGATGGTTAAAACCATCTCGGCCCGAACCAATAGGTTCGCCAATTCTTTTATTTGCCGCACCATCAAGCTTTGGAATAGTTTACCGGCGCACGTGTTCCCTCCTTCCTATAATCCTGGGTCCTTCCGCCGTAGCGTGAAAAAGCAGCTCAGTAGGCCGGCATGATTGTGTCGAATGGCATGAGATAACTATCTGCTGCCATTCGATACTCTATCTGGACTGCATCGCGCTTACCATCAGGTGAGGTGCAGTCACTTTGCCGTGCCCGAATAAAAAAAAAAAAAAAAATATATATATATATTATGTTAACAATGTGATTAAAAGTATGTTTCATTTCTTCGTGCGATGCAGTTACCTTGGAACTTAAGATGTCCTTAAGATGATAGTTCATTTTGAGGTCCGGTTTTAGAATCGATTCTTTTTCCAATTTGTCTGTTTCTTGGTAAAGTTGACGTCAGCTAAGATTCATAAAGCCCAGTAACCGTTTTCTGTACAAAACATGTTACACTGAACCCGCATAGTACCTACTAACAGATGATTTGTTATCAAGTTTTTTTTTGTTTGCTTAAACCAGGTAATTTCCATGACAAAACACATGGATTCCCCAGGTGTATAGGCAAAGGTCGCTGATGTTAATAATTTTGGATCCTAATACTTATAATTCGTGTTCCTTGTTTTTATTGCGGGGAAACACGCGTTATCGCTATCACCACTGGGGGTGATTGGAACGGTTATGTTGGTTTCACACAGTCTTACGGCCCAATGGCGACACTCGGGAGTATAGCTTCATCCGAGCGAGCATTGGACCGAGTCCCTAACACTATGTACACGGTACACCCTATACTAGTATACCAACCAAAACCCGCGGTGGCCTTCTTCGGCGTCTACGGGACGGCCCCGGGGTATCTCGATGCACTAAGATAGCTACACGGAACTGCCCCTGATAATTCGTGTTCCTTGCCATATTAGATATTAATGCTAGTCTCTGGATTGTCATTATTTCAATTATGAGATAACGCAACGGTTGTAAGACGATGAACCCGCCCGGCAGACTTGCGTCAGTCATCTCTGGCTAGCTGCCACTCCTGGCACAGTGTCGACAAACGGCAGTGTATTGTCTGCGCTTCTTCCGGAATTAGTACAGAATATAGGTAACACAGATTTGTTTCTACTTCTCGGACTGCCTCGGTGGCGTAGTTGTATTACGGTACGACTGCAACGCTGAACTCTCGGGTTCGATCCCTGGGTATCAAAGTGATATTGGGGTCTTCTACTCGGTATCAGTCCGGAGTCTGGAATTTGTGCCCTATATGGCTCGCCCCTATCACATTATTTGTGCCCTATATGGCAATAGGCTCGCCCCTATCACATTACGGGACAGAATACGCACGGCGAAATGTGCGTGCATTGGTTGCGCCTATATAATGCGTCTTTATCCCCGAAGGGGTAGGCCTTCGGGGATAAAGGGCGTGAGTGTGTATATATGTTTCTATAAAACGATTTTTTTATGCGTGATGAAACAAACATGTTCACCTAGTGGTAAGAACGAATGCCCAAGAGTAGTAAAAACATCATCCAGAACTTTAAATTACAAAGTACATCATTTTTCAACAGATAAAAATAAGTCACCTAAGCACTTAATACTACACTGAGTGCAGTTTACTTTAAACCTGAACACAATAGTGCCACCTGCTTTTTGGTGGTAGAAGTATAGCGTTTAAATTTGTTCCTACCCCGTACTATTCATTAAAATTAATGATTTTTAATTGCACCAAATATCCAAATCCTATGTAATTATTTCGTATCTGATTAACTATAATGTTATCTGCATTGTTCACTGATTTCAATTTGGTTGTTTATATTTTTTTCCGGTTTGGTTTTATAAATTTAATCTTGTCTTGTCATTCCGCCTATTTAACCGACTTCAAAAAGGAAGTTGTGTATTCGATCCGTATGTATGTATGTATGTATGTAAATTTGTATGGCCGCGAGTTTCTCCAAAAGTACTGATCCGATTTGGATGTGGTTTTCGATATTCAAATGTATAGTTTTCAGGGAAGGTTTTAGTATATAATTTATGAAGATCTTCGGAGACACACAATGGAACTCTTCAATAAGTAACAGCAGATGACTCGCGAATGCTGCAATCGTATATCTATGATGTATTGTTGACACTATTCTATAATTAACTAACAGAAAAGCAATAAATAAAAACTTTTTAACAAAAATAAACCGACTTCAAAACCACTGCAAACCAAAAAGTAATTCAACTTTAGATTCGCTTAGTATATACGTATATTTGGCGTCGGTGTCTAATTTAAATTGAACACTATTTTCGTATATTTCATCTTGTATTTCCTTGGCTTAGATGGCAATTTAAATTAGGCATCGACTCCAAATATACGTATATACTAAGCGAATATAAAGTTGAATTATTTTTTGGTTAGCAGTGGTTTTAAAGTCGGTTTATTTTTTGTTATTTATATCAGCGATCGACGTAAACGTAATTAATATTTGTATGAAATCTATACTTACATGTACTTCGTTAATTATTAGGTACTTTTTCTGTCCATTGGTAAAATTATTTTTCTGCTTTAGTTCCTTAAAGGTTTTCTTTTTAAAATAAACACTGCATGACTTTATGAAACGTTTAGTAAAATGTGTTTCATTTTTGGTAATAAAAAGTTATTTGATTGTTGTCCAATAGATTGCTCAGTAATTTCCTAGCTCCGGCTGGGGCTCTTACTGTTTACAGACATTCGTGTCTGTTCTAGTAACTTAGTAATACAAAATGCCGAAAATTTGCCTGCAGTACAATTAAAATGCCAATTGTCTACTATACATTCACAAGGTGCAGCTGCAATTGCTCCAACCGAAATCAGCCTAGATTTAATCTCCAAATCTGATAAAGTTACACGGCTCTGTGAATTCCTTCTTGTTTACATTCCACTTAATGCGTAATGTACGCAATCACAACTTAACGCCCAAGTCATGTTGGGTGACTGTTACGTGTCAGAACCTATTAGGTGCAATCAGTTAACGTCTACTTGTTAGACGTTTCCTTGATTAAATTTCGCATTGTAGGTTATTCGATTCGGTGCTTAAAAGTGATTGTGTATCCTTAGCCTAAAAATTGTGTTCTAGTTGGAGTATTTCGGTTTCAGCAATTTTGTTTGATTGTTTGAATGTTGCAATACTCGTTCTTCATTCGTCATCGTATTTGTTAGTTGAAAGTAGTGGTAGTAGCAGCTTGAGTTTTTGAAAATAGCATTCTTGCAGAAACACAATATAAATTTATTTCGCCTATATACTTTTGTATATTAAGTGCAAATAAATAAATAAATAAATAAAATAAATGTCCAGAGCTGAGTACTAGATTTTCTGATGAAGATATTCAAAGCGATTTATTTGTTTCTAAAACATAACACTTCTATTGACCTAAAACCCCTCATAATCCCTGATAAGCATCAACCATAAATTTACCATGAGATTGAAACTACATACGTGACCGACATATTTGTGTGATTAGGAATAATCAAATAGGCCTTTAGCAAAGCCTCTGCGTCACGAGCATCGGTTGGCAACAATTGAGTATTGTTAATATAATAAATAAATATATTCTCGTGCAGTATTTATTGCTCAGTGTGTCGGATTTGCCATTTCATTGACCCGGTTACCTGCCGCTTTACGCAACGATTACATAATTTTAATCGAGCTAACATTACGTTTTATTGCGGTTATTTTGTTTATATTTTCCTTCGCTAATTGAGTTAACTGGCTGTTACTTTATACTGCTGCAGTATAACACCTGACGATAAATGCAGTCCTAAGAATAAGCAGCTTCGGCATAAGCTTCTGTTTCTTTATAGCCTAAGAAATCCTTTCGCTTTACTGTGGAATAAATAATATCAACAATATATTTTAATTACCTATTTAGTCCGTTATAAGCTATTATTGTGATTTTTGTTAGATTAGAATTAGAAAGTGAATGTATAATAAACATTGTTTTAGAATATTTCATAGGTTTTAACATTCTATGAATCATTTTAAAATAATTTTAAGAGTTCAGTAATTCATCTTATTCTCCGTCTTATAATAAATACTCCTTAATTGTAGATTATAGTTTTTAATTTCACTATCGTGTGTATTTCTTTTACAATACTTAAAAGTTAAACCTCTTCTATACTCTATTTCTACTTTCACTGATTAGTTCTCCATCAGTGAACGAATGATTAATGCGTCATGATTCATGTCAAATCGATCCGAACGCACTGTACAACTCATACGATAAGTTCTTGCCCATAAAACTGTGTCCGTGTTATTTTTACATCAATAACTTACGCTGCTTTTATGGTTGGGTTTAACCTGCAAGCTGTACGATTACTGTTTGCATTATAAGAGTTTTTTTGCCTTTGACTTCTCTTTTGTTTCTGAGTTTTGCATGTTTTTGATTGTTATCTGCATAATATGTCTTATTGTTAGCTTGACATTCTTATTATTGACTCGTCAAGCCCCGCGACGGACACCGGTGTCCATATATATAGGGCTTTCCTATACATCTATATATACACCGTGATTTTATATTCGTTTTGAAACCGAAACGTTGTTACTTAGAACCATTTGTAGGACCAAGAAAAAATAGTGAATTAATTGTATCGTTCATAAATTAAAAAAATATTTAAATATATTTCTCACTAGTTCGAGTTATGATAGTAACGCCGCGACGTGATAATTTATTCACAAAAGGATCGCGCCGCGCCGCGCTGCACTGTTTGTGATGTCCATGACGCACGATAACAGCTGATCCTACGCAGAGCGAGGCGATATGTGTGCGGTTCCATATTTCCTCAATTTAATAAAAACTACACAAGTACCTACACACACACACACACACACACACACAGAGACACAGCTAGCGTATTCTGTCTTATGATATAATGGAGACGAGCCTATTCCCATATCGAGCACAAATTCCAGACTCCGACCTGATACTAAGCAGAAAATCTCGAATATGATTTTGCCCGACCCGGGATTAGAACCCGGGACCTCAGAGCGGTACAGCGTACACAGTACAACTACGCCACCGCGGCAGTCGCCAGTACTTGCCTACTTTTAAATAAAATACTTTTTGATCGTGACGGCATTAATTGTATTAGGAATAATATCAAATCATAATTCGATACGTTACGACTTTTGTAAGTACCTATTTACAATCAGTTGATACGCAGCAAGACGGCAATTTGATTTTTATTTTCTCTTTTGAAAGAACTTGCATTAAGTACTAAATTTATTAAAAATGTCAATTAAATTATTATTTGTTATTACTTACGAGGGTAAAAGAAAGTCGGTCGGTATCGGTAAATGTTATAATTTTAATATTATGTTAAAAAAGGTAACAAATAGTTCCATTGGAGAGGCGGGAAGGGCGAACGGGGGCTGGCAGGGTTGTTTTGTGGCGGCTCGCGGGCCGCTGCGTAGTGACCGCCTACGTGACCCCCGCGCGGCGTGAGCGCCCGCGCCGAGCGAGCGTCCTACGCCGCGCCGCGCCCTTCGCACTCCCCTTACAAACGTTATTAACTCGGAGGAAATTAGGATTGCGTGTCGCTAACGATGCAACTACTTGAAATGGAGTTCGCCGCGTTCGATTGTGTATTCTTTCGAATATGTCTCTCGTCACTTTTCACTTGGATTAAGGTGTCCACTATCGCACTACGTAACACTTCACAACTTTGGTGTTCTCTGGAATCTATGAGCATTTTTATTTGCGACCACAAGAAACAATCTAGGGGCGTTAAGTCCGAGCTTCTCTAATAATTCGAATTTTACAATTCAAAACATTTGTAAATACGAACTGACCGTAATATGACCTTCAATAAAAGTAGGTCCTATTAATTGGTTGTTTATAATATTGGCCCTAACATCGACACTGAACTGAACTTGTTGTGATTTTTCCCTATCAGGTTAGGATTTATGAGAGCCCAGTATTGTTCATTCTGCACGTTGTATAGTCCAACTCCAGTAAACCAGTGACGACTCATTCGTACACAGAATGTTAGCGTTGGTATTACTATTTAATAACCACTGACATAGGGTGATTTTCGCCGGAGCATCGTTGTCGTTAATTACGTGTGCCCGACGGAAATGATGAATGAAATCCTCCTAGCCAGTTTCGGCCACGGCGGCCAATCTCAACGGAGATCAGCCAGGTACGCAGGAGATATTATAGTGCACAAGTGTGTGCGCAATACACAGGTGCACTCGCTATTCCTTCACTCTCATAGTCCGGTGAGACGGCAATCCGACATGACCGGAGAGAGATCAGGCGCAGGACCAACGGCTTTACGTGCTTTCCGAGGCACGGGGGTATCACACCGCCAACTTCCTGACTCCGAGCTGCGACTGAGTAAATTTTAAGATGGAAAAACTTCACTTCCCTCCGCGCGCGCGCACTGTATGGTGACGTTCTTACGCACTGGTTAATTATATTGTGCTAATCGTGTTTGGAGTTGAACTATCGGTTCGTGGGTTGTTTCTGGTTGTGTGGTGTTGCTTTGTGTACTACGGTCCGTAAGTTTTTAAGTGTTTTATCACGGATTTTCGAAATAATTACCTAATTATTTCATCGGTAAGTGTTTTTATTTTTATTGTGAGGGTACTTGCCTGATCCGGCGGAAGATTAATTTTATTTATTTTCGATTTAATATAATATTTGAGTGCGTTAATTTTAAATAACCATGTCGGCTAATAACGACGACCCCCCTGACCGCGGTCCAAACCCTTTCCGTAAAAGCGGAATAGTACAGAGATCGCCTTCTTCTGCGAAACCGAAACGGCTATTTAGCGAAGTTTCGCCGTCATTAAACAATTCACCCGAACAATCTAAGCGTATACAGCGATCGGAATCAGATAATACGGTTTCGCCCGCGTCTGATAATAACAGAGGCGACGTTACGAGTGATAATTATTGCGATTTAGTATCTGAGGCCGCTAATTACCTGAGCAAAATTAACGAACTAGTCAATGATCAGGGTTCACGTATGAACGTCGCGAACAAATCGGCGATAATGGACTTTACTCAGCGTATCACAGCATTAATTTCGGTGCTGGCCTTAAAATCGTCTTGCAATGAAACCAAGTTGGCCAATACGCAACGGGAGTTGGAGGCCCTCAAACATTGTCCTCATATTATTCCACCCAAAGAGGACAATAAAAGCGGCTATGCGAGCACAGTCAAACTCCGTCTGCCAAAACAAGTCCCGGCAATGGAGCCTCGCGCCCCGCTTCCGTGCGTAGTGGCTTATCCGACTAGCGAGCGATCAGCTGATCTTGCGTCATCGTCTGCCACGAAACAAGCGCTGTTTAAAGCAATTAAACCCAGCGACGACGGGTTTCAAATCGTAGGCGTTAAAAAAACCGCGAAAGCAGGCGTTGTACTTCGCGTCGCGAATGAAAATCAAATAAAAAAATTGCAGTCGGTTGAGGCAATCAAATCAGCGGGTCTACGTTTGGAAAAACCTAAAGGTCGTCGTCCGCGAATTTTGATTAAAGATGTGCCATCTTCAATGGACGATAAACCGTTTTTAACCGCTTTATATAGGCAAAATATAAAAGATGAGATGCCAATAAAGGAGGATGATTTCATCAAATCAGTTAAGATTGTTCGGAGACGTACCTTGGATCACGGGCGTAAATGGATAGGCGTAGAAATAGACACAGAAATACGCAAACATCTAGTTGCGACCAAAGATAAATTATTTATAGATTGGGCAACTTGTCGATTTATCGATGACGTCGAGATAGTCCGCTGCCTTAATTGCCAACAATACGGGCATGTGCATAAGTTCTGCACTATCAAGACACCAACTTGTGCCGTATGTGCCGAAGCGCATGAGACCAAGGTTTGCCCAAACAGAGAAAATCGTGATTTTAAGGCCGTATGCGCAACTTGCAAACGCTTTAAGAAACCTCACGACCATCGTTGTGGATCTCAGGATTGTCCATCGTATAAACATAAGTTAGAAACCCTCATTCTTTCAACTCATTATTAAATAAATTTAAAATGGATAACTTTACTATAGGACAGTTAAATCTCCATAATGATAGGGTGGCGACGTCGGAGCTAGATACGTTAGTCCGCGAATATAAACTCGACATTGTACTTGTACAGGAGCAATACCAACACGCTCAACTTCGTAGCAGGGTCGTACAGCTTGATAGCAACTCACGAGCTGGCATTTATATATCGAGTTCAAATTTTACTATCACCTCAGTGCGTAATCTTATGACGTCACACTGTGCAGTCGCGGAGGTTTCAAATCCGAGCTGTAAGGTTTATGTAGTGAGCTGTTATTTCCAATACTCGGACCCCGTAGGACCACACATTCACCATCTCCGCCATGTCTTACGGTCGCTTGCAGGCCGTAAAGTCATTATAGGCGCTGACGTTAACGCGTCATCTACTCTCTGGTATGGCAAATATCGTTCCACCGATACCGATCGGCGTTGCGCTGTCGAAGATTTTATCGCAGAGATGAATCTTATTATCCACAATACCCCCGAAGCACCACCAACGTACTGCAGCCCTACGGGCGAGTCTTCTATTGACGTCACACTTTCTAGTGGAGACGTTCGACTTGATAGATGGCGCGTCCTACCGGATGCGTCATGTAGTGACCATCGCCTGATTGTGTACGAATTCTTGCCTAGATTGACGCAAGGTATACATAACAACTTTGATTTTAGATATAAAACTAAAGGGGCAAACTGGGACTTTTTCAGCTCTTTATTTGCTAAACATGCCAAGGACTTCACTCGCAATGATCTGTCACCTGTAACGTGTGCCGAAATTATGTCGGACACTTTCACCTACTGTGCGGATGTTGCTATCGGCCGAGGTTCCATCTCTAACACTCGTAGATGTGATTGGTGGAATGATTACCTAGTCCACCTACGGCGAACTTTTCGCAGGGCGCGCAGGAGATTTAATAAGCTTAAAAAGCGTCGTGACACTAGTGAAGTATTTACATCTGCTTCTAATGCACTTAAAATTGCCAGGTCACATTATAGAGCTGCAGTACAACAATCAAAAGGTAATTTATTGCGTAAAATTGCCGCGCGTTTGGATAAAGAGGGGCCATGGTCTTCTTTATATCATGAGTTTAAAGCAAATAAGTCAATTCATCTGGCTTACATTGATAACATTAAAATTAATAATAGCTATACGACTGGTATTGAGGAGACCACGGAAGCTCTATTAAATTCTCTAATACCCGATGACACTGTTAACGACAGCGAGTATCACAATCAAATTAGAATGTGGGCCGCGGAAATTCCAAACTCTCCTGTCTCAAACCTCGTAACGTTTGATGAATTTATTAGCATCGTTAGATCTTTACCGCTAAACAAAGCCTCCGGTGAGGATAAAGTATCCAACAAGATGATTAAGGAAGCGTGTAAATCATCCGGTGAAGCGTTACTAACTGTCTTTAACCGATGTATTGCTGAAGGTATATTTCCGCGAATATGGCGTTCCGGTTTCATTCGAATAATACCTAAAAGTGGCGATAAGTCTCCCGAGGACCCCAAGTCATATAGACCTATAACGCTGTTACCGTCTCTAGGTAAACTTTTAGAACGTCTTATCGTCCCTCGTCTGTTACCGGGCGGACCAGTTTTCCACAAAAATCAATTCGGCTTTACAATAGGTAGGTCGACTACTGACGCGGCTATATCGGTTAGAAGAACGGTGAGTACTTCGGAACATAAATATGTACTCGGTATCTTCCTAGACATCTCTGGTGCCTTCGATAATGCTTGGTGGCCTATGATACTTCTCAAGTTAAAAATACGAGGTTGCTATAGGAATATATATTCCCTTATTTACACATACTTCTCGTACGGAACAACTAAACTGAAACTTGGCCACCACGCCGTGTCGAAGCCGCTGACGATGGGATGTCCACAAGGTTCGGTTGTAGGTCCTTATTTATGGAATTTGGGCTTCGATGATTTTCTTTCGATTCCTTTACCTGTGGGGTGCACTTTGACCGGATATGCGGATGACGGACTATTACTCATAGAGTCAAATAGTAGATCGGGGCTAGAAAGCTTGGCGGAGACGTCTTTACAATTGATATCTGAATGGGGTGTAAGAAACCGCCTTACCTTTGCACCGCAGAAAACGTTCCAATTGCTTTTAAAAGGAATATTAAAATCAACGCCACGAATTAAATTTAATAACGTCACTGTCAAGAGAAAAGAATCGGTTTGTTATTTAGGGTTAATCTTAGAGAGAAATTTTTCTTTTGTGGAACATATAAGAAACGTTGGAGAAAAATCAAAAAGGAACTTTTACGCTTTGACAAGAGTATCGACTTCTACGTGGGGACTATCTTTCACTACACTCAAAGTCATTTATGGAGCGACTTACTTAGCATGTATTACATACGGATCACCTGTATGGGCCGATAGGGCTACTATCGGTGCTGTGCGCAGAAAACTGCTCCAGAGTCAACGTCTGGCGTTGATATTCTTGTGTAAGGCGTATAGAACTGTTAGTACGGAAGCTTTGCCTGTCCTTGCGGGCGTACTCCCAGTCGATTTGGAGGTACAGCGTCGTGCCGCTATGTATTACTCCACCAGAGAGGATATGGACAAACGGTTTCTTACGTCACGTGAGCTCTTAAGAACCAACAGATTATTTAAACCGCACACTGATGTACACAATGAGCTTTTAAACGAATGGCAATATAGATGGGACGTATCTTCGAAAGGGCGTCATTTATATAAATACTTTCCATGCGTTCGCGACCGCCTAAATAAAACTTGGCTAGAAATTGATCATTGTGTATCGCAATTTCTTACCGGCCACGGTAATTTTAAGGGCAAACTATTTTCATTTAGGTTGGTTGACTCTCCTGTGTGCCCATGCTCTACACCTGGTTACGTGTATGAACAGTCTGCACATCACGTACTTTGGGAGTGTGGTCTTTGGCATGATGAGCGCAACATCATGCTGGATAGTATGCAAGTAACATCTGGGGTTGTATACTACATGGACCTTGTGGAGACTAGACGGAATTTCCGTGCTTTCCGGCGTTTTTGCCATACCTATTATTGGAATCAAATTTGACAGCTCATATGATAGGACCCTTTCATTGAATTTTGTCCGTGGTGCTTTACAACTGGCTTTTCTAGTTGTAAACGTCTCTAAACTTGAGGTTAGAATACCTCCTTAGTTCATTATTTTTGTCTGCCGCTTTGCTGTGGAGGGAAGTGGACAATTAATATTTCCAACTCCTCCCTATCTTTCTTTTTGATTCATTTCGTTGCGGGTTACAGACATATTTATTAGTGTTCCCTGAGACTCGCCGAGCTTCACCGCTCGGTGTCATAAAATGCGTGCCACTGCTGATCCTGGCTTACAGGAGTTGCAGTGGCGGGTGTGAGGGCGGGATAGTCTTTACGTGCTTTCCGAGGCACGGGGGTATCACACCGCCAACTTCCTGACTCCGAGCTGCGACTGAGTAAATTTTAAGATGGAAAAACCCAGTCACAATTTTTTTTGGCTCGACCCGGGATTCGAACCCAGGACCTCAGCGCGCAAATCGTACTCGTAATGCGTACGCAATACCACTACGCCACCGAGGCAGTCGACGGAAATGATACGGATGTAATCTGTGGGTAATCAATGTTTTCTGCTGAAAGTATTGGCTAACATTAAATTCTTGTGCCGCCATTCTCGTGCTTCGCCAAGGGTCCCGCTCGAAATATCCAAAATGTCCTCTTCAATCTCCGGCGAGTCACTCAGGCGTCGTCGGCCTTGCGCATGAGCTGGCACGTAGAATTGTCCGTGAACGTGATTGAGTAGGAACATGTGGATAGTCGATCCCTCGTAGTCTCAGCGCATTTAAATATTCCGGCTGAGACTACGTACGTCTGGCTTCTTCCAAGTTGTACTTAGCAACAGCGCGGCGTACAGCTGAAATACTCTGCGTTTGAATATTCGTAATGACGACTCATTTCGCATGGCAGCGTAAATAATACAACCTGAACGTGCGCGGCGCGGGTTGTCGCGCTACTGACTGAAGGTCAAGGGCGGACGGCGGACGGGGGTCGGGGTGCTCGCGAGTGGATGCGCTCGCCGCGCCGCGCAGGTACATCAAAGGGGTGCGCGTGATTGGCGACGCTGCGGCGCGGCGGTCTCTTTGTCTTTATTGGATAATATTTTGCCACTTAGTTATGAATGACACCGATCGTAGTGATCGTAGTACGTGAGATTTAGTTGCGTTACCACGAGTTCTCACTTCTTATTCGTAAACGACATTACTAATGTCACATTAATTTTAATGTTGATAAAAAAATATATTTTTTTTTTTTATGTTTTTTTTTTATATATTTTTTAAACTGTATTAGTAATACAGAATTCAAAATTTTTGGTATCAAAACGACTATAAAATCACGGTGTATAAGCGGGGCTTGAAGGGTTAACATTATCTAAACCAAAATTATATGTCTCCACTATATAGATGTGTACTTCATTAGGATAAATTAAAGTAATAATATACATTGCTATATTTTGATTGCCATATGTAATCAGCACTATCCAAAATTAAAACATACCAACCGCCTCAATGAGTCAATTCCGTTAGTAATTAAACTAGTATTTATATTTTAATTTAACGAAAAAAGTGGAGCAAGCATCGTAATAATTAAATTTATAGGAATTTATTTTATTCCAACAAGGAAAGCATCTATTAATCATTAATTTGAATGCTTAATTAAGAGTTTATTTTCATAATGAGTTAAATATTGGCTGACGTTACCTTCTAATTAATTGCGTGAGCATTTTTTTCCAAATGTGCTAATCCTATTTTCGTTACTACCTATATTTTAAATTCGGGACTCCATCGCTGTTTCAAATTTCAAAATGATGTATTTTCGTTCGTAAGCACTTTTACTATCTGCGATATTTAAGTTTTTTATGCATTTCAAGTGTTTATCTCGCAATCTTATATTTTTTTTTTATTTGGCTACATTTATCATTCTCTGAATGAGTGATATCGCTTTTAATAATCAATTTATTTAGCGCCCCTCTAGATACCTGCTACTTTTTGCCTCGTCACTTCTTATTTATTGGAACTGCAATCCGCATCACAACAATAATTATTCTATTCTGTTGATTAGCATTTGATCTACTTAAAGCTTTTTTAAACCTATGTTCCCAAATTTGTATCATTACTACCCTTAAATTCTATTTTTATAATGGCCTTTATATGTGATCTATTTTCATTACGTTCCCTTTCGTTACCTGCTGTTTTTTGTCAGTCCTCTGCACTGTTTGTTGAAGAAACAATCCGTGAAACAATAGCTCTGTTATTTAGGGGCAGTTGCTTCGCTCCAATTTAAATTCCTTTTTTGACGGCTCCAAGTCAATTAATAGCCTTTTTTATTGCATAACTTTAATTGCTCGTTTGATTTATTGAGTGAATATATTTGTTATGGTTTTTGTTGCTTCTTTTGCTTATTAATATCAGAGTTTTTGCTCCGCGGTTCTGATTTCTTCGTTTATGATTGACAATGATTTAGTTTTTACCCGTGGTAAATATTTTATAGAACAAATTATTAAATATTTCACATTAATTTTACTGCTGTAAATTCATTTAACATTATTTTGATTAACTATATTAACCTGTTTACCGTTACTCTCACAACACATGAAGTAATTTACTGTCCCATCTTCAAGCTTCGTAATGAAGTACAAATGTGGTCCATTTTATAATGTACCAAACGTTCTGACCATCGCAAATATAATACACTGTTCGTCCCACTTACCGAAATGTAATTTGCATACGCTATTCATCCGTGAATTGTCCAAGGTTCGTTGACATGCGGGCTACCTCTTATTTCAGTGCGTGCGGCATAAACTAAGGCCATGTTTAAAAATAACATGGAACCAAACAATTTTCCGCGTTCTATTAAAAGTTCCATCCCAGAATTTGTGCTCGGAAATTACTAATGAGTGATAATATTTGTTCTTTATTATGCTCTGCGTTATATTTTAAGGGTTAGGTTGAAAAAACATCATCATAAAATGTGTTTGACCGCTACATAACATATATAAAAAAAATTATAAAAATCTATTTCTTGTATTAAAGAATTAACCCCGACTGGCTATTATTCGAGTGGAAAATTCAATGCATTTTAACAGTAACTAACTAGATTCTTCCATTGTTGCAGTTGGATTCCTCATCCTGGTGTTCTACTTGTGGGGCACGCCGTACGAGCGAGGCTTCTTCTGCGACGATGAATCCCTCAAACATCCGTACAAAGATTCAACCGTCACCAATGTTATGCTCTACATCATTGGTCTTGGTCTTCCTATGTTTACGGTAAGATTTGTCAGAAGTGTTTGTAGGTTGTAGCATGATAGGTACTGAAACCATGTCTATGGTAAGAACAAATTGAGCACACCATTCATTCATATATATTTAAATAAATAAATTGCGATGTGCTTAATCTGTTCTCCTAAAATGTCTCACATAAATCTTTAAAAATTTGGCTGTTGTGTTTCGTACTATTATATTTTTAAAGCCCAATAAAAAGAAAACCTCGGTTAACCCGTCAAGCCCCGCTTATATATATAGATGTATGGGGAAACCCAGTGGACGATAGCCTAGTTGGGAATGGAACGGTCTGCCGAGACAATGTCCGGAGGTTCGAAACCCAAGGCACCCGCCTCTGACTGTTCGAAGTTACGTGTGTATTGTTTATCAATTATCGTTCGCTTTAACGGTGAAGGAAAACATCGTGAGGAAACCTGCATAGGTATGCAGGTTTCCTCACGATGTTTTCGATGTTATTAAGTTATACCTTCGAAATTTTTATAAGGAACTTCTTAGGTAAGAAGTTCCTTATAAAAATTTCGAAGGTATGTGAAGTCTGCCAACCCGCACTAGGCCAGCGTGGTGGACTAAGGCCTAAACCCCCTCAGTAGAGGAGGCCCGTGCTAAGCAGTGGGCAGTATATACATATATGTACAGGGCTGGTATTATATTATTATATATTATATGGGGAAACCCTATATATATGGTCGCCGGCGTCCGTCGCGGGGCTTGACGAGTTAATGAAGATATATACGTGCGTTGATACTTTACCATGACGATATCGACTTGACCCTTTCCGGCCATCTGGTATTAAAAGATCACCATAATTACGCAGAACGCAGATGCATTTAAACAAGTTATTTGGAATACTAACGTGAAACAAGACATAAACTCTATTGTTCATTTGTCGTGTCTTATGAAACTGTGCAATAAATAAGATACTTATGAAACTAACTAGCGCCCTAGCAATTTTGTCTTTTAATTTAATTGCACACCCACCGAGTCAAACATAAATAACGTAAATAATATTCAAGACTATTTTAGTGCTATGAATATGCTATTTTAAGGAGCGTGAATGTGAGTATTGACACGAAAATCTGCTATAAATAATACCGTGCTACGAGCTGGAATACGTTGAGTTTAATAGTATAAACTATAAATAAAACAATATTGGCGCAAACATTTGCTATTTGCTTAACGAATGTGATACAAGTGTTATCTATGTATTGTGGGACACGCTAGTGATAATTCTATGAATCATAGCAGACTGTAAAACTAAAGTTTTTGCTGAATCACATTTGAGTGTGGATTTTTAAAATAATTATATAATTTAAAACATTTTGTGCGTACTTTAAACTCTAGAGCGCTGTATCAGCCAAAATTTAAATGAGGCGATTTGGTGCTTAGTGCGGAACTATGATCAAGCAAATAATAATAACAAAATAAAAAAAAATGTTAAAGAAAAACAAAAAACTCTACTGCGTCTATATCTGCCATATTTATTGAATTCATATCAAAACTGAAAAGATAGAAATAAGATTAATTTGAATATTTGATTTTGGTTTTGAGTATTCTTACTTGACAGTGGTCACAAACGCTGTCGGAGACATAATACGCTCACTTCTAATTTTTTGTTTAGTGATATAGGTAGAGCAACACAATCTCGGAGTGAGCAGATCCCTCCTTCATTCGCAAGCAGGTAAAAAGTCCTCGTTGGACACAATGCTTAGAATCTTCGGGAACTTAACTATCTGATACTGTCGTTTATAAAAGGCGAATACACAAAAAGTTAGAAAACTAGTCATTTATCGCAAAAACCCTGCAGCACATTACTATTGACACGCTCAATGTAGGTCAGAATATATCTATGCTGTACTTGTCCTAACACCACACAAGGCGTTGCTAATAATAAATCAGCTTAAAGATTAATATTACGCCCTTTTAACGAGATCACGATCATTCAGTTTGTATCCCATTCACATGACGCACGATTATATTTATAAACGGCCAGTTTTAAACGCCGGTGACATTAGACGATATCTAGGTGATCCACATCGTTGTGTCACTGACCGACTGCAAAGTGTCAAGTGTTACGTAAAAAATGTCCAACGGTACACAATACTTAGTAAACATCGATTATGTGTTTGCCTTCGTCCATGACATTACCTGCACTTATCTCTTCGTTGTTAGTTTAAGCTCGCATTTCCACTTCTTCGATTAGATTTGGTATGTCCGAAATGTTTGTTTTAACTCTTTATTGGGCAGATAACGGCTGTCGGCCTTCAGGGCTGAGGGCTCTTGCTTTTGCCTGTTTAGAATGTTAAAAGGTTTACAAATTTGCTTTTTTATGGTTATTGCGTTGTTATTTTTGGGTTGCGTGTTTTCTTGTAATTGTCTTGTGGAAGGATCGTTTTTAAAAATGCATTAGAATTTTTGGTTAAGTGGTATATTCGTAATATTTTAAGCGCTCTCACAATTTTCAGTTAGACTGTTATGAAGGCTTCCAAGTTCGGTGAAATGCATTGATGTAAATGTTAAATTTCTATGGAAATCAAACATTTTCTTCCTATAAAATTACACTAAACATATGCTGTTACCTATGTAGATATTAGGCAGTGTTTCTGTTATGCAATTTATCAGTAGTCCGTAAATTCTTATGCATTTTAAAAGTAAATTACCAAATTTAATGGCAATTCCTGCATAAATTATTTAAAAACACCCGACATTCCTTTATAAATTGATATCAGATTATGCTATCGTATCAACTTAACTACATTAATGACTGTGAATAAATGCGATTGTTTTGTTACGACTTTTTTTTCGTCTCAACATTATGGTAACATAAATTGGAAAACCAAATACACCATTAATCGTTCCCGTTACACAAATGCTCATCATTTTGAGGCTAGTGGACCAATAGAAACCACTTATCACCAGTTCGATTTCGGAACACGATCCAAATTGTTTTATTATTCCGATATCGATATGTTGAAAGACACTGTAATTATTTTCGGTTGGTCGACTATCATTAACTACATTATATTTGTATTGTCGATTACCTGCTAACGAATTATAGTATTATTTGCTTTCATTCGCTTGTCCGCTGTTAATTGCAAAATGATCTTGTTCTCATTTTTTGCTGATATAATCATGTCCACAATTTTGTTTTTTTCTTTACTTATAGTCCATTTTCTCAATTGTATATGATACTGTGTTATGCGGACAGCACATTTAACTGAAAATGTATTACGTAGAAATTTCCATGAAACTACGGTATCTTTGTTAACTGTTGATTCTTAGGATATTAATGAACAACCTGGCGAGATTGTCAACTTTCTAACACACCGAAAAACACTGCAATAACTGTACATACAACAATACCGTTTCGAAAACAGCATACATAACGAAAAAAGACAATGACAAACTTATCAGATTAACCTGACTCTTTTACTTTACTCATATAAATAAAACATGCGGACCATTAATATGTCGTGTCAACACTTTGATGTGTATCAAAAAGAGCATTCGGACACGCTTTCTTCACACTCGTTTCCTATAGTTGTCACAGTACTTTCTCTAATTGCATTGTGTTCCCCGTTATTAGTTGAGACATTATTATGAACAATCGCGTTTGTAGCCCCTCAGCTTCCGTCCATTATGTCGGGAATGTTACTTCAATATTTATATTGAGTCGCTCTTCTAATATTCGTGACGTGAGTACTATGAATCTCATCGTACTTTTACCGATTCTGTTGTTTTTTTTTATTGGGCCTTAACTACTTGAGTGGAGATAAGATCAAAGTTGCTAATTATCTAGATTAAACATCCCAGCTCTCTGTCGTCAGAATATTTATTTAGAAGCGATAGCAATCAGGTAATAATAGTTTGATTTTTCAAAAGATATATCTTTAAATTGCCTCTAGTCACAGTAAGTGGGTTAATAAAAACATTTAAAATTCTAAAGATATAGAAGTAACAGAATAAGCTTGTCTTTTAAGTACAGTGGCAGTAACTTGAGCTTCGTTTGCCATTATACATACGAAGATATTCCGTGTAGTTACTTTAAATTTCTTTGTCCAGTTGAACATCCCATTTTCTGCATTCCTTCATGTGTTTAGCTAGTATATGTCATTACCATTTGTAATGAGTCCATTAGCTCTCGTGACCTGTTTGATACGATGCCAGCGATTGTCACATAAACACGGGATTGCATTCTCACAAATAAAACAGGTTCATTTTTCAGTACCAGTGCTTCGGTCTTGTTTAACTTCATTCTCTAGTATATTTATAGCGAAACGTTGGATGTTTTGAACGACATTATTTATCGTGACATATATTATATTTCTTTTTACTGGCGCCAGTAACACCCTGTCTCATAAAAATCTCCCCTGACATTGACCGTTAATGCCGTATCTTTGGCATGTCGCCATTAAATAGAGTCTGGCATATTATTGCCGGTTTAATACCTACGGGCTTTCGGTGTTCTATTTTATTTTTTATCTTTAAAACACCTGGTTATGTTAACGACAATTGTAATTAGAAGAAACGCTTGGCGGATCTACGTACATATTTATCAAAGCATGGACTAGATCAAATCGAAAATCTTTACAAAGGTCAAAAGAAATTGTGTTGTATGAAATTTTTATGACAACTTAGCATCTTCTAATAGGTCACATTTTATTTTAGGTTTTCTTGTATTTGGCACGTTTTTGTTGTTATATTACTAGATTGTTTTTATGGCATGCTAAAGTCCACTGCGTTCTTGCAATGGTGGTAATTAGGATGCAGTTCAAATATGGGAGATTTGTACCTATTGACCCCAGGGTCTCAGCTCCGCTCCTGAACAGGATTAAGCGAGTACTGTTCTGGAACAGTACTCGCTTAATCCTGGAGCTGAGGCGAGCTTTTTACTTTCTGTATAATGGTGAACTATTCAGTTATTTATACCATATATCTGGTGTAGGTATCCCACTATGTATACAACCAATGTAAATCATAAAGATATATACAACTTAGAGTCTAAACTGCTATTTTAGTTTCAGCAAATTATCACGTTAGTTTGATTGACGTCTTCATTTCTCAAAACATATTATTTTTAGCTTACAATCGTCGATCCGGTCTTGAGGCTGAACGGGAAAAACGATAATAATCATTTGCGCAACGTTTGCTATTGTATCAACTGCAATTGTTTAATTTCTTTGCTCACGAGTGAAGCAATAGCTCTATAAGCGACATTGTAAATCTTTTATACAGAATTCATAATACATACAAGTCACCTTGATACTATCTATTCAACATGCATGTATGTATGTTTTTGAATGTTCTTATCTCGTATCATAATTATTTAAATCAGTTTGCTAACGAGAGAAACTTCAATATTTGGGACGCATGTTGTCGTATAAATTGTTAAGCGGACATGCAATTAAATTTTATTATGTTCGCCTAATCCCGGCGCGACATTGGGTATAATATCCAGAATTGCAATATTTGTTAATGTTGTAGTATTAGTATTTGTGTTCAACGAGATTATGATGTTAATTTATTGCGAAATGTAAGCGGCTTTATTTATAATAGCAAATCGATTATCGTTAGAGAAAATGTTATGGTTGAAATATTTTATCTTTATAAGTGAGAAATGATTTTAATCAAATACAATCTAAACATTTACAAGATTATCCCACGCTTTGTTAAATTTAAATGTTACCACCACAAATAATATTGCATGTACTGCAGATCAAAAATATCTATAGAATACTTATAACAGAGAGATACTTTGACTCATATTTATGAGTCAAGTATTTTTGCATTACCATTCCTTATTGCTAAAGACTATAAAGAATGGTAATGCAAAAATATGTTTATAGCATCAAAGAACGTAAATGTGAATGGAAACAGGCTACAAAGGCCAAAACCGTGTCAATTTATTTGGTTTAAGCGCCCGTTATACTTGTTTATGAGCGTTAAAAGTCTCAAAACATCCAACTCAGAACTCCTTAGATCAACGAATGACGACAGTAGTGAAACGAGCCATATCCACGATTGATGGAAATTAGAGGTGACACTAAATGTTTTGAAACGAAGTATCAAACGGAATTGTGGAATTGTAATGACGTGCAAGAGAATGGTATAAACAAACAATTCTAACGTGTTGCTTTCGTTGAAAAACTTCTGACATTTTGGTAAACAAAAACTTGAATACAATTGAACTGAAGAAAACAAATCAGTTTTATCTTGTTTGATGAAGTTGACTGACTGACAATAGAGTTAGAGTTAACATTGACTGTGAAAACGAGTCTGGCCGTCTGAAGATGATGTGTTTGTTCTATGCTACTTAGATGTGGTGATCACGGAATCCTACATTCATAGCCATCTCATTAATGAAATTCCTGGTAAAATCAGGTGACTTGAATTCTAGAGGTGATAAAATGAAATCTTTATTGTAATTAAAAATGGAACAAACCGCTTATACTATTTACTCCTAAAAAACAAACAGTTTTTATGCATTTTTAATAAAGTTTACTTTACAAAAAATCGGTTGATTTCTGTTATAATTTTAATCGAAGTTCCGCATCTCTTCGTCCCTGTGTTCTTATTGTCCGGTATTACGTTACCGTTAAATTACTATACCTTAAAAACCATCGCAATGAACGTAAAAAAATGGGGGTCTTAATCACTAGTCATCTGAAGAACTATCAGCAATAACAGCAAACTATGTCGGAAGTTGCTAACTGTGTCACAGCGGCATTGGATTTAAATATAGCATGCGGGCGTTTACTGTGTCTGGTTTTTATAGAATTCCCATATAATTGTTTATACTATAAATAGAACTGTTTTATTTGTATCTTCAACTCTTGCACTGTCTCGTCTCTGTGTTTTCTTATTTGTGTACGTTGTTTTGGTTTCATGTGGCTTTTTGGGTTTGCAAAGAAGAAGAGCTCTGCGGGAATTTTTTTTATTGTATTGAATGCCGAAACGAGTATGCCGTTCGCCTGATGGTAAGCGATACGACCACGCATAAACAGTTGCAACATCATCCAGCACCTTGACTTGCAAAGTACTGTGTGGTGTTCCACTGCGCTAGTCATCCTGAGACATAAGATTTTAAATGTCATTATGACCAATAGTTACACTAACTACAATGTCCTTCAAACCGAAACAAAACAGTGCATGCACACTGCTGCTTGGCGGTAGAAACAGACATTGCGGTGGTATCCACCCAGACGGACTCTTACATATGAGAGACCTACTACCAGTAAAAAATGGACAAGGGTGTCGTGTTTCATGATTTCGTTTTCTTATTTTAGTTCAATTAGAATATTTTAAGATTAACACTGAAGATTTTAATGAGACATGTTAATGTTCCTATTTATTCTAGCTTGTTATCCATGTTTTTCTATTCGTTAACCTATACTTTCATATCTCTACAAAGATAATTCAATAATTTACTTACTCGACTTATAAATAAATCCGTTAGGCCTATTGAGGTCAAAGTGTTCACCCATTATGTTTTCTAAAAATATCATAAACTCATCTTAGCGACATTCTTAGTGTTTACTCACAGTACTGACTCATCTCTCGTGTCTAAATTTAATTTAGACTATTTTTAAAACGGCAAAATATTAACACAAACGAATCAAAAAATACAATTATTTTATTTCTTCTTCTAGTTGCCCGTGCTTCATCCCACTGCAATATGAGTTCCGCACAAGTGGCAATTCACCTTTTTTAAGCATGTTGCATATAGTATTGTTTTAATTAAGAACCATCAATAAAAGTCTAAATATCTTCTCGACAGTAAACAGTTATGTGTCAATAGTTGAAATTTCGTCAGAAGCAACTACGGATGTTGTTAGAGCTCTTAATATCTTAAGCACTTTCTTCCTTTACTAGCATTGTGGTTGACTTTGAATCGGCTTAGCGATATTTAGATCGGAAGTCGAATAGAGTTTGAACGAAAGCCAAAGTTATAAACAAACGTTTCGACATTGTAGTTTAAAGAACATTTTCGTCTAAGCGACAGTACGCAAGCTCTATTGTAGTCTGGGTAGGACCTTGTAGCCGGTGTTAACACATTAACTTATGCTATCTTTCACGTCCGTATGGAAAAGTGAAATAGTTACATACGTAGCGGTAGACTACAGTGTTAAATTCTTGTTTAAGGGTGGTCATAAAGCTATATTTCCATTTCTGGGTAGTTAGCACTTTATTGAGACAGTATTATAAGATGTTCTATTACACCGCTGGTTGATTTTACCTCATTATTCTAGAGCTAAAAGAGCAATATTTACACTACTAACACAATGATCAAAGATTTCCGGAATTCTTTATCTATCTGTGCTATTGTTGAGAAACACGTTATGCTTATTATTTATCATGCTTCTGAGAATATGAAAGGTAAATGTAGTGATTAATGAAACGTGAACCAATTAAATCCATCTTAATAGTATGAATAATTCAAATATAATTTGATGTTGACAATAAATCTTATAAGTGGACGAAGGCCTGGTTGGGAATGGAACGGCCTGCCGAGACAATGTCCGGAGGTTCAAAACCCAGGGCACACACCTCTGACTTTTCAAATATACGTGTGTATTGTTTATCAATTATCGTTCGCTTTAACGATTAAGGAAAACATCGAAAACTCAATAACGTTGAGGAAACCTGCATACCTGAGAAATTCTTTATAAGAATTTCGAAGGTATGTGAAGTCTACCAACCCGCACTAGGCTAGCGTGGTGGACTAAGGCCTTAAATCCTCTCAGTAGTAGAGGAGGCCCGTGCCCAGCAGTGGGACAGTATTTAATACAGGGCATAGTGTTGCTTGGCGACTAAACTGATTAGGTTGACTCGCAGACCAACTGCGTAGTGAATGTAACACAGTAATTTTCATCCGAATTCATAAATTTTAATAACAAACATGTCTACACGACCCTATGTTGTGCTAAACACTAATATATTCTACGTGAATAGCTAAATAATAGATGATCAAACGAACTTACCTGTACGTGAAGTTCGATCATTATTATATGAGTCGTTTCATTCGAAGATATAATTTATTTACCAAGTAGTCCCTTCATTCTACAGGCAACATCGCACGATTTTTAGAGTTTTTTTTTTTTTTTTTTTTTATATACCCACACTTCCGTCTTGTCGTTGTGGAATAGCTCATTTCTTTTAGAGATAGATTTGTATGAACAAAACTTTTAGGGTCAAAAACACACTTTATCACATATTGTGGTTTTGTTCTGGGCGGAGAGGGTCATTATATCTTCGAATGAAACGACTCATATAATAATGATCGAACTTCACGTACAGGTAAGTTCGTTTGATCATCTATTATATATGCGTCGTTTCATTCTTCAGATATAATTTATTTACCAAGTAGATATTCAGAGAAACAAGTTTTGTTCAGGTACATTGTTTAATTTGTATAAAGTTAAATGTAAGTAATCACAACCAATCGCTTAATATAAAAATAATCAGTAATTTATTTTCATACAATCAGTTAATTACGGGAACATGACTGCAGTTGCGAAATCATCGTTATTTATAATTGGTCGATCGTAGAAACGAGCAAAAGTTGAGGATGTGCTGGTCCAACCAGCTGTTTTTCTAATAGTGTCCACACTTAGGCCACTGCTACGGGCGGCTGACGTAGCAGCATGTCGCGTACTATGTGCGGTGAACGTCTTCACGTCCACGCCGCATTCTGACAATGCCTGCTTAATCCATCTGCTGATGGATTGAGATGTGGCAACTTTGTGTGGTTTCCTATATGTTAATAAAAGGTTTCCCACATTCGTTGTCCTCATATTTTTTGTAACAAAAACATAATCTTTGAGAACTGAAGCAGGGCAAATATTTAAATTATTCTTGAAAAACGGTAAGAACAATACTGGCTGATCTCGTCCGGCAGCAGAAGTCTTAATAATATCTATTATGGCTATCTTAACCCCACTCGAATCGATTGAAATATTTTCTAATTTAATTAGTGAAAAGGTTTGTACTCTATGGGCTGTACAAAGTGCTAATAAGATTACCAATTTTTTGGTGATTTTTTCTAAATTTAATTCCAGGTTAGGGTACCAATTGGCCACATGATTAAGTACCAATTGTGGGTCCCAAGTAAAGGAATACTTTGGTTTATTAGGTTTCAGTTTATAAGCTCCTTTTAATAATCGTTTTACACAGTCATCAGTACCTACATTAAAGCTCAGAATCAAAGACAAAGCGGAGCGGTGACTATTGAGTGAGCCATACGAGCAGCCTTTGTTGAATTGTTCTGTTAGGAAGGACAGAACTGATGTTTTTGATCCACTAAAAAAGTCGATACCTCGTAATGAACAAAACTGCCACCACAGTTTTATTGTAGTATTGTACTGTTTGATGGTGTTCTCAGCAAGCGAAGCCATCATGAGATTTAATGAGTCGAGTGGGGTTCCACGACGTGTGAATGCCGTCCGCAAAGCCTCGCGACACCCAGGGTAAGCTTGGTGTGCAGAGGGTGATGCTCTCTGAAATGAGATTGGAGGAGGAATTTATTAGGGTTCAGGTAAAGTATGTCGGAATCAAGTAGGCTATGCAATAATGGGTACCATGGCTGCGAAGGCCAAAGGGGAAAAACCATAATTCCCGTGGCACCATCTTCAATTATTTTGCGTAGGCATTTTAAAATTAGAGAAAACGGCGGGAATGCGTAAAAATATTTTAACTGCCAATTTATAGTGAAGGCGTCTACAGCGTATGCGTCGGGTTCTTGTTTCCAAGAAACAAACAAGTCACATTTGGCATTGTCGCGAGAAGCAAAGAGATCAATATCGGGACAACCAAAGTGTCTGTTAATAATTTGGTAGGCATTATCTGATAACGTCCATTCTGTATCAGGGTTAATTTTTCTAGATTCTTCATCAGCAACGTTTTCCTTTGTGTTTACGTATGATGCGAACAACCAAATGTTGCGCTTCTCACACCATTGCCAAATACATCTTGTCAATTCGTTTAGGTGTGGGAACTGAATGCCACCTAAGCGATTTATGTAGCTAATTGCTGTGGTATTATCTACCCTTAACAGTATTGTACAGTTGGCGTCATTGACAGCAAAGCTTTTTAATCCTAGGAATACGGCCAAAAGTTCCAAGTAATTTATATGGTGTTGCATTTCCGTACTTTTCCATTTGCCATGGACTTTGGCATTATTACACACGGCCCCCCAACCCGTTCTAGAGGCATCGGAATATATTTCTTTTTTATAACTTTGATTTCTGATCGGGCACCTAGCTGTGAATATATGATTACGCCACCAATCGAGGTCATCTAGTACTATTTTAGAAATATTTATTTTGTGTTCGTAGTTATTATTATGTTGTTGTAATGCCAGAAATTTTTGGCGTTCTAGCAGTTTTGTGTAGAGAAAACCATATCGAATCGCTGGACATGCTGCTACCAAAACTCCTATTAATTGAGCAAACTCACGAATCGTACACTTTGGCAACCGTGAAAACTTTTTAAGCATCTGGTTAATGCGTTCACGTTTACCGATGGGTAACGCCAGAGACATATCATGTGTATTATACTCGAATCCTAAAAATTTACATTTTTGGGAGGGTGTCAGAGAACTTTTATCGTAATTAATCACGAAACCTAAACATTCTAAAAGCTGCACAGTTTCCCGTACATTAGTAATACATTCATCATAATCATTACCTATACATAATATATCGTCTAGGTATATAACTGATTTGTGGCCCTTTTTTCGTAGGTAAGCTACGACTTCTTTCATGATTTTTGTAAACACCCTTGGTGCCACAGACAGACCGTATGGCATGGCAGTAAACTGATATGTACACGAATGCTTAGAATTAGGGGCCTGAAAATTAAATCGTAGGTATTTTTGGTCGGATTTTAAAATAGGTATTAGTAAGTATGCCTCTTTTAGATCAATTGTTGCTAAGAACCCGCCATGGGGAATCAATTTAGCAGCTGTTCTATAATCTTCCATTTTAAAATGTGTACTACTGATGAATTTATTTAGTGATTTTAAGTTTAAAATAAACCGCTTGCCTCCGTTAGCTTTTTGAGCTAAAAATATTTTCGATATATATTGATCTTGAGAAGGGGTGCAGTTTGACACTGCCCCCAATTCTAGTAATTTATTAATGGCTACCTGCATATCTCGAGCTTCATTGTGAGAAAATTTTGAAACCGGCATTATAGGCTGAGTCACCCGAGCACAAAATGGAATTTTATAACCCTGTTCAATCCATGATAATACGACAGTGTTTTTAGTTATGTGGAACCAACAACTGAGGAAGAATTTAATTCTGCCTGCATGTACCTTATTTATTTTTGTTGCGACGCACGGGTTTTCACTGCATAAGAGCTCTTCGTCTGCGTTTGAGATTGCGTCGGATAGGACCGTCGTGACGTCACTGGTTGTCTCCTCTGACCTCCCCGCCCCCCCCTGTTCGACGAGTAGCGAGGAGGTCCTGACCAGTTTCCCTGGGGGACAGAATGCGTTGCTGGCGCTTGAGGAATATTAGTTTTCCGATTTACTATTGTTTTTCTTATTTGTGACCCTTGTTTCTCAATAGCCTTGCTAGCTTTAATTTTTTCAGACAATGAATTACCGTATAAGGTATCGTCACGTTCTGAATCTTGAATGACGTGAAGAAAATTCTTTTCAAGACTTGGAGTAATTAATTTTATCCTGTCTTTGGTTAAGCAGTAGTGCAAATCGGAAAATAAGCGACAACCGTCACTCAAGTGTTTTAAAGCAAGAGGCTTATTATCTGATTTAAGCAAAGTATCCATTGCTTTGTTTATTGCCGCGGTACCGTTTCCCAACTGTTGTTGAAAACTGACCAATTTTTTGTCGCGCCCTCTAACTACATCTGATACCGCGGCGGAGATCTCCGCGTTCAATTTTGGAGCTTGCAATAATTTGCAGTTTGAGGGTATAAGGTGTTCCTTTAAAAGTTTATCTTTATCCTCTTTATTTAACCCTTTCCTCAGTAAGGGGGTCCACAAACCTGCTAAATTTTCGTGGACATCTTCCCCGAAGTCCGGAGTACCAGACGTAGATGCGCCCAACGCGGATAGTAGCTCTGGGTCCAAACTGGCCTCTGAAGCTGTCTCCGCCGATGGAGCGACTACCTCCTCTACGAAGTCCGGTATATCTTGCGAGTGAGGGGTGGCCACTGCCTGGCCTTCCTCATATAGCAGAGTTGATGGACAATCCTGTGACCCATGAGGCGCAACGCCGCTCGTATCTATAATGCATAATATGGCAATTATTGAGCGGGTGAAACAGGTTTTGCGTTAGGGTTGTCTTGCGGACAATATATTGTAGTTAGTGTGCATACCTATTTAAGGTTACACCCATTTACTACGAAAGTTGTCGTGAAACACGACCCATAATTAGCTCGCAGCTAATTATGTTATCGGAATTGACTCGCAGTCAACCCGATATAGTTTTGTTAAAATAATAAATGTGCTTATTAACGCATGGCGCTCACTTGGGGACGCCTACGTTCGGCAGTGGATAAGCTGATTTATATTGTATATCAAAACACTTGTAACACTTAATGTAATGTTCAACTAACCTGCAAAGTTTTCGTCCTCGGATGAATCGAACGGTCGTCGTATTCGACGCCGATGCTTCTCCTTATTTTTTTCCTCCAATTTCTTTATCTTGTGCTTGTATCTTTCTAATTTTTCTTGTGCACTTCGTTTCGGCATATTTTAATAGGCGCGTGCGCTCGTTGCCTCGCACGAAAAAAGGAATGAGCTATTCCACAACGACAAGACGGAAGTGTGGGTATATAAAAAAAAAAAAAAAAAAAAACTCTAAAAATCGTGCGATGTTGCCTGTAGAATGAAGGGACTACTTGGTAAATAAATTATATCTGAAGAATGAAACGACGCATATATAATCTGGAGTTATGTATGTCGACTGTCCGTTTGTAATCCTTTTGGGTTTTTACTCCCCATAGGAATGCTTAGATAAGCCACCACTAAATGTAGAATGTTTTGAGGAAATGTCCTATTACTGAGCCTACTGGTCGAGGTATTTATGACTCGAGGTTATCAAACTTTATGTATCTGCTATTTTCGTGTATCTTTAAGCTTAAATTATAGTTTTATGAATGACATGTTTATTATATTTGCATTATGTAGATTATTCCAAATTTAATGTTAGTTTGTCAGCTTTCAGCTTTGTAGGAAGTTTTCGGTTATTTTTAACGCAGAAGATATCAAATGTAGAATTTAAATCATCTTCAACAACTTTAAACTTCACATAATTACTACTACTATTAGTTTTTAAATAGTATTGGGAAACTTTATAGAACTGACAGCTTCATCAACCGAATTTATACTGCATACTTCATCACTGAAGCCATCATGATGAATGTAATCAACATCATAAAAACCTCAAGCAACTCCACATTTGATTGATGCAATGCCATTTATAAAGCAATTCATTCGATTTACATAGACATCAATTATGAGAACAAGCGCATTAATCATAACATCGCGTAGACTAACGACGTGCAGCGATTTCCATTCAGCATCATTGTGGACGGCTAATTAATCGTATAATGCTAATGTCACTGCTGAGAATTCAGGGTGACCAATGTTGGGAAACATATTGTCTTGGTTGATCGATTACATTTGATGATTATTTTTTTTGAGACGCGTGTTGTGTGTTGTGCTGACTCCATAAAGATAGTGGCAGGTGGAACTTAAACTTCTGTTCAATAGAGAAAATTAGGATATGCCTTAAATTACAAAAGAAAATAAAAAAACACATCATCATTGTCAGCCCGTTGCAGTCCACTACCTATCGCAAGATACGCCACAGCGCCCGGTCTGCTGCTTTATGCATCCAGTTGCTGCCGGCCCTCTTGTGCAAAATTTAATAAGTTAAGCTTTATCCCAAATAAACATTTTCCACAAAGTCCCGGTTGTTTCTAAATAATGGTCAGAAAATAATTGCATAAAACGTCTGCGTGGTTACATCGACCTGATGTTTTTCCACACATAACTAGAGAGCAATGGAGCAAGATTATACAATAGACACGCTTTCTTATGACATAGATGCTATTGACTCGTTTGACTTACAAATGAAAAGTGTTTATCTTCTTTCACAAGAAGGATGCCTTCAGGTAGATGAAGACATTAATGATGCAAAATGACTTATAGGTGTATATTTGGAAGACGAATAGAGCGAAATTATAAAGCTATTATTTTCTTGATGGTCGATGATGGATGACAGTCTTTGGAATTTCCTATGACTACGTATCAAGAAATCTATTATTGTGGTTTAATAATATATTTCTTTAAACGAGATATTTAATTGCCGGTCATTTTTTATTTGGTCGGTTGAAAAATCTGCGAATATCCACGATGGCCGCTGTATTAGTGAAATACCGCCGGTGGCTTGTTTCGACAAGACGATTTCCGGAGTCGCCGGTGTATATCCAGTTTGTTATGCTGCGATAATTCTGGTTAAAGTAAAAGGACGCAGTTTGAATACTTATTTTGAGTGCATTTTACAAACCATCAGGTCTATTGATCGGGGAAGTCACATTGCGTGCGCAAAATCAAAGAATATTATTTCCTTAACTATATTATCATGTTACTGATGCTTCATTTATTTATTAAATATTTTTAAGTTAATATTTGAATTGATTGGCTAATGGATGATTTTTCCATTGTATATCCTGAATAAAATCACGTTATCCACCTTAATATTCAATTAGTCCGACAACTCAGGCTTCAAGGATGATTTTTAATCCCTAATAAAAATTCAACACATGACTCTCTTGTCAGGTATAAGTCGCGCACATTATTCCAAGTGTGTAGATTACGCATTATTACTCCTCATACATAATAAATTATAATTAACAATTTACGTGATTATAGGTGTTTTTGTCATTTGTGGTGAAGGTTTCAGGTGAATATGTAATTAATATGATAAATGTTTGAGTTTGTGAAGACTTTTAATTAGTCAAATTTGGCAGAAGTCGTTGGATAAAATTTAACACCTATATTATGTCCCGGAAGGATATAAGTAATAAGTGTTTCATTTCAAAAAAAGACTTCAATATAGTGGAAACCACAGTTTCACGAAATCTAGAAGTTTGTTGGAGAAATGTGGAAATAAATTCTGCGTTTTGAAACTAAATATTTAAGTGACTCCTTGCGTTCAACAGCATGTTATGCGATCGATTCTATTGCTTTCAAATTGTAGCATGGTTGCGGTTTTTTAGTTAGTATAAGACTCTACGAAATTTAAAAGAACAACAAAGATTAGCATCGCTTCGAATCTAGTGGGGTACTTATAAGTGATAGTAATATATTCAATTTTGATTGCCTGTTTAGACAACGATTATGATAACAATGAAAGTGATGCGTTTGTGTTAATGAATTGTAATGACTTTATAACAAGAAAATAAATAATGAAGCACGTTATACGACACGGATCGTTAATGTTGTACTTGAAAAGATTTTTTTTTTAATGCGTTGTTTAACTGCGTTGGTAATTTTGAAACTCTTGTGTACCGTGTACGTAGATTAATGTCTTTATCATATTAGATATAACACGTCCGCATTCTTGTGATGATTTCTTGTTAAGTATGGTTATATTTATTTGAGTTTCTTTCTTATTAATATTGAATTGAGTTAATATTCTTACGAAAATAAGTATTTATCGTTAATAAGTACTGAAAGTAAAAGTTCATATACTCACAAAAAACTCCAATTAAATTAACCAGTTAGAGACTTAAATAGACAAGTAATAAAAAACGGGTGACATAAATTCTTATAACACTGTTACATATATGTATGACATAACACATTCAAGTGACAGCATCATGTAAAAAATCTTATCGCACACCGAGGCAAATGAAGTCGCTACCAACTAGAATTGGGAGCAGAACATTCAAAATATGTCATCAGACGGCTTAAAATACTACTACTTACCCGAAACGTATCAACACCAAAGCATATTTTCATCTGAAGCTATGCGATCCCCATCTTCCCACTTTAGTGTCCCTCAGCCTTAAGATACAATCAAATCTAATTAAACTGAGATTTATAACGTTTGTATATTAAGGTTTGCCACCTGTCGTGTCTGGGGTCCAAACAGATCACGGCGATACCAACACAGTTAAAATATCTCCGCATACACTTTCAAAATTAAACTATAACACTAAAGAGGGAAGGTTCACATTTCCTCCCAGTATGTACGTGGACATCACAAATTAATCTAAAACTAACATTGAAAAATAAATCCTATCTGAGAATTATTAAAGTTCAATATGTCAGTTTCGGTGGTGATTTAAAAAGCACCTCAGGAGGTACAGACAGTGTGATTGTACCCGATGCTAAACAGCAAGGCATCATGTTTACTTGCGTTATCGCGGGTCCCATTAGTATCCTATTAGCTCTCATTTGCACTGTTGGGAACGACTTCTATCTCTTTCCGTCTTTTATCTTATTCCCGTATGGGTGGCCGGTTTGTTTTGAAATCACGAGGTGAAAGGTTGCTTTTCCTTATACAATGTATGCTAAAGCTTAGCACACAATGGCGTTTACGGGCCAATAAAATCAGTATTGTGTGATGCGGGCTTGGTATACAAGATGCATGGAACTGATGACATATTAGCACTTAGGTGCTTGACGCGGTTTTCTTAGGTTCGTATTGGTTTATTTTTCTAGTTGATGTGCAGGATGCTGTTTTATGAAATAAGTATGTTTTTTTTTATTTGCATTAACCATTTATTTATGAGAGTTTCTTATATCTACAAAAGGTGTAAAACATATTTCAACATCATTATCCTTACCTTCTCTAACTTTACATCCATATTCTCCATAGCATCATGTGTACCAAAATGTATTTCGTTCTGTACCAATGAATTATTTGCACCAACAAATGTAAACCACCGTTCCATATTTTCCCACCAGCATCACAAATACCATCAGGGCTGATAGCGTGGATCCGCAGGAACTAAATATGGATCGCAGATATAGCGAATGTAGCACGACGGTCAGTAAATGTATCGACCGGGTCAGGCAAGGACGTTTGCATTGCACGATTAGATAGTTTTGCAATTATCTGTGAATTTAATTCATATAATTTAATTCTCTGTGAAGTTAATTTATACCTTGTATCTTCACTACATCGTCTAATCTTGAAAGATTGTTTGTAAATACAATTGATTCCTTAAGAGTTCAGTGTTTCATTTCTGGCTCTCATTTCACCATTTATTTAATAAACATACAGAAAAATCGTAAATTGAGTTGCGAAAGAAAAGAAATGAAAATGATGCATTGTATAGATATCAAAAGTTTTCACAACATTTTAAACCATAACAATGGTTTCACCGTTAAGATAATTACACCGGATAAACAAAAAATAAGCGTGTGCTGAAGCTTAGCAGCTACAGTTTTCATTAAAAAGTAGTCTCATCCAACCTTGACAGGAAAGGTCAGACCGTGTAACTACCAATTAGCATTCGGACAAAGTGGACCCTGTAAAAAAAAACTAAAAACAACTTTCCACACGATTATCATAAATTTGTTTACAAACATGGAGTGTGGCGAGCACGTGCTGTCTGTTCTAAACGAATTAACACATAAGTAATGTTTGGATTCATGATTTCAAAAATGCGTAGGAATTCAACTTTTTTTTTGAGGGAAATGAACAAATATTTTGTGGTCATTCGTTTGAGATTAGTATATCGTTGATTCAATATTGTAGGATTTTTTTGTTAAATCTTCTTATAAAAGTATTGGTTTCATACCGATGCCCGCTAATTGGTAGGTCTTCATAGTCTTGATGGAATATTAACGGTCTATAATTCAATTTAATTTAATTAACGCAGGAGTTCCGAAATATTTTTGTATGCATCTGTTATCGATGTAAATATGGTTATATATTGAGTTATAGTAACGCCAAGGTGACTAAAATTTCTGTTATTTACATTTTACATTCTGTTTTTATCTTCGGCAATATGATAAGATTAAATAATTATTCAAAATGATGACTTTTTGGCTTAGAGTATTTATCCAATGGAGACGATATGACAATAATGTGCAAACATTCTTTCTGCCAATCCTGACGGGGGCGAGGTAGACACGGATAGCACACATTTAAAAAAAAACCACACGTGCAAAGCGGAATATAAGGTCGCTTTTAAACAATAACACGGCAAAAATCACAATTTCTGTGGAGCACCGCTCATTGTCAATATCGTAGAATGTAATGACAGCGATCGCAAGTCACATAGGTTTTAATAAAAATTTATGACCAGCTGCGCATTTATGCCCAATGAAGGGTTCGCTTGGTCATCCCATCTCCTTGTTAAATGCTCTAGGCTTGTTGGTCTCCGAACCATACTCAAAGTCACGGTTATAAACCGGTATACTGGTTATGAATTCACCATTACAGTATTTACGGCGATTAAATCAATTCTCTGCAATATATAAAAATATTGGATAATCTGCCTAAATTATTTTTTATACAAACTGCTGAGTAATGGAACGATAAAAGCTTAAGCTGAGGCCACCAAAGCTCTCGTGTTAGTTCAAATATTTGTTCTGTTGCGAGAACGGAACCCACTTTAACTGGTAACGGACTGCTATGCCGTGTGTTGTTTAGTATATATGTCGTTGAATTAGCTGTCTTCCGCGATGTCTACAGCAACGAAATTATCTTGCATCGGAAATATATTATTAAAATGGTGATCAAATATATGAAAAATATGGTCGTTATTATGGTACTTAAACCTACCACTCCAATGGTTTTGAGAAAAGCCGTTACGTCATCGATCCTGGTTTTCATATAGCAGCTATAGATGAACCAGTTTAGAACCTTATGAGAATGAGTATTATTTATGGAAAAGTGATAATGTTTGCTACTTTAATTCTTAACATTTACAATATTGAAAGTTTTACAAGCCATTGCGATCAATATTATTTTGGAATTTGTTTATATTCTTAAAAAATTAAGAGTAAACACATGCACAAAAAAATATATAAAGAAACCTCTCTTTCCAGATGACGCTAACGGAATGGATAAGGCTGCGTGACTACAAGGCCGGCCGGTCACGAACGATCCTGGGCAGGGAGTACCCGGCGTGGCTATGGGAGGCTTACCGGGTGATAGGCGTGTTCCTGTTCGGCTGTGCCTGCCAGCAGCTCACCACCGATGTGGCCAAGTACACTATAGGAAGGCTGAGACCGCACTTCTTTGATGTGAGTACTTCAATTAAGAAAATTCGTATTATGAACATGAAATGTATAGATAATAAGGCTTATGATCGTGTGAGATAATTCTACTGATAACTTAATATGTTGTAATATATTTTTGACAGTCTCCTTCGTGAGTGATAAAAGGCGGTGGTATTGATCGAGACATTTTTTTATGGATTATTAATTGTTCATTAGAAGCGTTGCTATTGTTCCGCACAACGCACGGCCTGGATTCTTGTGTCATTTGAGAACTGTGGGTTACTGTGGTTCAATACTAAGTATAAAAAATACATCCAAACACATAAGTGTTTGGTTTTATTTCAACTATGTATATTAAAAGGGATGTTATTTATTAAACTCAATAAAACTTGTTAAACTGTAGGTATTAATAAGGATCTTGACGATTGAGCGTAGGATGATCCACTGCTAGACTAGCCTAATATGAACATATTGCACGTGCTTTAATTAAAATCTGTGTTGGTTGATATGCCAAACAGACATAACATTCTAAGTTTAAAATTTTTGTTTTTTTTTTATTCATCTAATCATAAAGTACAAGGAACAATCTCGGTGAATTTCTCATGATTAGGTGGTACCGACCATAAGCCTTCACGTTACTTCAATGTAAGGGGATACACTAATAAAATTATCGGAATTGAAATTTAAAACGTTGGACGTCGATGTAATAACACAGGTAAAGGAAACAACACCTGTTCTGCCTATAAAAATGCAAATACGAAATGTAAATGTGTCGTGGAAGCATAAAGCCCACACACAATAACATTACGTACGCATCCCTTACATTCAAGCAAGAAAATGTTGACGTATGAGGTAATCAACTTGGGAGCATTCATAACGTCCTTAATGTCAGCCAGGTTTGACGACATTATTCTTACAATGCTTACAGTCATGGTTACCTTGCTTTTTAACAAAGAGGATTTTTAATTAGCCATCGTTACAAACAACAAAATCTTTATTGTTATAGTCTGTTTTAACATAATATCCTATTCATGAAAATCCTCCTAGCCAGTTTCGGCCACGGCGGCCAATCTCAACGGAGATCAGCCTGGTACGCAGGAGATATTATAGTGCACAAGTGTGTGCGCAATACACAGGTGCACTCGCTATTCCTTCACTCTCATAGTCCGGTGAGACGGCAATCCGACATGACCGGAGAGAGATCAGGCGCAGGACCAACGGCTTTACGTGCTTTCCGAGGCACGGGGGTATCACACCGCCAACTTCCTGACTCCGAGCTGCGACTGAGTAAATTTTAAGATGAAAATACCCAGTCACAATTTTTTTGGCTCGACCCGGGATTCGAACCCAGGACCTCAGCGCGCAAATCGTACTCGTAATGCGTACGCAATACCACTACGCCACCGAGGCAGTCAAGTCATCCTATTCATATGCAAAGTTAATCAATTAAGACTTTTTTTTTTTTTTTTTCGCGGGTAAAAACGCGTTATCGCTACCACCACTGGGGGGTGAGTGGATCGGTTATGTTGGTTTCACACAGTCTTACAGCCCAATGTCGACACTCGGGAGTATAGCATCATCCGAGCGATTATTGGACCGAGTCCCTAACACTATGTACCCCCTTCACTGGCATACCAACCAAAACCCGCGGTGGCCTTCTTCGGCGCATACGAGACGGCCCCGGGGTATCTTGTTGCACTAAGATAGCTGCACGGGACCGTCCCTGCGCGATGCCGTTGCGGCCCTTCTCTATACAAAGGGGGCTAAGATGCCCCCACACTCTAAAGGACGCCTTTGGCGTCTACGACCACGGGAGACCGACCACCCGCATTGTCGTCCACCTCGGAGTCGCTGAAATTGGACTGAGCAGCCCCCCGCTGCTCGCCCCACGACTCTCTTGAAGCCCCATTTAGTCGCCTCTTACGACAGGCAGAGGATACCGTGGCGGAACTCTCTAAATGCCCCCAAACCACTGGGCACGAGGCACCGGTCAGTCGTCCACCCGGCGCCTCCTACGTCTCCTCTGGCTGCGGGCGGGATCTTTCTGCTCCCGATCCCGCCCGGCGCTCTACTTCCGCGAGATGACGTACTCGCAGAAGGAGGCTATTGCCGCCAAGACCTCCAGCCGCCAACCATGGCAGATACCACGGCCGGCAGCGAGAGATCTTCGCCGACGACTGCTCTAAGAGCGCTGCGTTGTAGATCCCAGGCTGGGCAATCCTCGAGAGTGTGTTGGACCGTGTCTTCGCGGCCGTTGCCACAGTGGTGGCACACGGCGGACTCTTCTTTTCCGATCTGACACAGGAACGAACCGAAACACCCGTGGCGCAGTACCTGTGTCAGACGGAATGTCGGCGCACCGTGGCGCCTGTCAAGTCAGCTTAAGAAGACTCGCAAGACGTCGCACTGCCGCGACGGTCCTTAAGCCTGCATTCGGGCTCTCCAGCCTGGTATGCCACTCCTCCACGGCGGCGCTGCGGATAGAGGCCAATTGGGCCTTAACCTCCCTCGGGGCCAGTCTCTGCCCGAGACGTGATGCCTCCTCACGCCAGAAGAATACTGACGAGAGGTATTTGGCATCCAATTCCCATGGCAGAGTACCGGCCAAGACGCAGGCCGCCTCGAATCAATTAAGACTTGACATTTCAATTTTGCTTATGTAGGTGCTTATTGAGTAAAATGTTTGTTTTTCTTTTTATCAAAGACTTATCAAAGCTTTTCCTTCTTAAAAGCAGCGATAATATTATAGTCATAAGCATATTTCATTGATACTATTGAATAATAGTGATAGATATTGGGCTGGTTATTATTGACTTATTTGCTTTGAATTAATTGAAATTCTACCGTCTTTGTCAACTTACTACCCACACTGCTTAGCTATATAGTATAATGTTAATACAAAATTTAGTGTGCATGTTTTCACACAAAACGTTTAAATTATAGTGTCATTTAAATTTGTTGTAAGATAAATAAATTGTAGGCACAGTGCGATTAAAAATGGCCGGTAACATTTAACGATAAAGACGTCTCGCGCAATCAAATTCTAGGAAAAAAATATCTTCCATGTGAAAGGTCGTATGCAATGGTACGTAAAAATAGATTGTTACTTTATTGACTACATCATTTAATTGAATTTGCATTAAATACCCAATTGCTAACTTAACAGCGGTCATTTTCAAGAGATACATTCTCGCGAATCAGCCTGCAATGTGTATAGGATTTTTTTCATCATCCCTAATTTTCTAGACCATATTAATATTACATTTCTAATATGTTTTATATTTTTGAATCTTAGATGATTTGCAAAATTATGCCATCTGATCATGTTAGCTTTCCTACTTATTCCTGACATTGGCGTCGGCAAAGAAAATTGTTGATAACTCAACCATAGCTCATTCTATTACTATGTTGGATTTTATTTTTATTTATTTATTTTTATTTACATCAGACTGTTCACGTACATATCATCATATTATTACATACTAGCTTTTGTCCGCGGCTCCGCCCGCATTAAAAAGTTTTTCCGGGATAAAAGTCCCGGTTTATATTTCCCCGGCATAAAAAGTAGCCTATGTGTTAATCCAGGACATGATCTACCCGTGTGCCAAATTTCATCGAAATCCGTTCAGTAGTTTTTGCATGAAAGAGGAACAAACATCCAAACATCCATACATTCTTACAAACTTTCGCCTTTATAATATTAGTAGGATTATATTTTTTAGTAAGTTCATAAAACTATGTTAGTAACATTAACTGAAAGAGAAAGTACTTATAAAAGACAATCCTACATCAAGCCATGATGGTTTTTGCATGCAAAGCTAACCAGTGACTCATCAGCAGGGAGTCCCATTTATCTACCCACACGTTAACGATGGTGTTACTGGATTTACTGAATCCCAAATGTCTCTGGTCGCAAGTAAAACTGGTTCTAAATTATTACAAAGATGAGTCACCATCAAGCCGTTCCCCATCAGTACCGTCAGGCAGGGAATACCTTATCATACCAGTCTGTTTTAAAACAACGGCTGAGATGAACATCTGTACATTATGCCATCAAAATAATAAAGATACACTCGATATCAGAACACTTACTGCTGCTGAGAAACAGACTTTCAAATATGGTATCGAAACCATTACGAACATTTATTGACGCTGCGAAATTTATTTGTGGAAAACATTAGCGGGTAATGTTAATAGTAGAATATAGTGCGCCACAAGAATCTAGCATACTATAAGGATTTTTATGTCAAATCTTAATAATATTATAGAAAGCCTTTGAAAATGTTTAAATATTTGTTTGATGTTGGAAGATGAAACATGTTTAAAGTAAACGCAAAAGTTCTTGATGGATTTGAATGATGAATTGCAGCCCGAAAAACTGCACACTGCAGCTATTCAAGGAAAAATCTATCACGCGGATGGGACCGTAATTAATACCATTTTTTTTTATTCCCTGCATTTACAATAAAGTGTATATTATGTTTAGAGAACTATAAACATAGTTCTCATTGTCTATCTGACCTGATATCAAAATACAGTTCAGTAACTAAAGTGTATGAAGACGAAAATAGTATCGGCCGTCGAAGACAAAACGTCTGCGTCTCCACATGATGTATCGTGCTAGATATTTTCGTAGAATGTTTTATAAATGATGTAGGTTTTTGTTGTAAACGATCGTTAAATTAGCCCTACTGAACTTTACGACGACTGCGGTGACATTTTATGGATGTGAGCTAACAGCGTGGCTTTACTTATTTATAATGTTTTAGGTAATGCACGACCTGGAGGATAAATTAATCTTGAATGGCAAAACATTATAAATGAAATTTATTCGTTTTGTTACAAGTAGGAAACATGATTAATTTAAGATTATATTGATATATGATTTAAGATTATGCGGATCATTGTTGAATGTTATCAACATTGAGTAGAAAAAAAAGCAGTTAAAAAACTTCGCGTTGTGAAATATTGTGAAATTGTGTACTTTCGATCGGTAAGCTCTTAATAAGTTGGCTCCTGTAAGACGACTTTTGGAATTCCCTGCTGCAGCATTTTTTTTCTACAGTTCATCTTTAATGTTGTAGCGCTGTTTTCCTTGTGTTCTCCACAATCACTAGAGATCTTAAGGATAAATATATTCAGAATTTACCAGGTTATTGTTAGACTTTTATTTGAGTACCTGCGAAAGTTGCTGTTCAAAAACCCATAATATTGACCCCAAAATACCCAAACTCTGCGTTCTCTGTTCCCAAAAACATCGAAAACACAAGATTCATTTAAAATTTCATCTCGATCAAATAAAGTCGAAAAATACCAATGTAACACTATTACGAAATTGTGAAAAGAAAATAAGATAAACTAAAATGTTACACGAAAAAAGCTAACTCCTAACACATTAGTGACATATACGAAAATAACTATGGATCGGAAGATGGAGATCGGAAAGATCGTATGTAATTCAATATAAGCACTTTAAATAGTTTTATATGTGACACAAGTATTTTAGTTGATAGAAATGGATTTTAAGATGGTGATAAGTTTATTCGGGTTGATTTCGGGTTCAATTTAGATGTAAGGAAATGTGACAAGAGATTGATTAAAACGTGGAGAGTAAAGGAATTTTCTGTTTCAATTTATGTGTAAGGATATGTGTGTGTGAATGCGTCAAAAGATTGATTCAGTCGTGGAAACATAAGGAATTAATTGACAGCAGAGCGAACGTTTTTATTCTGTGTTTACCGAAAAATCTGAATGGATTGAGACAAACTTTTTAAATTTAAGAGAGATTAAGTAAGAACAAAAGCAATAAACCCTTTTTCTATCTACCTATTTAGCTTTGACTTGAAAATAGATTTATTGATGCACAAAATCAATGAGTCGTTGTTGCTTGTTAGTAAAGCGATTATAAATTGCAGTTACTTTATTTCCCATACGTGCCATTTTGCTATAATGCTCCCTATTCGACCTTACAGTACTAATGGATGTAGACACAGAACTAACCTGACATTTGCTTAATAGAAACCAAAGGAAGGGCGTGTTAGCTCATTCGAACCTTCAACTAACTTCCATAATATGTTACGATCTAATGAAAAACATGCTTTATTGACATTGAAAGTGAATAAATGAATTTGCTTTGTAGCTTATATAATAAAGATTATGATAGAAATAGCGATAAAAAGATAAAAGATGTACTATGTATTACGTAATACACTTTGATCTTAAATTAATCTTTATGCGAACTTTTTGACACAATCATAAATAGCTAGCATCCAAATATTTACTATATGAAAGTAACTACAAAATATGTGTTATAAGCACATACGTCAATATTTTTAAGACTTGTATTCAAAATCAAAGTTAGATCGGTTTCTTGCCTCCTCAAGCCCCGCGACGGACACCGGTGTCCATAATATATATAGGGTTTTCCCATACATGTATATATATAAGCGGGGCTTGAAGGGTTAAAATTACAATGAAATTTACGTATTTAGTCGGTGTTTTTAAAATATTGGCTCCAAGATTCTTCATCAAATCGTGACCATGTGCTGTAATATTAACATTTGCTGAACTTTGTACCGCTTTGACCAATTGAATTGACCGTTTATCTAATTGCAACTACTTATGCTATTGTAGTTTCACATTGCACATTACTGCTAGGAATTAGATCATATTTTGCTGGTTCTGTTTTTAGATTTTTGTTGACCTAAATTAGTTTTAGCAAATAGATCTAGTGATGTCCGTGAGACTCTGAGAAGAACTCATAACATAAACTTTACGGACATCGGCATCTTCCAAAGTATTCTTCTCAAAGCCTCATTCTGATGCAGCTGCTCTTCTAATCTGTATACAATGTTGTAAATGGTGAGGAACTTATTTATATTATGTATTTCATATTTGTATTATGGGGCTGACATAGTTTCCTAAAGCTGTGATTCCGCAGGACGTGGCAGACAGCACACTTGCAACGGTAGACGGCATGTGCCGCGACGGCAGACGGCGCTACTATGCAATATTAAATTGTATGAGACCGATTTCGCAGACGACGGCAAATGACGTCCGGCAGGACGTCACTTGCCGCGCGTCATTTGCCGTCGTGTGCGGAATCGGTCTCATACAATTTAATAGTGCACAGTAGTGCCGTCTGCCGTCGCGGCATATGATGTTGCCGTCCGCCGTTGCCGTCTGCCGGCTGCCACGTTCTGCGGAATCCCAGCTTAAGCCTCCAAATAAATAAGCAAAACAAATTACTTAACTTTTGTATTTACGTTTTAGTGCTGTTTTAGTTTTTAATTAAATAAAAAATAAAATAAAATAAATAAGCAAAACAAATTACTTAACTTTTGTATTTACGTTTTAGTGCTGTTTTAGTTTTTTAATCGTACTTTAATCAAATTATGCCACCAGAGAATTTTTATGTAATGATTTAAGCATGCTTATTTTCTATTTTGCTCCTACTATTTCCATTTTGTGTTTACCTTATGAATCGAAATTGTTGTTTCTTAACGGCCTTGTTATTAATGTTTCTTAGCAATTATCATTATTAATATGTTAATTTATATGGAAATCTGTATAAAATCTTCCAGAAGCATCGAGCTATATATTTTCGTTGTTATTCTCAGTAGGAATAAGCAATAGTCGTTAACGATGTGATCGTTTTGGCTGTTTGTTGCCTGTATGCAAATCTTCATTCTATATTTACACGCCCTATGTTGGTTTTAAGCGACGTATTTAGTGTCTGGGTGGCTCTTCTTAGCCGTCAATGTAAATTCGGCGACACACGGTCGTATAATACGCCGGCGCCCGTCGAATATCATTAATAAAAAATCAATCATACAAATTACAATTCGTCAATGCCTCATGCAACGCCATTTGAATGTATATAGGCTAATTAAAATATTATGTGTTTTTATTTTTATTGCAAGAGATTTATTGCAAGTGTCCGACATTGACCGTTCTAGAATTTTAAGTGTCGTTTAAAGCACTGCAGTGCAAATTAGAAACAATTGAGGCATATGTTTTTGGAATTTTTATTTTATATTAAAATATCTTAGTACGTCCTCCGTGTGTGGTTTTTTTTTTAAATAATATCATTGTGTTTTCAAATGTAAATGTGCAGATAATGATTTATAAGTCTTTTACATATGGATTGCGACTGTTTTTAGGACAAACATGGACCCAAAACAAAAACATAACTATACAGAAAACGATTAATTCAGCTTTTTAACCCAGTTTCTAACTTGCTATGGTTCTGGTTTAAACTTTTTATTAAAAATCGCCCTAATATCTGGGGACTGAGATATAACGACCTGTCTGGACGACTGACAAATCCCACAACTGCGGCAAAAAAACGCCATAATCAGCGTTCATGCAATACCCGTGTGTTGCCATGTTTAAGTAGGTGCAGCCGGTATAAATAATGCAAGCCGATACGGTCCGCCGCCCACGCTCTCGTAATTTTGACTTATTGGATGAACGGTGTCGACGTGAGGATCGTTTCGCCCTCCTTTTATTTGTGTGCACTTGCCGAATTTCCGTTTTCTTTTGATTATTTGACGGAAATGAGTGGCTCGGATTTCGTATTTCGAATTGAAAACATAACGGCTTGTATTTGTTTTAATTTATTAAAAAAATAATGTTTCTTTTCACGTTTGATCTAATTTATGTATTTCTATTGTAGTTATACTACATAGGTACACCTACATGATGTAATCTTTGGGGCTTAAGGACATATGTTTAATTTATATTGAAAATATTGTATAGTGAACCTTAAATAAGATAGTAGGTCCTACTGTTTCAATGTTTTTGATGCAACATTCTTAAATCATTCCAAAATAAATAATAATTCTGAATGTAAACGTAAAAACTTTAAATGGTTTCTATAGCAATTCATACGGCTCAATCCAAATATCATTTTCAACAAGCCATTTAACAATACTAAACACACATTCAGTCCGTGGTATTGTGAGGGGTAAACAGGGGTGTGTTCAAACCGTTCCACGCTTGACCGGCCGAGCGGCGCGTCGGCGCAAAAACTAACGTCGGAATGGGCTGTAAATAGCACACGTTTGTCGTTCTGTAATGGTTCTGAATTATGAGTGTTAGAAGTATTAGTGTTAGAATCGTGATTAAGTTAACTATAAGTCGCTCGTGTCTACAAAAAGTATAAAAACTAGAACTCTTTTGTATAGATGTTGTAAATGAAAATGATTTATAAGTATTTTTAATATAGGGCTCGCATAGTCTCCTAAGAGACTCAAAGCTTCTAAATAAATATAAAAAAATATTTGATAAATTAACTAAGAGCAAAAACTTGTACCTCTGTTTGCACAGTTAAGGCCTTAATTTTTTACTTAATCCAGCAGCGCTGAAAATATTAGATGAAACAGACCTATAATATTTAGTACTATCCTCTAACAATACAAAATACTCTCCCGTAATGCTTTGCAAGGGTTGAAATTGTGTGAACAAAACGATAACCGATTCAAAGACGCGGCGCCGCGCCATCGCAAAAAGTGATGTCGGAATGGACTTAAATAGCACGCGTTTGTCATACTTGAAGCTGTGGCACAGAATACTGAATAATTACTACGTAGTTATAAAGTTGTTTAAAAATGATGAAGTTTTAAGAATGAGTTTTAACATTTTAAAGATATTTGCATCTTGAGTTAATGTTATTCGTTGGATAAAATGCAATACGTACATATTAAAATGACAGTTGTATGAATAAAGCTGTTCAAGTGTCTCAGTTTTATATTTTTACGCGATCCGGATTTTAGTTAAAGAATATAAGTGTTTATTTATTAGACGTACAAAGTTTATTAATTAACAGCTAATACAAGACTGATTTAATTACATAAAACATTTATCTATACTAATATTATCAAGCTGAAGAGTCTGTTTGTTTGAACGCGCTAATCTCAAGAACTACTGAACCGATTTTGAAAATTCTTTCAATAATAGGAAGCTACTTTACTCCTGAGTGCTATAGGCTTTTTATCCCGGGAAAATATTTTTATCCCTGAAAAACTTTTTCACGCGTGCGGAGCCGTGAGCACTACTAGTTGATCAATAATTATGAAAATGACACAGGTTCTTATGTAGGCTGCAACGTCGGCAGAAAGGGGTTGCTATACGGTGGTAACTCACGTTATAATTTATTTGTTTGATAACTTTTGTCTGACAATTGAAAAATCAGCCCTAATATTCATGCTATGAACTTCTATTTATTGCATATTAAATTCTGCTAAAAAGCTTTCGGGTATAAACGGCCCACTGTGTATTTTTAGCAAAAAAAATACCTTGCATCTTACCTTAATAATACAGGGCTGGTATTATTATACATAGAGAATTGGCAAAAAAATTGGCCTCCTGGCAACTGATATTGATTAGCTTCTGTATTCACCTGTGTGACCATAGCACTTAGTACATTACATTGTATATAGATATTTTTATATTATACATCAATTGTGCTTGTCTTAATATAAGCTTCGACGGGGTTGACATGTCCATATGGATAAAAACACCGAAAAAAAAATTAGATTAAAAAAAATGATTTTAAAATAGAAATAAGTATCACAATAATAAATTGATAGTAAGTGATCACAGCGGCTATAAACCCCTATACTGATATTATAAATGCGAAATAAACTTTTTCTATCTGTTATGATTTCATGGGTAAACTACTGAAGCTTGGTGTGCTCAACAGATCGAAGCGATAATTCACGTCGGGCCATCGTCTGCAACTTTATAAGGCGCAGGTTCGGCCCCACGTGGAATAATGTTCCCATCTTTGGGCAAGGGCTCCCCAGTATCAGCTTCTCCCTCTTGACCATATTCAACGTCGGGCAGTTCGTATCGTTGACGACGGTATTCTTTCCGATTGGCTTGATCCTTTGGCTTTGCGTAGAGATGTAGCATCGCTCTGCATTCTCTATCACATTTACCACGGGGAGTGCTCTGAAGAATTGTTCGGACTTATCCCTGCTGCTGAGTTCCATCACCGTACAACGCGGCAGAACTCAAAACTCCATCCACATCACCTCGGAGGTTGGCAATCCACCACTGTACGTTTCAGCCAATATTTTTTTACCACGTACTACTAAACTATGGAACCAATTGCCGCCAGCAGCATTTCCGGACAGACACGACCTGGCGACCTTAAAAAAAAGAGCGTACTCCCACGTAAAAGGCCGGCAACGCATCTCTGTACCCCCTGGTATTGCAGATGTTCATAGGCGGCGGTGATCACTTACCATCAGGTGAACCGTAGGCTCGTTTGCCCGCTATATCATAAAAAAAACTTAACCGATTTTGATGAAAATTGACATAAAGTAAGCTTGAAACCCAAAAAGCAATATAGGATACCTTTACTATCTCCACGCAAGCGAAGTCGCGAACAAAAGTCTAAACCCGAATAATTTCCGATGAAAACGCCGGCGTACGACGCACCCTCAAACAAAATATTGTTTACTCTCCCTAAAGTCATCCATGCATTATCGCACGATATTGAATTTTAATCGTAAAACGTGATAAAAAATGTTGACGTGCCATGCCGCTGTTATTAAATTCCTCACTCGATATAATTTCTAATGTTGTGTCACGTAGGAACCCTCCATAATGAATAGATGCCATATGGGGTCTACAGTGAACCACTTTAAATGTGTCAGTTGAGTGAGAAATAAGGTATTTATGGAAGTTTCTAGTAAGCGTGATTCAGCGTGAAGCATCTCTTTAAGATGTAGTATCTTTAGATTGTGTATTAGCCTCAAATGTTGTGACATTTCGAAAGGATTGATTTCACCGCTTGGCGATAAACTCTGTTAACATAAACGTACAGTCCAAAGCTCCTTAAAATAAGATTAAAAAAAAAATGTACAGTCACCAGCATAAGTATCTGTACAAATTCAAAATTTCAAATTGCCAACATACTTTTGTGTTCTTCGTAATCTTTTTTTTTTGTTCACAAAAATAAAATAAACGAGATTTGCTTTACTTCATACGAAGACCATTTTTTTTCAGTTTAACTTAACCCGTATATAGGCGATTTGAAACTTTTGATTTTGTAGGTATATTTATGCTGCTAACTTTATAAGCCGACCAAATACAAAGTCACTCTCTAATCTATGCTCCCAAATAAATGGTAATACAGTGAGTGTCTACATTTAACATTAGCTGCTTAATACGATCGTGAAATAAAATTTACTGGAAAGTTCTGTGAAACGGAGCCTTAATATAACACTTTCAAATATTCGATATAATTCAATGTTATTGTTTTTTTATACTAGTTTTCAATTGTAGCTTTGACCGCTAGAGTAATTTCACGAATTATGTCACCAAATGAAATTAAAGTACCTCCTACAAATAAACTTACAAACTTTAACTCTATCTAAAATCTAGAATTCTGAATAAACTTCAACATCAATAGCTTTAATCATCTTCTAAATCTTCAGACATTCGCAACTAAAATTACCTAAAATGACACCGTGACATAAGTTTATTTAAAGCATATCATAATATTCACAACAGCCATTGTGTGCCTGTCGTCCCGTCCACTCGAGATCATTTCGGGAGCACGTCAGCGTGACAGAAGCACTTTGGAGCGATGTTACGTGACATGCGGCTTTTAAAAATCTGTTGTGTCATTCAACCGCGGTGTTGGTACGAGAATGATTTGCGAGATGATTTTAATGTTAATTGTTTGTTGATTGATTGGATACTTTGTTTTTGTCGGTTTTTACTTTTCTTTTATGTAGATAGATCGAGCATTTTAGATTTATTATTTAGACATATAGGTTAAATCTAATATAGTATCGACTTTGATCTCAAGATCGTTCCATAAAATATTTGTAAAGTTATGTGATGGCGTAATTTAGAAAAAAAGACACAAGCTAATATAATATTATGTATATTAAATTTACTCACATCATCTGTAATATAATCTCGGCATATTGTATGTATATACATTGTCAAAAACGTGTAACTTCGGCTCCATGACGGCGGCAGACGGCAACGGCAGACAGCAACAGCATTTGCCGCGACGGCAAACGGCACTACTATGCAGTATTAAATTGTATGAGACCGAATCCGCACACGACGGCAAATGACGCCCTGCAGGACGTCATTGCCGTCTGCCGCGTCCTGCGGAATCACAGCTTTACTAAGAAGAACGTGACAGACTAGTCGCCCTAGATGACAGGTTCAGTTCTCGCGTCAATTGTTAGAATGTAAATATTTGGGTTTCGAGTCCTTGGTATTGCGATGTAGAACTTGTGTTTGTATTTGATGTTACGCTTCTAGCACGGTTATTTATGTCCTTACGTGGTCGTTTTCTTTTTGTGATTAAATTGCGTTTTTTTTTTCTATTTTGCACTAGGCCAGCGTGGTGGACTAGGGCGTAACCCCTCTCAGTAGTAGAGGAGGCCCGTTCTCAGCAGTGGGCAGTATAATATAATATAGGGCTGATTGCATTGGCAAAAGTGGACGATAGCCTAGTTGGGAATGGAACGGTCTGCCGAAACAAAGTCCGGAGGTTCAAAACCAAACCTCTGACTTTTCTAAGTTACTTGTGTATTGTTTATCCTTGTAATAAACCAATCAAAATAATCCATTTGTAAGCATGTAGTAAAAAAAAACTTCGTTTTAATTGGTCCATTTTCCACGATGGATCGAAAAAAGCGATTGGGATCGTTTGTTGAAAACGGCGGTTAGTCATCTTAAAAAGCTCGCTCTCGTGATCTACAAATTACTCTCATTAAGTACTTAAATCCTCCGCAAATCGAATATTCGTTTACTCAATTTCTCGAGTGAATTTTAAAACAGTTGTGTCACTCGGAAGCACTTTAAAGTGCGTAAGTGACAGCCGGAGTTTTTTATTCGGTCGGTGAAGTGATTTACGAATTGTTCCTTGTATTTATGTTTATGAAATTTAATTTTGCGATTTAAACAAAAGATAATGAGATGAAATGAAATACTTACGCAAAAGAAGTTATTGTTCAATTTTGTTTTTTGTAAACAAAAATAAAAGAAAATAAAAGACTGGCGTATAGGCCAGTAAAGGTTAAATGGTTTCCATTGTGCATAAATATATACAATATCAGAGGATTCAACGATGTGGTGCAGGACGCAAAGGTAAGAACAATAATTTATAAGATGAGGGAAAAACTGTGCTTTCGGAAATTTCAACAATCTTCATCGGGATCCACATAGTGCCTGTGACTCACACACTTGATATCCTGCATGTCCCTTATAAGTTTAGACATTGTGTGCATCAGCCCCTTCAACCGACATCAGAATTACGTCGGCCATCCTCATTTAAAACTGACCGATTCCGAAACACACCAATCCAACGGAATTATCACTATATTGTGTACTAGGACTAACTAGTCCCTTCCATTTCCAGGATATATTCGCAATGTTAAATTGAATTATGCTTACAACAATGAGTGCATTTAACTCTACTATAAATCAGGCGTCGCTTTACATGTAAGTCGCGTTTAATTTCGTACATTTGTTCTCGGTCTAAGTTTAGCCTCCGTCTCTTAATTAAAGGTATTTACCTCGTCGAGACCATAAAAACTCGTCTTGTTATGTCGCGTCCTGAGTCCTGACTTGACAAATGATGTACTCACCCGCAAGTATGACTACGCGCCAGTTTTAATTAATTTATAAAGTATTTTTGGATGTTTCTTAGATGTTATTCAGTTTAGTTTTGTTTTGATACACTTGTTTGAGTAGGTATTTTATATAATTACTAGATGTTTCTCGCGGCTTTGCCTGTGTGCAAACCTTTCCTGCTACAAAAGACCCTAACTAGCGACATCTACTTAAAGAATCAGATTATAAAAAAAATATTCTTTCCCGTTGGAGCAAATGACCAGAATAAAAAGTACCCTATAAGATAATCCAGGATATGATTTACCCGTGAGCCAAATTTTATCCAAATCCGTTCAGTAGTTTCTGCGTCTAACAAACATCCAAGTATTTTCACAAACTTTTTCATTTATAATATTAGTAAGATAATATATAGGTTTTATTTGCTTCTAATTTGACAAAAGAAAAACTCCAACTCAATGATGAATCTTATAACGTTAATACGATCTGACGATGGACTATTGGTGGAGCTGGACAAAATGTAACTGCACTAATATCGCCTCTGCCTATCCTTTTAGGGATTAAAGGCGTGACTATGCATAGATATTTAATTTTCAACATCGCGCGTCTTTATGCGGATTACCGAGTATTTAGTCATGATTTATAAATGATCATTATTTACTGGACGATGTGTTAGTACAGACTGGTGGCAGATTTATTTCATCTAAATCTCCTCTGCTTAGTGATCGCATGTATGAGTCCTAATAAATGTGTGTAACAATAGATTAATTATGCCGTTCGCAATTTAAATATGGATTTTAGTTATGCACAGGTGTACGAATCTTATCGTAAGATTTATAAACCGTTTTAATCAGTTATCAGTATGAACTCAAACAAGTCAATTCGCACGAAAACGCATTCGATATCCGATTAGCCTAACTTTACGAAATAATTCTCTATCGGACTTATATGTTTTTTTTTATGGCACTGAATGACGAGACGAGCATGCCGTTCGCCTGATGGTAAGCTATACGACCGCCCATAAACAGTAGCAACACCATCCAGCACCTTGAGTGACAAAGTACTGTGTGGCGTTCCACTGCGCTCGTCGTCCTGAGGTATAAGATGTTAACTCTCATTATGTCTAGTTACACTGGCTACAATGTCCTTCAAACCGAAACTCAACAGTGCATGCACACTGCTGCTTGGCGGTAGAAGTAGACATTGCGGTGGTACCCACTCAGACGGACTCTTACAAATGAGGGACCTGCCACCAGTAAATGCATTTGTAGCATTAATACCAGCCCTATATTATATACTGCCCACTGCTGAGCATGGGCCTCCTCTACTACTGAGAGGGTTTAGGAATTAGTCCACCACGCTACTCTAGTGCGGGTTGGCCGAGTTCACATGCCTTCGAAAATTATTTATGTAACATTAATATGTACATGTACTATTTATTACATTTACTATCTATTATAACCACTATATTAATGCCTGTTTTAATCCACCGCTTCCAAAAGTAATAGGCTTGGGAGCCATGGACTGAAGGACATTCTACGTAATTTAATTACCCCATATTGCGACGTTGTGTCTGTTTTACAAAGTTCATCGATCAACATATTAATACAGAAAGAAGTCAAAGGAGTTTTGAGTATTATATAACTTTCCAGGAACATAATAATTGGTGGTGTGACTTTTTGTTTGATTATGTTATAGTTTGATAAGTAGCACTTGGACCAGGTGAAATAGTCGCTGAACAAACATACATACATACATAAACTCACGCCTTTCTCCCATTGGCGTAGGCAGAAACTATGGAGCACTAAGTGCTATTATCCAAGCATACCTCTTTCGCATCATCAGTCTCTTCATATTATTTACTAGCTTTTGCCCGCGGCTCCGCCCGCATTAAAAAGTTTTCCGGGGTAAAAGTCCCGGTTTATATTTTCCCGGGATAAAAAGTAGCCTATGTGTTAATCCAGGACATGATCTAACCGTGTGCCAAATTTCATCGAAATCCGTTCAGTAGTTTTTGCGTAAAAGAGGAACAAACATCCTTACATCCATACATCCAAACATCTAAACATCCATACATTCTTACAAACTTTCGCCTTTATAATATTAGTAGGATTAGTAGGACAAATAGCCTGATTTTAATATAGTCACAAAATCCAAAGAGACAAAAGCTTAATGATCATAAACTTACAGTCCAAATAGTAGAAGATTAAAGTAGTAGACCAATCAAAAGAAGATATCAGCAATTAAAATCCTAAATATACTCCATTCTGTTTGTTCAATTTTCGCGACCAAACGGCTGACAAGGATTAATTTCTGTATCCTTTATTTCCTTATTGAAACCGACTGTATGCCATCTTAAAAAATAAATAAACAGTACATTTTTAGAGAGCCATTCACGAATTACTTTAGATAATTACTTCAGTTAGGAATTTTAAAGTGAAGGCGAATAATGATAATAATGGAACGTACTAGAGTTTATCATCGTCACCTTGACTCCTCAATCGTCAGTTATCAGGGCTGCTAAAGTAATAACAAACGCACGCCAACCGTGTCAAAACACTGACATGTATGATTGTTAGGGTTGGTACTTCGAGGCTTTTTTATTTAATTTTTATCGTTAGGGTTGTAACGTCACAATCATCATATCTGCTTTGTATTATATACTGCCCACTGCTGAGCACGGGCCTCCCATACTACTGTAAGGGTTTAGACCTTAGTCCAACACGCTGGCCCAATGTAGGTTGGCAGATTCACATATCTTCGAAATTCTTGTTGAGAACTTCTCAGGTATGCAAGTTTCTTCACGATGTTCTTTTGTAACTTGTAAAGAAGTAATATTGCCAATCTGTGCAATACTCCCGTGTCATGGAAAGCACGTAAAGCCAATGGTCCTGCGCCTGATCTTTCTCCGATCATATCGGATTGCCGTATCACTGGACTATGAAAGTGAAGCAACAGAGAGTGCATAGCACACGCACTTCTACAGTATAATATCTGCTGCGTACTTGGCTGTTCTTCTAACAAAACCGTTTATCAGCCAGGGTGAAACTGGCCCTCAAACATTATGAATTATTTTTAGTATTAAATCCTAATATTTAATTAACGGAACAAAATTGGGCAACGAACATGGGATACGTCATACATATATATACAGCATATACGATTATTTGTGTTGCCAGAAATGGATGCCCTCTACTAATAAGGGGTTGAAGCCTTTTTAGCATATTACCTAACACAGTTTGATAGGTTTGGAGAACCCTCGCGTTTGCTGTTTTTCTCGTACTATAATAATATAATATAATATCATGTAAGTAACGGCATGTCCTATATCTAGATTTCCCGGCCACAGTAGTACAAAAAATTCTAACGTTAGTTAATATTTTTATTTATCAGTACCAAATGAAAAAAAATGATAAAAATTCGCATTCGGATATCACAACCCGCACCGCGACGGTTACGACCTCGGTATCATTTCGCGTAAAAACAATAATATTCTGTATTGGACTTAGGTCAAGACGCATGTTTGTTCTTATCATACAATATGCGATTATTTTTGTTAGGCTATTTATTCTCACAATAATTCGGAAAAGAAAGGTTTGAATTCATTATATTACTTATCACTTTCATCTTATCCTGGAAACTCATGGGTAGTGCAGTCTCGGAAGACCCTGGGTTTTACAAAGTCGACTGGTAAACGTTGAGGTATGGAACTAATGACGCCGAGGGACCAAGGTGTAAAAGTCTTAAGTTTCTATCATAAGTAGGTAATTCAAGATTTACTACGGTTTTGATAGACGATTTCAATCTTAATCGTCGATCCGATCCCAGAAATAAACCAATAAAAATACATTATTGGCAAGCATGTCAAAAGCTTTGGTCTGATTTGTCCATTTTTGCGATGAATCGAAAAGGCGATTGGAATAGTTTTTTTTTTTTGAAACGGCGGTTAGTAGCATTTAAGATCGATATTTAGATTACGGTGAACATCACAGTTACGGCTATTTAGCCAAAAAATAATATAGCGAAATGCCTCGATGTAAACGTGCTAAAAACAAATGTCGGACACCTTACACTTCCTTATCATAGACGGGTTTTTGAATTGACTTTAGCATCCAATAAAACAGAGTATTCAGTTCAAGTGATCTGTCATTTTTTTTTGGCTCAAAGCCAAGACCACTTGCGCGAAATAATGTTGAATTTATGAACCGGGTTTTAGTAAAACATCTGCTTGGAGTAGAACAAAGAACAATACTTAGATGTAGAGTATTGCATTGAGGAATTTAAAAAAACGATGGAGTCGCAAGCATCTCCTAGCAAAGACTTACCGAAAGTTGACTGGCAAAGAATGCCTAGACCCTAGGGTATTAAGTCCTCCTGTACACGAACCTTCAAAGTGTTGTGTGTATTGTTTAATACACACAATACTTTGAAGGTTCGTGTACAGGAGGACTTAATATTAATTATCATGCGCTTTATTACTACTACTACAACAGCCCTGCATTATATACTGCCGACTACTGAACACGTGCCTCGTCTACTACTGAGAGGGTTTAGGCCTTAGTCCACCACGCTGGTCTAGTGCGGGTTGGCAGACTTCATACACCTTCGAAATTCTTATAAAGAGCTCCTCAGGTATACAGGTTTCCTCACGATGTTTTCCTTTACCTATCGTGCACTTTGTGGTATAAAAAACATCATAAGGAAACCTAAGTACCCAAGAATTCTCGGTATGCGAAGTCTGCCAACCCGCACTAGGCCATCGTGGTGTACTAACCTTGTCAGTAGTAGAGGAGACCACTGATCAACAGTGGCAGTATATAATACTGGGTTGGTGTTATTGCTATTATACACACAACGGTGTAAAATAAATATTTAAGTTTACAATTACATAATAATATGTATTACAATGCATTCGTCATCACATTATAATCCAAACATTTTGTTCATTCAAATGATGTCAGTATAACTGAATATTTGTACGATTTGTGTTGTGCTCTAATGTTAAATTTACATTACGGTAACCTTGTATGGATTATCTCCGTGGGTCGTAACATTGCCACTTTTGCAATATGCTATGGTTATTAATTCACATCTTTAATTTCTGACGTCATCGATTTTCGAATAGCTTAAGGATTTTAGATTTCGATTTTTTTGGCCTGATTCTACACTGTGGTCTAAATGGGCTGTGATTTGTGTCGTAAATAGTTTATCATCTGTTTAGGTCAAGCGATCTAAAGATAAAAAAAATGTTTAAGTTGATAATGACGCCTTAGAAGATATATCAGAAAGTGATGTAAGGATCTAAGAATTAGTAACCTGCAATCGGCTAAGCACATTGACAGCTTGGCTTAGCACATTTGACAATAGAATAAGAGGTAACTATAGTATATTTTGAGGATTTTCTATTTACGTGAATTTAAGCAGGAATTCATTTTTGATGTACAGTGAGCTGCATAAGTAGGTGAACAAATGAAAAATATTCAGATCACTTTTGTGTCCTAACTTTCGTTTTCACTTTATGAACATAAAATAAAAGGGATTTAATTAAATTTAACGAGAATAGACGATTGGAAATTTTGAATTTGTCAGCTACCTATGTGTCCGACTATACATTAATTGAATGATATTTAAATAGTTACTTTTACATCCATTGTTACTCTCGACGGTTTCTAATCAGTATGATAAAATGTCGTATTTCAAATTATCGTTCACTTAAATTAAGCATTATCTTCTCAGTTTGATAAGGTTTATAATTTGAGTGAGTAGATTATTTATCTCAATCGTATCGAAATGATTACCACGAACATGGATTTGTAATTAATAATACATCTAAACCTGGTCGTTTATCTTTGTTTTTATATACCATAGTATTTATAATCTTTTAGGAAATCCTACGTTCGGCAGCGGACGGTCTGTAAGTAATGAGAATAGTAACAATAAAAACGACCTTATCATTGTAATTAATTATCTAATTCAATCATTATTTTCCCCTGTTCACCCTACTCGCGGTCTGACCTCTGACAGTTTCTGACTGTCTCTCATCTGGCAGGTCTTTATACTAGGATCGTACTAGCATTACAGAAATTGAGTTACCTTTTTGCCTGAGAAATTCACTGAAGCACAGACTTAAGACTATGCTATTCAACAACTGCAAGTAAAACAAAGCATACTCTTCCAGACAACTATAGCAGTAGAGCAGAAACATCTCTAACTTATTACACTTCAATATAAACATCAATAATATACACAACATCCAATAACAATATGACAAACTCTTTGTCACTATCATACAGTCACATTGAACTTGGACGAGTCGATGTCGATCGGATTTATTGCGCGCGCGCATTAGCGGCGCGTCTCAAACGACCAATTAGCGCTATCTATCCGGCGACGATTGAAACGCCATCTGAACGGTTTGGTGCTAGTTGCGGACGATGGCGGGGAGAAATTGTTTCTTTTTTTAATGTGAAATCATCTTATTTAAATTCTTCCGTCTATCGACTGCCAACTTTATTGATTGAATATATATTATCCATTAAATTTATAAGGAGGTTTATCGTGACTTCATAATTATGACTGTAAAATTGCTTTACAATTTGAATAGCCCACAATGTTGTTGAAGTTGTTAACTCTTGTTTTGTTAACTCTATTAACACTTTTCATTTGTACACCCAGACCTGAAATAAATATTTGAAGATCTCACAAATTTGTCGAAACGTAAACATTGAAGCTACCTCATCATACACTAAACGCCAAACTGTCAACACAATATAGCCCAAAAGTATTCTACAAAATAAAAGCTCCGATACCGCTATATCTCAACGCTCGCACCATTCAGTTTTGGTTAATAGGATCGGTTTTGTGACATGAGTTTGTAATTGAATCAAATTGGAAACGAATGGGACACACAGCACTTCTCTTTCAATACATACAGATTTAGAAACGTTAACATTTGATAAAACGTTACGTAAACTTTAACCTTTTACATTTAAGTTTAAGTTTTCAGATAGCGAAATGGTTTTGAATAAGGTTTCACGTGTGCATTATTGAGATAAGTTTGGAATGAGTTGAATAGAAATTAGAAAAAAGGGAATAATTATGCTAATAGAAGTAAAACAGACCGTAGAATGCAATAACAGCTGAAATATCAACGTAGTATATCTAGAAAAATACCTAAGAATAAGTATATAGATTCAAGACCACCCAAAGTGAAATGAATTGACGTTGACGAGATTTTTATGTTAGCTTATGGCTAAAAAGCTATCGTCAGTAACTAGTTTCGGTAAGCTAGTTACTGACGATAGATAGGGATATGATAAGTCCATAAAGACTGAAGACGGTTCTTCAGTCTTTATGGACTTATCCCTTTCCTTCCTAGCCGATTTCGTCCACGGCTGCAAATCTCAACAGAGATCAGCTAGGTACGTAGGACATTTTATAGTGCACAAGTGTGTGCGCAACACACATGCGCACGCGCTATTCCTTCACTCTCATAAAGTCGCTGCCCTTATGGACTTATTAGTCCCAAAAATGAAGATAGTAGAAAGCAATCAAGATTCCATAGACGATACAAGACATTGAAATTATTAAACTGAATAAAATGAACAAATTAATAATGATCCCATTAGCCTTACTTAAGCCTTATCAAAAAGTTAATGTGAAATGTAAGTTCCCCTTATCAAGTTAATTTACACAATATGTATTAAATTAACTGTTTCAATTAAAGTAATGGTTCAACCGCGCAACATTTTCTTAATCTTTATGCTTCACATTATTGATGGTATCATCTTGTGTCCCCTTCGATGCATTAACTACTACATCTGTCCAATAAAGATAAATAGGGAGATGAACTACGCACAATTCAACTTTATTCTTTAATTATAGGGTTTCAATTTGATTGGCTGGTGCCATTAGAAAAGTCCGTTCTTCAGCTCATTGGTCAGAGTTCGTTGGACCGCTGTTTTATAGCCATTTTCGTCCCACGCTTCTGGTTTTTAATGTTTGGCGAAAATATTTTCAGTGTGAAATACCTGGCCTGCTTTTCGGATTTTAATGGTTGAGTGATTCGAGATTTTATAGAGAATGATCGATTTCTATTTCGGAAACCATCGCTGTTTATAGTTAACTCATAATCAAAAAAGATAAAGATTCCAGAAGAACGAATTTCTTAATTTCTGTTTGTACTTTCATAAAATTTTGCCGAGGTTAATTTGACCAAGCTCATATGCTGAACCCATGATGAAAAAAAGATATGTGAGAACAAATCTTCATAAATTCTATTGTTTTCTCCGTAATAAGATGGCTCAACATATAAACATGCCTAGAAACTATTACTGTTCCGCCATCTATCCATCCTATGTAGTACCTGCGAATGCCCCATCCACAAATATAGTGGATAAAGTACTAAAATTAGGTATTTTAAGAATAACGTCTTACCTACAAAAGTAAATAATTTATTGAAAATATACTATGTGTGGCTCATACCACTTTTCCGCTAAGCCAATGCCCCGTGCTATTTATTTTCATAGATTTCTCGGTTTCCCAAAGTCCTCAAAACGGCCGTTGCTGGTACTTCTTCCGCGTCAACGACCCCGTTTCGTACGGCTCGTAAAATGTTTATTGTCATTAAAGTCGAAGCAATTTCTTTTTATTAACATCCACAGCCGTTTCCTGACTTTATTTTTTAACGCATAATCTCGGGCTTAGGACTAAGGAACAACATGAATTGAGCAAGTAGAGTTTTTAAGCTAATCATTAGAAGAGAAGAAAACTATATTTTTCGTATGTTTTTTTTTCGATATGTTACGACGCTTAACTTGAGGCTTTGGCAGTTCTTTTTGTGAAAGAAATTTCTAGTAAATTTCAGATTATTCTTTCTTTAGTTTTAGAATCTGTTTAGTATGTTTCTCTCAGGCAAAAGTTAATTCTTGGATTCGAAACCACATTACTTCATAATAGTGGTTGTCGTATTTACTTCGCACCCTTTTAATTAATTTCTCAGTTTATTAGCAACAGACCAAGAAACTTTCTGTTTCATATTATTTTACTGCGCTTTCTTAAACATTAAATTATAATCTACAAGAACATCGTTAAAACCGAATTTTATATCTTTTCTCTTCGAATAAACATCTAGTTTAGACAACAAAACGATACTTATTTTAGTTTACCAGCCATAAATATAGGCGATTAAACCTCATCACACATCGTAATGTTAACATCGCTAAGCTTTGCAACTTTTGGTTAGATAGAATTTTCTTCTGTAACGTCCCCTTGGAAACATATTTTTCTCGTAGGCATCCAGATATTTACAATTTAGAATGTTTCTGGGGAATAAAATTCTATTCCCTCTTTTAAAGTCAGCAGTGCATTGATCATCCTCTCGATGTTTTGGATGATTTTTAATCATGTTTACCATCAAATGGTCTACCTGTTCGGTTACCTTCACTTGTGTAATCTTGTTTATTAGTGTAGGAGGCATACCGTCGTTTATATTTAATCAATCCTACTGGTCTCATACCTTCAAGCTTATGTCTAAGAACTCATTTGTACAAACATTTCTAAATACGGCATCACGTAAAAACTACATAATATTATACTTACTACAAAACCAGCTAATGTGCGATGAACATTACAAGCTAACTACGAACATCTTTCCACTACATTTAACAGTTAAACTAAACCGATCTATTAAACCCGAATAACCATAAAATCACAGTCAGTTTACGCACCAAGAATGTATTTATACTGAAGATTATAACCAAAACCGTTTGTTTCCAAACAGTCGAGAGTTTAGTGCTCTCGCGATTGATTTACTGTGTTTCGGTATTGTGTCATTTAATGTTCAAGTTAATGATGACAAGACACGGTACCGTTAGTGACAATGGTTTATTTTTGTTTTACTGTTCGGATTACGATATGTCTATTTGTATGTAATGATCTGCCTGTCGTAGACTTTGTTGAGCGTTGCTAATGACAGTTTTGCTGTTAATGCTGGGACACGATAAGGTTAATGTCATCGCTCATTATTGCAGTAAATACGGCATAAAAATACAGCGTACACAATATAAAAATGAAAATCATATCTTTAATGTTCAGCGATATACCGCCCAATGTCTTCGTAAAGTTATGACAAGTAGTGGCACCTACGCTTCGTCAACATGAAATTAGTGACATAATCCGTTAATAATTATACCAGCTCTGTATTATATACTTGCTGCTCACTGCTAAACACGGGCAGGTCCGCTACTACTGAGAGGGTTTTAGGCCTTAGTCCAACACGCTGGCCTAGGGCGGGTTGGCAGACTTACACACCCTCGAAATTCTTATGGAGAATTCTCAGGTATGTAGGTTTCCTCACGATGTTTTCCTTCACCGTTAAAGGGAACGATAATTCACAAACAATACACACGTAACTTTGAAAAGTCAGAGGTGTGTGCCTTGGGTTTTGAACGGTTTGAACCTCCGGACATTGTCTCGGCCTACCGTTTCATTCCTAACTAGGCTATCGTCCACTTAATCAGTCCATAATACGTTAGGACTGTCTTATTTATTTTAACTCTTATTGCAATATTAGTAGCATTTCTTAAATAAAAAAAAATATATATAGATAGAGGTCTCCGTGCAAATGCAACTAAAGTACATCTAAAATGAATTGTTACAACACTTTCTAATACAGGGAACATATTTTGTAAATACCAATTGTTACTTTCAAAACGTAACCCAATATGATTGACCTAATTGTGGTTTCCCATATACGAATTCAGTGGAAATAAAATAAACTTTGCTTTGGATATGTATTGATTTCTTTCGTATTGTAATGAAATCTAATAAAATGTTTGCTTTTGTACAAAAATAATGGTTAGAGATTTACACTGCACTTATTTTAGATTCTTCTACTGTTGTCGATTCTTTATCAAAACATAGTTTTTTTATGATATACGGGGCAAACGAGATACGGTTCACCTAATGGAAAGTGATCACCGCGCGCAAATGAACATCTGCAACACCAGGGAGATGTGTTGGTAAATTGAAAATATGTACATTATTTTCAATTTTGTACTTGAATAGGCGAAAATCATATTTTCTCATTTATTAGATGAGATTGAAATTATCATCAGCTACACAAAACTATCTTTTGTGCATCAAAGAACAGAGCTCACTTGCAGCAGGCAAACTTATCTAGTGGCATCACGCATCACTAAAGCTTCTTTCTATTTATTAGTCTTATGTTTCTATTCTATGGTAATATGAGGGGCTCGGCCAAATGCGTATCGGACACAAATCAGGCATCAGTCTACCTTCATAAGTTTCTCAAACTCGCATGTCAGTTCATTTGCACTGCATTATTTGAAGTGACTGGACGTCACGTCTTCTCGGTCAAGGTAATGTTTAATACTAGACATAAATCAACATCTAGAAAAGCGACAGCTTAACAGCGCTTTCACAATAATCGTTAGTGAGTCGTTAAGTCTACGCGCAAGACCTTTACATTTCTTGTCAGGTGGGCGAGCCTTAAAGCGCTTTAAGCGATAAAGCCAATAGACCAACCCGCCAATTGTATTCAACGACAATAAAATTATAGTTGTATATTTATTGCGTTTCTGATCGACGACAGCCGTATAATAACTGTGAAAACATTTCCACCACCATTCATAAAATTCATGATTTTTTATCTCGCTCGCACACAAAGGAATTACTCACCAATAAACGATTATAATATATCTGTCTCTTTTCAACATTTTTTTCTCAAAGTCACACTCGCCCTAACTTAATGTACCGTTTTAATTAAAAGTTATGAATGTTCTCCCCTATGGAATTAACAAAACGCTGTAGGTTGATTTGTTGTATCCCCTAGCGTGACCCACGGAAACCAGTTTATGAAGAGCCCTGGGATTTATGGGGCTGCTATTAAATTGTTGTTAAATTAATTTTAACCTTAATTAAAGAAGTGTAATATAACTATGCGTGTTATGTATAATATAACTTTATTTACTAACGAGTTGTTAAAGTGATAAAAAAACTATGGAAGATATTGAATTATGATTACGTAAAATTCTGTGTTTACATTAAATGAATAAAAAGTTTAACTTTTTCAATGTTTACAACGTTTAACTGCAATAGCGGAATCTAATGGAAACAACTTATAACAGGAGTTTTTGTTACAAACAAGCAAGATGATTGATGATACCTGAGATTTTTTAATAATGATACGAACAAGTCGTTCACTCTGTGGAAACATTTACAGCCAATATAATATTATAGCGATACATTCGAAACTTTAAATTACAAACAATATCGCAAATTTAATTTATGCTTGAACTAAAGGGTAGTCAGTCTGTCAAGGCCCGCGACGGACACCGGTGTCCATATATATAGGGTTTTTCCATACATCTATATATATATAAGCGGGGGCTTGACGGGTGCAAATTATTATTGAGCGAAATGGCATTAGCGACTAGTACGTTGAGATAAGCCCGGCCCTAACGATGTAACCTATCAACAGCTGAGCATTAAACTCTCAGAAATATAAAGCAATACTAAATTAAACGTAGTCTCTAGGAAGATTAACATTACGATTTGTACAACCAAGAGTATATCACATTTCGTCGTAGTTAATAAATAACTTTACTGAAATTTATAATGTTTCAATTTACAGTTTTAAAAATAGCATTAGGTACCACATTAAATGTAACTGCACACAAACACTTCCAAACATTATTCTCACGTTAAAATACAGGGGTCTTGTTAAACTGGTAGTCGTAAACCCAACAATAGATTTGTCCACATGAATGAGTGCCGGTTCGTTTCCACGTCCCTTTTATCTCGTCACAGGTTTCATGTGAGATTAGGGGGGACGGCGTTAAATTGCCCATCTTTATGCCTCTAGTGGTGACCACACTAGAGATTTAACTTACGATTATTTTTGACTTCAGCGTTTAGTACTGGTTTAAAGACCTTACCAAAAGTGTTGTGGGTCGAGGATTTATCTTGTTTCTCTGATTCTGACATTTGACTTCTAATAAAGCAACTACACAATAGTTTTTTAGACACAAAAAAATCTGAAACGTAGTATCAGCCCCAGAAATCTGTTCGTTCAATAAAAATATAATTAATCTCTTCAGCTTTATGGAAAAGTATAGATTTCAAATGTAATGTAAACGATAATCCACGAACTAATACGCTCACAGACGCAATCTCTTTACCCAGTCTTGCATTGTCCTCAAAATACTAAACTGCTGTGACAAGCCGGGACGCGACCTTTTGTGTGTACCTGTGGATCTTTTGTAAACTTTTTCATTGTGTTTGATATCTAATTTTGTTGTAAAAGGTGTTTATCCTTTATTGGTAGCTGGTTTTCTTTATTGTCAGATGCATTGGTGGGAGTGAATAGATTTGCCCAATTTATGTGATCTGATTGTCAGATAACATTTAAAACCTGCTTTTGCTGAACCTTTATACATAGAGGAATTTTAATAATATATTTCTACCTCAATTAAGATATTCAAAGAAGTCGCTAATTAGGCTAAGGAAATAGAATCCGAAGCCATGCTTATGCAGGGTGTCCCAGAAAGTGACGATAAAAAGGCATCAGAAAGAACACCAAACTATAAGAGCACGAATAATAATAATAAAAAATAGAGCCCTGCCTAGTTTCTTGTTATTGTGGTATTTTTACAGAAACTTCAAAAACCTCTACCCTAACCGATTTTTTAAGGTAACCTGATCACTGGTTTCAATAGTTTGTAATTATTTATATTGTAGGTATATAGTATATAGCACGATATACCTAAAATCTAAATTGTTATCAACATCCAGGGCTTATATCGCCTTTGGAAGAAATTCATCTTCGCTTTTGGAGTAATTTCCATAAAATCCAGATCCAACTTTTCCAGTTCAGAACTTAATATTATGATGCTTATATCATTCAGCAGCTAGCTAACATTATAAATGCAAAATTTTGCGAACTTATGTTTAGAAGACGAAGACGAAAAAGTCGCGGAATGGGTTTGGATGAAATTTAAGAGATAGATAGGTCACGAACAAGATTAAAATATTATTATAGGATAATTTTTAACCCGGGAAAGTACGCAGTGGGAAAATTATTCCGGAAAAATGTCATTGAAATGGACAAAGCTACTGGCCAAACGTAGTCTTTAATCAACCAATAAATTCCTACCCTTACAGTACCTACACCAAGCACACTTTAAAATTCCTTAACGAGCAAAGTTCAAACAAAATCGTAATTTAAAATGCCAGTTGTTCCAATAGCATCTGATTGAGTGATTGTTGACGGTGCACTTTCATTACACACAATTGGTTGTGATTATTGTGCCGGAGGGGAGTTCGTTCGATGCCCGTTAATGGTTCACCGGCTTCGGAACAATCAGGCTTGGATTTATTTTAAGTGTCAATAATATCGGCTATTATAGGTTTACGGTCACGTGATATACCATTCCCCATTCCAGTAAACAATGTAACCACTGGGCTTTCCGAAACTGAACTGCTAAATCCTCAAAATGATGTGTACAATTAATTGCCTGCTACGCAATCCTACTAATGTTATAAGCGCGGAAGTTTGTAAGTATGTCTTGATGTATGGATGTTTGTTACTCTTTCACGCAAAAAGTACTGAACGGATTTCGATGAAATTTGGCACACGGGTAGATTACATCCTGGATAGACATAGACATTTGATACCGGGAAAATAAAAAAGGGGGACTTTAATCCTAGTTCATCAGTTTTGTATAATCTGATTTTTAAGGGCATGCTCATTTCTATTTGTATTAATAAATAAATATTCAATACTTCCGAAATGTCAGGTCACCCTTGGATCTGATTCATGATATCAGTGTCAATAGATCGTGATATCATAGTTAGCTACAAGTTCTACTATTTTTCCAAAATAGTTTTCTTTTTGCTACGTGCTTGTATGTCAATTGTTTAATTAACTAAATGAATATTTAATTAATTAAGAATGTTGTACATACAGTTTTGCTTTCACCAAATTGCCTAATTACTGCTTATTTCAATTAGAAAAATAACGAGTGTACTCAATTAATAAGGTTTATTATAAATTTTAATTATTTTGAAGAGTTTCTAGTTTCTACGCATATTTTATTTAATTATTACTCACAGTTTCCGTTAATTATATAATTATAATTAGTCATTGGAGAATAGTTTTTATCACATTTTTGGTCTAGTTACAGTGGCCTGGTCTCGGGGTACTGGGATCTGGTGGTCGATTTCGTTCTTGCGCAACACTTGGTACTGGTTTTTATAATAAGATTTGCTTTCTGCTTTAGGAGCATGAGTTGCAAGAAAAAATACAGTAAAATTTATTTTTCTACTTTCTATTACTAAATGTCATTGGTCCTTAGAACCCGACATGCACGCATGCGGTCAAGTTATAAACTGTAGGTGCCGCAATTATTAATATTTAGATTACTATTCCGTAAACTTTGTGAAACTCACGCACTGGCTTCAGAAATTGCTTTACTATAAATATTTATATATGTTCTATTCTTACTATTTTACACTAGGTTTTTACGATGTCGTCGGTTGCTAAGTTCCAACTTATGAGAATGCACAATATAGGTTTCACATTAATAAAGCAATAATTTAGAAGATATTAGAATCTTTAAAACTTCGTACACCCGTAAAACTAATTTAGTACGTTAATCAAAACGATCGTGATTATATAAAAGAAAGACCAACATTAAATAAACTGAGTAAACTAAAGTCATAATACTAAGTTTATGTTTGAACCAGACCATATTGAATTTATCTTTTATACAGTCGTATTTATCTAACGAGCAGAAAATACAACACAGAGAGTCAAGTTATACCTTGGATTGAAGATTTTGCTTCGAATAGCAGACAATAAGTATAATGTTGTGAATTCTAGAAAATACCCGAAACAGAGATATAAAGAAAAAAGTTTTATATGAATAGTTTATTATGAAGAACAGAAATCGAAGTTTATTTTTAGTGCTTAGATAATAAAACAGTAAAGAATTGAAAAACAATTTCAATAAGTTTTCATTAACATCAGACAATTATGCGGAAGTCTTGTGAAGGTCTAAAAGATTACAATAACGCAACAGACTTCGAAAACAATGTTAAAGAAAACACGTAACGTAGTTATTTATCGCCGAATAATATTTTTATGAACATCCAAATGTGTTTGTATATTTTGTTTTAATATGTTCCTTATGTCTGGAATTATCTTCGCCCACACACACTCTAGTCCATTGCAGTTTATTATTAGTGAAGCACTTTCATATTACTAGAGATACTTAAACATAATATAGATGAAATTTGAGTATAGAAATCGTAAGTTTTTGAATTAATTGAAAGTGTGAATTGAGTATCGAAAGATATTTAATGGATTACATTACCATTTTGTTCTGCAAAATTTCATTAAACTAATGGCTCATACGACGTAAAGTGAGCATAACTGTCAATGAATATCCACATTTCTAGAGAAAGCGTTTTGCTGCCGAAATTTTAAATTTTAGAGACGAATAGTCATCATGAATAAATAAAGGCAATTTACAAACAAAACAAAGGTCTTATTACATAATCTAACAATGACATCGATTATCAATATTATTGAGACGATGCGAGAATTTTCAAAAACTGTCCTTCGGTAAATAATGGTAAGTTGAATTTAGTGTGTCAAAAACCATATATAAGCAAATTTTTTGTATGCACTATAGCAACTCTATTAACTAGCGATCAAACACAACGGTTATCCATTCGCACTAATGTCCTATTGAATATGCCAATAATCCATCAATTACAACCCATTGTTTCGTATTGCGTCATAGAAATTATCTAATAATGGTTTCCTTTTGTATCGAAATTGGGTGTCACATCGACTTAGACACTCTCACCTTTAAAGTCCCTTGATTTATTTATTGACTGGGCTGCCTCGGTGGCGTAGTTGTATTACGGTCCGACTGCAATGCTGAGGTCTCGGGTTCGATCCCCGGGTTGGGCAAAGTGATTTTGGGTTTTTTATCGCAGTATCAAATTGCTGGTAAGTGCAACAACAGCCAATATGACATTGTAAAATGAATAATAATTATAATCGCTTCTAGCAAGTAAAATTCAAGGTGGGTGATCCGAATCACATTTAACCTACCACCCGAGATACGATACACAAAAAACAATTCACAGAAACAACTTAATTTAGTCGCGCTAATTGCAATAAAATTGATATAAAATAATTTAACAGAGGTCAATGATGATACGGATTACGCTGGTTTCGACCACACAAGTTGTTTTAATCAAGTAAGTAACCAGAGTATTAGGAACGATGCAATAAAAATTTTACTAAGACAATACCGAAGTCGTTTTGATAAGCTCTAGGCACTAAGCGTGTGTAGGAGTTGTATGTTTTATTATTGGCGTCATAATATTAGGTGTTCCATTATCCAACTGCAGACAATCAAACATTTTATTAATTTGTTTTTGATATTGAACTTTGAAAGGTTCTGAAAAACTTAAAGCAGAATGTTCTTACTGTATCGCACAACTCTTTCTACCATTTAAACTAATTTAATCGAGACTAAAATTTGTGGTATCATTAATCCTATTCTAAGGGCGGTATTAATAAATCAATCTCAAGTTTGAGTTACATCTCAAGTAGACATAATGTATGAAATACATTCTGTAGACTGAGATGTAACTATAACTTGAGATTGATTTATTAATACCGCCCTAAGTTACGATTTCTTGATGTAAAATCAATATTTATTTGTAGTATAACTTTCCACTTCATTGCGTCTTTCATTATATGCTTATCATTTAAACAGGCTTAAACTTGCCATATTTCCTCTTTTTAATGTCTATACGCTTCTTGTATTAGTTTCACTTAATTAAACTTGATAATCCAAACTACATTCACATTTCAAAGTGTCAAGCTGAAATTTAATTTGCTTAACAATAGTTAGGAGGCAATTACTTTAGAGCTTTGCAAATTCGCATGACAAAATGCAAATGACCTCAGATAAGTGTAGAACTCCAAGGAGCACAGTTGATAAATCCATTTTAATTAAAATCATTTCGTGTACCATACATTGTGCGAGATTAACTCTGGCTTTGCATGCTGCAATTGCATTCATGCTAGCTACAACCGGTCCAACAACTACTCATTTCAATTGCAACTCTTCATAAATGCCACAATATTTTCACAGTCCATCGCTCGGTGTGGCAAATGAGATATTTACATTTATTTTTTCGCATTACCGATTTCTGAACTGATACACTTTCGGTTTTGGCCTTTTTTCTGTGTTCGACAATTGGTGTGATGAACGAGGTCTTATTTGTTATGATTTGAATGTCAGAAGAGTTGTTAGCGTAAACATAAATACAGTTATAACAAGACTAATCATTTTTACTTACATTCAATCGAAGACGACGACATTCTCCAATTAATATTACCTGAGTACTAAAAACCTGACGAGCATACTGAGTAAGTACCCCGCAATACTCAAGGCGTAACGATCTGGGAAATAAATAAGGATATACTTAAGGATAACAACTTAATTACAAAGTAAATTGCAACAAAACCTAGTTTCTGAACGAGTGTAATTGGTGAGAATACTGACAGTTGCAACACATAATTATATATTTACTGTAAAAACGTGAACTGTAAAGCGTTTACGAAAAGGCTTCATTGGTAGGTTTTACTGGTAATTCTATAGGTGTGAAAGTAATTTTGAATGATTTTATTAATTTGAGAGGTACACTACATATTTTGAGTGAAAAGTAGGTAACCCGTATTACTTGTTTTGTAGACTTTCAGGTAAGTCCCATCAAAATCGGTGGAGCCATTTCGGTGACTAATCGGAACAATTAGACATACAAAATCTAAACTGGTTCTTGGGTGTATATAATATCCATATTGTATCTTTAAGAAAAATCTGTAATTTTCAGAATACAAGCATTTCAATTGTACTTATGTATTGGTTTCAAAGGTTCCATTACACTAGGTCGCACTTTATCATTTCCGATAAAATCTCGTCTGCGGCCTATCCCTGGAATATTAACTATGGTTGAGCATACGTCTGCGCACAGACAGATAGGATCACGCTCCTCGCCTATCTAATATCTAGAATTCGCCTCGCCTTGCCTCCGGTAAATCAATTCACTATGGCGTTCAACAAAACCTAACGTTGATATGAAATGTTTGATAATATCGAAAATGTTTCGATTTTTATCTGTTTTTTATTTCTCTCTCGTCGTTGACTGCCCCAGTCAAAGCTACTGTTAGTTGTGTCTTAAACCTCATTTAAACGGAGCAACTATTGCTAACAATTATCGTCAGCAGCAAGTGAAAATAATTAATAAATAGTTTTGTGATTTGATTTCAAATTGCTGATGTGATTGGCGAATAATTTGCTTGTAGCTTATAAAGTCACGTACTAGGGCCTCATTACACTTTTCTTTCTTATATTTCGTAGTATTTTGTTCGCTGTTAGTACAGTCGAATTTGCGTTCATTTTGTAAAAAAATGTATAAGCTAATGTTTTTAATTCAATTCTAAGCATATTGGGCCATAAAATAACATAATTGACTATTTAGAATAACCATTGAATCTATAATAATATCTATATTATTTTATCGAAGTGGATGACAGCTTACAAGAGTACTTGACTTAAACCCTGGGCTTAAATAAACATCATAAGGCTTCGTGCTTATGAATATTTTAGTAGTATCAGTTTAAATAAATGATGCCAATAAATATTGCATGAATTATGAAATATTATTATAGTAATTTTACTCATGATCAAACAAAATCATATTTTTATTGTTATGTGTTTGCCTGGCGTTACCTTTATACTCTCTGATCGTCTTCATTTTTATGAACATTGTTGTCTTCCATTTACACCTTTTTTATTTTAGACTTCGACAAAAATATTAAATATTACTATTGCCCAAAACTATTCATAATGCAATAGCAATACCGATACGTCCATGACTTTTAATGAATTGATCCTTTTCTCGAAGGTCCAAACTGACAATTTATAATTCTCTTTAGATATTACAGCTGTCTGCAATTATAATGTCCTGATTTAAAACCATCAAGCTTGTGGGAACGAGATCGAATGATACAAAGATCGTATCGGCATTTTAAAAACATTATCGCGTGTTATTATGATGCGTTTCGTGGCAATAAAACAATAGCAAGTTCGGACTTCGGCGGCAATGGATCGGTAGGGTTGCCACGTTGTTTGTTTCTAATGTAATGAGAGAAATAAATTGACCGGAATGTACCTTTAAAAGCTTTTGGTATAATGTAGATTGAGCTTTTGGTTGTGCTTAAGTCTATATCTAATTTAGAAATGTTATCTTCTCTTTATCGTGAATATTTGTTGACAATTTTTTAATCCTCAGCATTTGTTTTTGTTTTTATTCTTGATGTGTTAGTGATATCCTCTGGTTTTAATTTCATTTGTATTTTTCTCCTTTTCTGAAATTAGTTTTTTAGCTGACTTATTGTTAATGAACAATTTTATTGTGAAAGGTAAATACAAAATTCGTTCAATATCACCTAATCCATTTAAAAAAGCAATTCAAATACTCTTCGCAACGTATATTATGCTAAGTTTGGACGAAGTATAATCTAGTTTACATAATATTTTTAATAGCTCTATACAAATGCTACTTGCGGGAAAGCCTATTTTAAAATTTTCTGAAGTCAGCTTGCCGTGATGGTTAACACGGAAAAAAGCGCTTGGGGAAGTTGTCTGAAAGTATTAGTATTTTAATTTGAACCCCGCTTTAAATATAGCCTGATATTTCTTAAATCAGAACTCATCCACCAAACATAAGTGTAATGCGCCTGAATATATCCTAAAAAGCTCTCCCCGAATCTGGTAATCCTAATGACGGCTCGATGAGTCGCCAGTTGTTTGTATTCGTGCGTGGTGTCGGCCGGTCGTCAGCAATCGTCAATAAGCGGCCATGTGCCGTCGCGCATGATAAATTACCGGTTCCGATGATCTGGACTCCTTACGCAGCGCCAGTGGGATTTGTAGAAAATAAAAATTATAAAATAATAAAAAAAATAAAATGATTTTTATTCCAGGCAATAAACCCATAACACATACAAAAACAAAAATACATAATTAACCTTATTCAATAATACAATTATATTATACAACTCTGATTGATTGTATAATTGTGTCACATCTTTACAAAGGTGCATAGTACGAGTAATATACTACTTCCTGTTCTTGTCCCTGTGCACCGAGAGCCAGAATCTGTATATGGGGTTATACAGGTTGACAGACATACATCGGAGAATGCAATTTTTAGTATTCCTCAGCCCATTCCAGAAAGACGCCGTCCGCAATCTTATGATGGCGAAGAAATCCGGAACCCCTGCATCAGCAAACATACTTGATGCGCTACAAAAGCGATACTTTTTCATAAGGATACGATAAGCATCATTGTATTGTATCCTTATAGTACTGTACGACTTTTGTTTATAATTAAACCATAGCTGACAGGTATACATACAAAGACAGTATGCCTTAAACAAAGTTATTTTGACCTCGTCGCTGCATCTCGCGAATCTCCTCGCAAGCATATTACATCTAATAGGTAGGTTCCGTCTTTCTCGCTCGATATCATCGTCATCGCTTAGATCTTCCGTGACAATATGACCAAGATATTTAAATTTCTTCACAACCTTTACCACTTGACCATTTAAGTACACATTTGGGACATTCTCCGGACCCCTTCCTGCTCTAAATATTAAGGCTTCCGTTTTTAAAACATTATATTTTAATCCATGCGCTACCGCATATTTTTCACAGACAGCTAAGAGCTTTCTAAGACCATTGATTGAGGGACTGAGGAGCACCATATCGTCGGCGTAGCTTAAGTTGTTGACACAAACATCGCCAATATGGCAACCGATTTTGGTACTTCTCAGCTCCTCAATCAAACCATTTATATATATATTGAACAGGTCCGGAGAAGTTAAGTTTAAGTTAATAAGTCGTTGTACAGATTATAATAAGGTTTTCTCATTGGTGACACTACTTGGCTAGAGGAGATAATATAGTAATGTGATTTTGATATTTTTCCATGTTATCTGGTTGTTTTATTGTTTCTGATTTCTGTTTTTGTTGTGACAAACATTTTTATTTGTTTCTGTTAAAAAAATGTATCAATCCGAATATTGTATTTCTCACTAAGTTTCGAAAGCATCAATCACCACAATAGTATTAAAGGCTTATTTTTGACTGCCTCGGTGGCGTAGTTGTATTATAGTACGACTGCGCTGAGGTCCTGGGTTCGAATCCCGGGTCGAGCCAAAAAAAATTGTGACTGGGTTTTTCCATCTTAAAACTTACTCAGTCGCAGCTCGGAGTCAGGAAGTTGGCGGTGTGATACCCCCGTGCCTCGGAAAGCACGTAAAGCCGTTGGTCCTGCGCCTGATCTCTCTCCGGTCATGTCGGATTGCCGTCTCACCGGACTATGAGAGTGAAGGAATAGAGAGTGCACCTGTGTATTGCGCACACACTTGTGCACTATAATATCTCCTGCGTACCTGGCTGATCTCCGTTGAGATTGGCCGCCGTGGCCGAAACTGGCTAGGAGGACTTCATAGTACGACTGCAAAGCTGAGGTCTCGGGTTCGATCCCCGGGTAGGGCAAAGTGATATTGAGTTTTTCTATTCAGTATCAGCCCGGAGTCTGGAATTTGTGCCCGATATGGCGATAGGCTCGCCTCCTATCACACCATGGGACGGAATAACGGCGAAAAGTGGGTGCACAAGTTGCGTCTCTGTCTACCCTTTCGGGGATAACAGGCGTGAGTGTGTGTGTGTGTGTGTGTGTGTGTTTATTCTTCGTCTACATTAAGCTAATTTGCATTGTATGATGTATATGGTGATGGGAGAACTGACGGGACTTTAATGCCATACCGCCATTAGAACTACATGAATCTTTCGATTAAGTCCAAAAATCACCAAGCAAAACGAATAAATGAAAAATTTTAAGGTGGAAATTATTCAGCGACGATTCAGCGTCCAATTGTGGAGAAGACACTTCACCCACCATAGCTTCTAAGCTGGGTGGAAACCAACACTGTTGGCCTCTACCGCCATCAAAGAAAGCGTTTCAGAAGAACCTCCAACAGTTAACGCTGTTTAAATCATCTACAATAGATGTATTAGGCCAATGATTCCACATCATAGTTTTCGTATCCATTCGTCAGAGCCGTCATAGCCGTCCGGCTAGTCACGACTGTTTTACAACAAGTTTAATATGCAAGTCGTGTTTATATAAAAATGTACAATCGTATTATTCGTGTAAGCAATTACTTGGATTGGGTATTCTGACCAGCCCCGAGCGGTTATGATTTAAGTACTTGTTGAGTTAGTACTTGAATATAAAAAGATTTGTTTAAAAGACGGATGCTTCATTTTTAAAGTACATGTATGATTTTTGATAAAGTTGCGTATGCTCGTAAACAAGGACTTTTACAACCAAAAAGGATACTCACTTAATCATGATCTTAGATTTCCAAATATCTACTGATTATTCGCAATCGTACTAAATTTCAAATAATTTACCTATATTGCCTTTTTGGCGCTGTTGCTTTCTTTTATTTTTAGTAAATTCATCATCATCAGCTACACGACGTCCACTTTTTTTTTTGTTTACGCGGAGAAAGTGAATTATTACTACCGCCCAGTATTCAAGGGGAACGACTGAGCGGTTATGTTGGGTTCCCTGTGCCTTACGACCCGACGTTGAGCCGCCCGGAGAGATGGAAAACGTCAGGCGACCGCCGGGCCGAGTCTGTAACCTATGTACACCGCACGGCATACCAACCAAAACTCCGCGGTTGCCATCTTCGGCGCATTAGGGACGGCTGCGGGCTTCTTCCGACTCACGTCTAAGTTGTCATCCGCAACCGCCCCACACGACGTCCACTGCTGAACACAGGCTTCCCCTAAAAATTCCCTAGGGACCTGTCAAAAGCGGCCCGCATCCAGAAAATTATTAAATTACAACATCCATAACCTATATTTCAAGTTATCCAAAGGCCTCTT